>CM064884.1:6948806-7304407 GCA_003313485.2 Penstemon barbatus
CTCCAGTTGATGTTTCAACCATAGTATCTGTGCACAGCATGCTCCAGCAGCTATATACTCAACTTCAGCAGTAGATATGGATACTGAAGTCTGTTTCTTACTCATCCATGAGATCAGACGACTGCCCAAAAATTGACAAGCACCTGTTGTGCTCTTCATATCAATTTTGCAGCCAGCAAGGTCTGAATCTGAATATCCAATAAACTCAAATCCAGATTCTCTAGGATACCACAATCCCAAGTCTTGAGTGCCCTTAATATATTTCAGTATTCTCTTGGCAGCTAAGAGATGAGATTCCTTAGGATTTGATTGAAATCTCGCACAAACCCCAACTGAGTACATGATATCAGGTCTGCTTGCTGTTAGATATAATAGTGACCCAATAATGCCTCTGTATTTGGTTATATCCACTGATTTGCCATCTTCATCTATATTCAAACGAAGACTAGTAGACATTGGAATAGTAGCAGTAGAGCTAGTTTCCATACCAAATTTCTTGAACAGATCTCTTGTGTATTTTGCTTGGTTGATGAATATACCATTAGGCAACTGTCTGACTTGCAAACCAAGAAAATAATTGAGTTCACCCATCATGCTCATTTCAAACTTGTTCTGCATGAGCTTGGAGAACTTGTCACACATCTGTTGGTTAGTTGAACCAAAAATAATATCGTCCACATATATTTGCACAAGTAATATGTGATTTTCCCATTCAATTGTGAACAAAGTCTTGTCTACCTAACCTTTACGAAATCCTTTAATTAAAAGAAAATCAGATAGGGTATCATACCATGCTCTTGTAGCCTGTTTCAGTCCATAGAGGGCTTTCTTCAGACGATATACCTTGTCTTCTTGTAGATAGGCTTCAAATCCATGTGGTTGTTCAACATAAACTTCTTCTTGCAATTCTCTATTGAGAAATGCAGACTTCACATCCATCTGATAAACAGTGAAGTTCTTGTAAGCAGCATAGGCTAGAAACAGTCTGATTGCTTCAAGTCTTGCTACTGGTGCAAATGTCTCATCAAAGTCAATTCCCTCTTCTTGACAATAACCTTTGGCCACTAATCTTGCTTTATTTCTGGTAACAATACCATCTTCATTCATCTTATTTCTGAAAACCCATTTAGTGCCAATTACTCTTTGATGATTTGGTCTAGGAACTAAGTACCAGACTTCATTCCTTTCAAATTGATTCAACTCTTCTTGCATAGCTTCAATCCAGAAGGAATCACTGAGAGCTTCTTCAATTTGTTTAGGCTCTATTTGAGAAAGAAAGGTGACAAACATAGCATCTTGTGCAGCAGCTCTTCTTGTTTTCATTCTATCCAATGGATCACCAATCACTAACTCTGGTGGGTGATTCCTGAGCCATCTGAGATCAGGTTGCAAATCTGGATGTTGTCCTCTGTTTTGATCTTGCAACACTACTGTTGGAGATTCAGTAGTAGTCTGTTGAACAGTACTTGTCTGTTGAACATTCTCTGGTCTGTCAGCTGTTTGCAACTCGTCTGTTAGACAATCACCACTGTGATTTTGAACAGCACTTGAGTTAGCAACTGAACTGAGATTTGGTAGTATGATGGGTACATATTCTTCATTCTTTCCAATATCCAACTTCTGTAAATCAGTAGACAGATCTTGATTAGTACTTTGATTCTTTTCAGAAGATTGACTTGGCTCATCAAATACTACATGAATGGATTCTTTTCAGAAGATTGACTTCTAAACGAGTATCCTACAAAGACAGCTTCATCAGCCTTCTCTGCAAATGCAGTAAGGTGATTTTTCCCATTATTTAATACAAAGCATTTACAACCAAAAATTTTGAAGTAATGAATGTTTGGTTTTCTATTGTTCCAAACCTCATATGGAGTCTTGTTCTGATTTTTGTTGATCATGCATCTGTTCTGGGTAAAGCAGACTGTATTTGTTGCTTCTGCCCAAAATCTTTGTGGCAGCTTGGCTTCAGCTATCATAGTCCTGACAGCTTCTTTCAGTGTTCTGTTTCTCCTTTCAGCAACACCATTCTGTTGAGGGGTTCTAGCAGCAGAATACTCATGATGTATTCCTTTGATGTTACAATACTCTTCAACAGTAGAGTTTGTGAACTCTGTCCCTCTATCTGATCTGATCTTCAATATCTTCTTGCTTTTCTCATTCTGGATCAGTTCCATCAGATTAGTAAGATGTTCCTTGGTTTCACTTTTCTTTTTCATGAATATCACCCAAGTATATCTTGAATAGTCATCCACAACAGCTAGGCAGTATTTCTTTCCACCATTGCTGACTGGATCAATGGGTCCAAATAAGTCCATATGTAGTAGCTCCAAGATTCTTTCAGAAGATTGGTGCTTCTTGCTTTTGAATGATGATTTGATTTGTTTACCCTTTTGACATGCGTCACAAAGCTTGTCTTTGCTCATGACTGTTTTTGGAATCCCTTCTACCATATCATTCTTTATCAATCTGTTGATGGTCTTGAAGTTTAAATGATTCATTCTTTTGTGCCACAGCCAACTAACTTCACTTGGTGTTGATGCCACCAAACAAACACTTGAATTCTTGTCAACAGAGCTCCAGTCGACTATGTAGACATTTCCTTGTCGTCTTCCAGATAAAATTACCTTCTTTGTACCAATCTGTTCAACATAGCACTTATCTGTTGAGAAGATGACAGAATATCATTTGTCACAAAATTGACTTATGCTCAGCAGGTTGTACTTTAGGCCTTTAACATATGAGACGTCAGATATCTCTATGTTTCCTTTGATTAATCTTCCTTTAGCTACAATCTTGCCTTCTTTGCTGTCTCCAAAAGTAACTTTTGGACCATCCACAACAACTGCATCAGTCAGCTCATGTATGCTTCCACACATGTGCCTTGAACAAGCACTGTCCAATTACCAGATCTTCTCTACTTTACTCCTACTCCTAATCCTAACCTACAAAACAAAATAAAATTGTTTTAGGTACCCTTATTGAGAGGGTCCTGAAGGATTAGTTCCACCTTTGACAACCCAAGATGTTGATGTCTTAGGCTTCTGAGCTTTGACAGGAGCATGAACAGTTTCATTTTTATCATATTTATCAGATTAGTCATGTTGATGATCAGTATGATAAGAATAATGTTCATAAGCAGGGTAAAGTGCCTGATAAGCAGGGTATGCATGCATTGGATGAGCTGGATATGGTGCATAGTAACTAGGAAATTGAGGTGCATGGTACATAGGAGGATATGCAGCAGGTTGCACATAATATGACTCATTTCCATACCAAGCATTTTGATTTTTCTTATTCTTATGCTTCTTTGGTTTACTAGTAGCTTGCTCATTAGCAGACGACTTAGTTTTACCACTAGTCTGATTCAGTTTAGCTTTATCAGCAGACTTCTTAGGACTCTGCTGTTTGGTCTTACTAGTCTATTTACCTACACTAGGCTCTTTGCTCTTTTTAGCCTTAGGAGATTTCTTCTCCTTTACCACTTTCTCAGGTGAAGCAGGTCTAGCAGTTTGAACATACAGAATGACCTTACTATTGTCAGCAGATATAAATTTCTCAGTATGATTCAATTCTTGCTTATCCTGTTCTAAAGGCATCTTCTGTTTACTAGACATGTGAGTGGATGCAACAGATGATTTCTCATGAGACTCAATAACTTTTTCAAGTTCCATGATTTTTCCTTTATAAACTTCACATTCAGCTTTCAGAGATTCATGTTCTTGCTTAAGCTGTTTATATTCAGCTGATTCTCTTGGCTTTTCAGCTGTGAGTTTCAGTGAACTATTTTGCTCTTTTAGCAATATCATCTCTTCCTTAAGCTTCTTATATGCTTCAGCAATAGTAGTATTGTTCAACATCATTTGTTCAAATGAATTAAATAATTCATTATCGAGAGGAGGTACCTCTTCCTCAGAGTCATCAGATTCTTTTGCCATCAGGCATAGGAGAGCAGGTTTTTCTTCATCAGAGGATTCTTCATCAGACGTGTCTGAATCTGAATCAGATGAGTAGACAACAGCCAGCTTTTCTGCTTCAGCCATCATTGCCATGCCTCTCTGATGCTTTCTTTCTTTTCTGATTTTCTTCTCTTCCTCAGTGTATTTCTCTGCTTTTGGATATGGACAGTCTTTGATGAAGTGTCCTAATTTCCTGCAGTTATAACACATTAGTTTGCCTTTATAATCATCCTTATCTTGAGAAGAAAAATTAGGTTTAGAAGTAGAAGCATTGTTATATTTGTTCTTCATTTTTCTCTTGTAGAACTTCTTGAAATTGTTCATAAGCAATGCTACATCTCCAGCAGTGTACTCCTTTTTGTTGAGTAATGTGGCTTCATCAGATGAGTCCACTTCTTTGCTTTTCTGTGCTGGTCTTCTGGGATTTTCAGCAGCAACCAGGGCAGCTGTGGGTCCTGAAGTTGAGGTTTCTTCAATTCCCATTCTAGGCAGTTTATACTCATACGCCTTGAGTACTGAGAACAGCTCTGTAAGAGAGATTTTTCCCAAATCTCTTGATTCTTCCATTGCTGTCACCTTCATGTTGAATTTTGGAGGTAAAGCCTTCAGCACTCTGATGGTTATCTCCTTGTCTGTGAAGATTTTTCCAAGCTTTAAAACTTCATTCAGTGTTCTGGTGAACCTGGTATCCATATGATCTATGGTCTCTCCAGATTTCATCTTGAAGTTATCCAGCTTTTCCAGAGCAACACTCAGCTGATGCTCTTTAATGGCGTCGTTTCCTTCGCTCATATCTCTGACTTTATCCCACATCTCATTTGCAGTCTTGCAAAGTTTGACTTTGTCAAACCGATCATTATCCAGGGCTTTGGTCATTATGAAACGGCCAACTTTATCCAGATTGAACAACTTTATTTCTTCGGTTGTCATCTCTGTCAAGTCTTTCTCCACCACGGTTCATTTATCTTTATCGTCTTGGTGAATTTGAATGGACCTTTAATGATACACGTATACATGTTATCATTGTAGGCAGCTAAGAAGATCTCCATTCCGATCTTCCAGTCTTCAAATGACATACCAGCAATGTGGGGAACATGGCTGATATAATCCATTTTTCAAAAAGACGCTCTTTTGAAAAGTTTGAAAACCTTTGAAAAACACTTGGATCAAGCTCTTTGATCAGGCAGCTGATTCTAATGAACCACCTGCTCTGATACCACTTGTTGGTCCCAAGTGGTCAGATGAGGTCTAGAGAGGGGGGGGGGTGTGAATAGACCTCTGAAAATTTTAGACTTAAAAACTTTTTCAATCTTCTGTCAGCAGACTAATCTGATGAAGAACAGTAAGCTAACTATGCTGATCGTGAACAGATCTTGAACAGCAGAGTGACCACTCTTCTTACAACAACTTAGCTGATTTCAGTAAAATCAGTTTTATCAAGAGTATACTTGCAGCGGATGTTTAAAAGTGTTTTTCACAAGTAGACTAAGTCCTTTAAAATATTTTATCCCCAGTTTAAAACTCCTTTAAAATAATTCAAAGTGTAAACTTATGCAATTTTGAAATATGCAAGAAAACTTAAATGCAAGATAAACACAAGAATTTTTATAGTGGTTATATGGATAAAAATCCTTTAGTCCACTCTTCCAGATCACTTAGATTCTGGGTTATACTATAAACACACAGTTTACAATATTTCTCCACTTATACCTAAACAACAAATGAAAAGGCTATAAGCTCGCAACAGGTAATCACTCAGAAAACCTATCCTCTGAAGTTTAAATCACTCACAAAGACGGATTTAAGCTTCGCACAACACTCAGCTAAATACAAGATCACTCAGATTGTATTTTTCTATTTTCTTCAACTGGGTTTCTGTCAACAGATGACTTCCACCAGACGAGTGAGCTGTTTGAGTTTCTTGAGACTTAGAAATTTTCTGCTTCAAAAACGAAATCTCAGAATTGTTGTTGTGTATGTCTCTCTTCAAATTCAGCTCTATTTATACTTGGATTTGAAAATATGACCGTTGAAGCAAATCACACTTCAAATCCATAGCCTTAGCCCGATTCAGAACGGCTCTCTGCTACAGTACTTTTTCTGCTGTACTTTCCTGTAGCTGCATAAATGCACCATGCTGATCCGAGAATATTCTTCAATCATTTGTCATTACTACCCTTCTCTTGCAGCATTTATTACAATAAGTGCATTTATTACCGTTGAACTATCTCATGATCTCTTCTACTCTGCTGATCGAAGTAACTCTGCTGATCAAATACTGAACTAATCTGATTTGAGTCAGCTGATGGTCTACCCTTCTGATTGCTGTTTCAGCATGAGATCAGTAGTTTTCTGGGCTTTGAACTTTGAACTCTTCTGATGTCTTCTTCACTTGTTCAAAATTCTTCTAAGGGAACTAAGTTTTCCATACTTAGCTTATTTTGACGTTTTGGAAATCATCAAAACCTTCCCTTATCTTCTTAACTTCTTTGCACTTCATCTTCATCTTCATCTAACAATTGTATAAACAACCCTATGCTTTTAAGATTTTATTAAAAAAATAATCCTGCAATATCACAAAACATGTATTTAGGAAGCTAATTTTCACTATATTTCAATTTTAGTCATATGATGTGTGCCTCATATACATTGTCACAATAATATACATGACCTCTTTTATAACTTCGAAGTTGAATGCAAAATCTTGAAAATGCCTTATTTTCAAATTGAGGTTACGAGACTTCAATTTAAATAATTTTCACATATTATTTAAATAAGAAACAATATTACTTGGTGAAAAACATCAATAGTACGATACACAATTTTATTAAATAAGAAAATAATTACATTCGTGAATATAGCATAAAAACATAAACTCTTAATAAATTACTAATATTACTTAAATATTAATCCTCTATCATTTTTTAAAGCAAAATTAACAATTAAGTATATCATTCCCATCGATTTTGAATCGGTGGGAACAAATATTCCCACCGATTTCAATGAGAATACCACATTTAATTCGAATTTTACTTCCATTAATATTTCCACCGAGAATTGAATTCGGTGGGAATATGTTCCCATTTAATTCTCTCTAGTCTCTACCCCTAGCTACACGCAGCTGCAGTTTCAAAAAAAAAAAAGAAAAAAAAAAAATTTCACTTCCAGTTACTCTTCTTTCCTTCTTCGATCGCCGGCCACCACTCTTCTTTCCTTTTATTCACTCACCAGCTTCACCTCACTCCTAAGTCCACTACCAGGCAGCAACCTCCCGTACACCACCAGCCACCACTCCTAAGTCCACCACCAGGCAGCAACCACCAGATTTTCTTCTCAGATCTGCCCGCTTGGCCACCACCAGGCAGCAACCGTACGTACACAAGGAAGCAACCGCGGCCACCACCTCTCCAAGGAAGCAACCGTACGTACACCAGGCCGTCCGTTGAAGCGCCGGCCGAACCTCCACCGGCGAAGTATCACCGCCGCCGTAGCACCACCGCCATTGTTGCACTTCCATTCTTTCTTCTATAGAGGTATATGTTCTTAAACAAATTTTTAAGGATTTGTTCTAGATCTAGATGTTAATTTGTGATAAATTAATTTTATTCTTTCTTCCATTGTCATGTTAGATTGGAGCTCAGTTGTAAGCTTGAGGTCATTAGTAATCAAAAGGGGCCTGAGTGTATGTAATTTTTAATTTGAAGGGGCCTGAGTGTATGTAATTTTTAATTTGAAGGGGCCTGAGTGATAATTACAGTTTTGGTCCCAAATACCAATATTTCACAATTTTGTTTTGTTTTGTTTTGTTTTGTTTTTTTGTTTTTTTTTTGATAAATTAATTAATACTGATATATAAATTGGAAAATTCTTTACAAGAGTAAAACAAAGAACAGTATTGGTCCTGCTTTTAATTAGATTGTTTAGAATTGCAATGTAGGTCCTTAACCTTTGCTAGGACATGTAAACAGGACAAATAGCAATTCATATAGAGTCATGCTTTTAATTAGAGTTCTTTCTTAAACAATGTAGTCTTACTGTGTTTTAATATGCACAATTTATTAAAAGACTGCTTGTTTGTTGCTTTTAATTTTACTGTTGGATGGATTCCCCGATTAAAACGGTTGTATGCTTCACAAAAATCGGCACCTCATATGCGTTGGCACTCTGAGATTAGAAGAGAGGAAGGTGTTTTGTGTCATCCATCCGATGAAAAAGCATGGAAGAATTTTGACCGAGCTCATATACAATGGCACTCTGATATGTAGTTGTAACAAATAAAATTTCAAGTTTAAAAATATATTAAACAAGAAATAATTGTACAAATTAAATATTGATTAAAATAATGGTTACAATCTCTATGATTCCTCTGATTCTTATCTCCTAAGTAATAATCTTGAAAAAGGTTGATTTGATCTTATCCAAAATAATTTGGTGTTTGAATAATGTTAATTCAAGAGCAATTGTGCTTAATTTTGGATCAAACGTGAAGTGATTTAGATCTCCTTGACGAACGTCTCGAACTCTGTCTTGGATAGTTCGGGTTTTTAAGGGATTTGATCTTCTTTTGAACTTCGGGAATTTCCAATAACGTTAATTTAAGAGTTAAGTATCTTAATCTCAAATTAAACGTTGGATTTTCTTCACTTTTTGAAGAACGCCTTGAGAGATTGCTCCTTTTCTCCTGAACTTCTTCGTGCTTGTGAATTGTGTTTTTGAGTTGTGATTTTCATTTTGGAGATGACCCATATTTGTATGTGGGATTTGAAGATCTTGTAAAATTCTCTCCATGGCGTGGCACGATTTAATTGGCTCTTAATATCTTTAATGACAAGAAATATATTTGAATAAATATATTCTTGCTTTGAACAAGATATTCTATGCAATATTGCATTGTGTAGAAATTTCCTACACACAATTACCTTCTTTGATAAGATTTAATGTAATTTGCATTATCTCCCAAATATGGCAAAATTTAATTAGTCAACAAATTTTACTCTTCTACAAATGCCCCCTCGAGACTTGTTTACGAAATGCATTTGTTTTGAGTAGATATGTCTCGACTTTTCTCCACACCTTCGTCAAATTTGAAGCCAACATTATTTTTCTTTTTAGGAAATTTGACTGGGCTCAAAATTATTTCAAGCTGCCTACATATCCCAAAACGGGAATCAAGTCATAACGTAGTTCAAAACATCAAATTTGATTTGATGGATGTTGTTCACATTTGTACTCATGTGGACTAAGAGTAACATATATTTTAGGCTCGTGTGTCAAAGAGCATTTTGAATTTGAGATTTGGTAGACCCTTTTGACTCGTGTCCAGGAGAAGTTGATTTAAAATTTGTAGACTCTTTCGTCTCGTCTACTAGAGGCTATGATTTGAAATTTGCAGACATTTTCTTCTCTTGTCTGGGAGAACTTGATTTGAACTTGTAGATTTTTTTCGTCTCGTCTACTGGTGGCTTTTGACTTGAGATTTGTAAACAGTTTATACTCATATTAAGGAGTGATAAATTTGATTTGTGTAAGCAATTTATCCTCATGTCGAGGAGTGATAGATTTGACTTATAAACTGTTTATACTCGTGTTAATGAGATTTGACTTGAACTTTGGAGATTTTGTAGACAATTTCGACTCGTGTCAAGGAGTTTTCAACTTGAAGATTTGTAGACAATTTTGACTCGTATCAAGGAGTTTTCAACTTGAAGATTTGTAGACAGTTTTAACTCGTACAAAGAGATGTTTTGAAAGTTTATACTCTTATGAATGAGTGAATAATTTGCAAACAGTTTATATTCGTGTTAAGGAGTAATTTGATTTGTAAACAGTTTATACTCATGTTAAGGAGATTTCAACTTCAAGATTTGTAGACATTTTTAACTCGTATCAAGGAGTTATATTGACAGTTTAAGCTCTTACCAGGGAGCGTTGAAGAGATCTAATTTTGAAAGATCCCAGATAGTTTTAGCTTGTATCTAGGAGCGTTGCTATGTTTTCAGATGGATTCCTCGTTTGGAGCTTCATCAAAAGATTTGCCCCCTTATTTGGCAGAAGAATCGTCTTGAACTTTGCTAGGAGAATGCATATGCGGCTCATCAGTTTGACTTCTAGTGGTGCTCAATTTCATATTGTAAGCTCTAGTGGCTAGCTCTTCAAAAGTTTTTGGCTTTATTCCTTAGAGAATGTATCGAAAGCCCCAATGTATTCCTTGGATACACATCTCAATGGATGAAGCTTCAGACAATCAATCTTTGCAAGTGAGACTTATATTTCTCCAGCGGTTAATATAATCGATGACATACTCCTCCTTCCACTGGCGAGTGTTAATAAGTTCAACCATTCGCACAGTCCTTCGGGTGCTATAAAAGCGATTGAGAAAAACTCTTGCTCCGGTTGGTCCCATCCATCAATGGAATTTGCCCCCAAGTCAGTATACCAGTCAAATGCATTGCCCTTCAATGAACATACAAATTGCTTGACAAGTTGATCTCCATGTGTCCCAGCATCATTACACGTCTCGACGAACTGCGCCACATGTAGCTTTGGATTGCCTTTGCCATCAAATTGTTGAAACTTTGAGGGTTGATATCTAATTGACATCTTTAAGTTTTCAATTCTTTGAGTGTAAGGTTTGGTGTATGTGAGGGAAGACTTCGAGCTCCCATGTAGTTTGCTTTTGATGGCCTCCAAAATGAACTCCTTCAGTTGGCTAGCTTGGATCATATCATCATCAGACGAGATTTGAATTTTTTAGATAAAGATTTTTCTTTTGCATTTGATTGTTGCTTTATGGACGTCTCGCCATCGTCAAACTCATTGGGCAACTTTTCCGTCAGGTAGTTCGCCTCGGGATGACCTCCTTTGGTAGATGACTTGTCCTTTGCATTTGATTGTCGCTTTATGGGTGCTTCGCCATCATCGAGCTCCTTGGACAACTTTTCCATCAGGTGCTTCGCCTCAGCATGACCTCCTCTGCTCAATAGTTGATTTGCGGATTTATGCCTACTTCAAGCTCCTCAATTTCTTTCTCATCTGTGTTGACGGCCTCAACATTGCCCCAATTGATCAACAACTCATCGAGCTTAGCATCTCGCTGTTGGAATTGCATTGTGAGCTCCTCTATAGACTTTGTTAACATCAAAAGTTGTTCCTCCATGATTGGATTGTTTGTCGTCATAATTGGCACCACTTAATGAAGAAAAGAGATGAGAGGTAGAGATTGTCCCACTGGGCATGCCAAAAATTTGTAACAAATAAAATTTCAAGTTTAAAAATATATTAAACAGGAAATAATTGTACAAATTAAAGTTTATTGATTAAAATAATGGTTACAATCTCTATGATTCATCTGATTCTAATCTCCTAAGTAATAATCTTGAAAAATGTTGATTTGATCTTCTCCAAAATAATTTTGGTATTTGAATAACGTTAATCCAAGAGCAATTGTGCTTAATTTTGGATCAAACGTGAAATGATTTAGATCTCACTGACGAACGTCTCGAACTCCGTCTTGGATACTTCGGGTTTTTAAGGAATTTGATCTTCTTTGGAACTTCGGGAATTTCCAATAACGTTAATTTAAGAGTTAAGTATCTTAATCTCAATTAAACATTGGATTTTCTTCACTTTTTGAAGAACGCCTTGAGAGATTGCTTCTTTTCTCCTGAACTTCTTCGTGCTTGTGAATTGTGTTTTTGAGTGGTGATTTTCATTTTGGAGATGACCCATATTTATAGGTGGGATTTGAAGATCTTGTAAAATTCTCTCTCTCTCTCTCTCTCTCACTATATATATATATATATATATATATATATATATATATATATATATATATTATTGCTTTGAACAAGATATTCTATGCAATATTGCATTGTGTAGAAATTTCCTAGCATATCTTGCCTTGCATAAAAATTTACTACACACAATTACCTTCTTTGATGAGATTTAGGGTGAGTTTGGCCTAGTGATTCGAAAAGCAATTATAGGAGAATTAATTTTACTAAAATTGATTTTGGTAATAATTGATTATAATAAAATTTAATTATAGAATAATTGCTTTTGTATAATAGCTTTTGCAAAAGTAACACTTTAGCAGCTTCTAAAATAAGTTGATTTTTTGCTTCTCGAGATCTCAAAAGCGATTATGATCTTGGGGGCCAAACACCATGAAAATCACGATTGATCAAAAGCAATTTTTATAATCTGGGCCAAACACTTCGAAAATCACAATAGAAATCTAAAAGTGATTTTATGAGGTTCAACCGCTAGGCCAAACTCACCCTTAATGTAATTTGCATTATCTCCCAAATATGACAAAATTCAATTAGGCAACAAATTTTACTTTTCTACAGTAGTATAATGATTTATTAGACAATTTTGAATATTTGTTATATAGGATGATTATGTGTTTGTAAGAATTGAATATTATGATTGTAAGAATTGAATATTTTTTTATGAGATAGATGGACCTTTATGTAATTCATTGTTGGGAATTCATATATATTACAAATTAAAAAAAAAATTATTTTCAAAAATAAAAAAAATATTGAAATATATATGAATTTCCACCAAAATTATTTCTGTGGAAAATAATAAATTCCCAACGAAATTAAATCGGTGGGAATATTAGCACCGAAATAAATTCCCACCGATTTTGAAATCGGTGGGAATTTATTTTCCCACCGAATATTTCGGTGGAAATTTCAGTGGGAAAACTGTCCGTGGGAATCCGATTCCGATCCGACTTTTTCCCACCGATTTTTTTCAAAATCAATGGAAATTTCGGTGGGAATTTTCCTTGTTTCTAATAGTGGAGCCTATATGTTGTGGATACGTTATTCAGTTTGGATTGAGTCAATTCCATCTACATGGTAAGTGCAATACATTTTTTTCGGGATTCGATGTAACTCCCAAAATAGTAATCAATCATAAAACATGTACAATTCACTTACTTGATGGTTGGATGAATTTGATCAAGCTAGACTTGGACAATAATTTTTTCATATTGAGTGTGTATTTTAATGAGGATTAGATTAAGAAAGAATTAGATTAAGATAGGTTCAACCAATAAGCTAAGCATCTTATACTAATATTAAAATCAAGCTTAGTTGGACACTATATTTTACATTATTGGTCCTTGTCATATCATATCAATATAAACTAATCAATCTCCATGTAGATTATTGCTGTAAACATCTGTATGAATGATAGAGACTTTAAAATATACTTCCTCCACCCCAATTATTTTTACCCATTCATACAATTGACCAGTCAATTTAATTAAATTTATAAAAATTATAATAAATAATTT
Source organism: Penstemon barbatus (assembly GCA_003313485.2). Taxonomy (NCBI): domain Eukaryota; kingdom Viridiplantae; phylum Streptophyta; class Magnoliopsida; order Lamiales; family Plantaginaceae; genus Penstemon; species Penstemon barbatus. The sequence goes on from CM064884.1 coordinate 6,962,076, forward strand.
TATTAATATACTTCATTAATAAGTTAATAATATCATATGATATCATATACATTTATATTTAAAAGGTTTAATACTTCACAAATATGAATAATTTAATATAATAAGTCACTTAAAAAATTGAAAAATTTGATCGGATACTATAATAAATGGAACAAAATTAATGGGATGGACGGAGTTATAGAATAATTTTGTACTATAGTACCGCGTGATTATATAATAGGAAATTCTATTGGAGAATCGTGTGTAGATCAATGTTATTAAAACCGGACCGAATAGACCGGTCCGACCGGTTGGACCGCGAACCGGAGGTTGGTCCGGTCCGATTTACCCCCTAAAACCACTTACTCCAAAACCCAGTTTGAACCGGTCCGAAACCGCCGAACCGGTATGGACCGGTTCAACCCGGTTTTGAATTTCTTTTTTTTTTAATTTTTTAATTTTTTAAAATTTTTTTAATGTTAAATATTTTTGTAAAAGTTGGGATTTGAACACCTAACCTTTAGAGTGAAACATGACTTCCTTACTATTTGAGCTACATCACTTTTGTTAAACTTTTAGTACAAATTAAAATTTATAAATTATAGAAACTTGTAGCCAAATTTATTTATAAATTAGATAATTAACTCAAATAAATATTTTACACGAATGAAAATTAATACTCAAATAATTTTTTTTAATAATTTATTCTATAAAATATTTATTTTCAATATTATTTTTAGTATAAAGAGTCAAATCGATATAATATGCAAGTTTGACTTTGAATATTAGACTTTTATACATAACCATATTTTAAAATTTATGAATTTCTTAGCTTCTTGTATTTTTAACTTACACTTTTAAATTTTTATAAAGAAATATAATCATTTATATGAGCATACAAATTAGTACCATATTACCGTTATGATATAAGTTAGATAAATATTATTTGATTTAATTTTAGTATAATATAACAAATTTTATATTTTTAATCAATTGTAGGATAATGTTTAAATTTTACGCACATTACATACACTTTAAAATTAAATATATTTATTATATTATTATGACGTCATCCGGTCCGATCAGTGGTCCGACCAGTAAAAACAGTAACCAATCGGCTCACCGGTTCACTGTCCGGTCCGGTTATGAAAACATTGGTGTAGATAGGAAAGCATTATGCTATGAATTCATCATAACTTTAATTTAATGCTGAGTATTGTACATTCATCTCAACCTATTTGATCTTCAATATTTCGTGATAAAAAAAACGGAACTAAGCGTTAAGTTGTACATAAGACAAATTAGGACGCTTTTATAGAAAAGCTAAATATAAATTATTTTATTTGATTTTGATTTATGAAAGTCTATCTGATCAGTTGGTTTCATCATACATAATAAATCAATTTAAATCGACTATATCGAATATATTTCACTAGTAACAAAATACAAAGATAAAATGCTAGTATTAAATTAGGGGAAAATGCAATATACTTTCCTATGTTATGCTAAATTTACAAGAAATTATCCTGTAAAAATTTTATTTCGTCAATCTTCATTGTGCTTATAAAAATCCTACAAAAAAAACCCAATTTGTGAAAAATAGGTCGTTTTGGATCGACATATTTCAAGAAATAATTATAAAAATATATCATGTGAAGTTATAGAGACCAACTTGAAGTATTTTAAAAATAATTTCTTGAAATATGTCGATCCTAAACGACCTATTATTTATAAATTTGATGTTTTTTGCAAGATTTTTAAGGACACAAGAAAATTTGACGTAATAAAATTTTTACAGGGTGGCTTCTTGCAGGTTTAGCATAAAACAGGGAAGTATTTTGCATTTACCCCATTAAATTAGAGAAGTAGACTAGTATTAAACTAAAAAAATAGCCACGTTCATGGGAGTTAAACTCATTACCTCTTCGTCAACAATGTGCACCCTACTATTGTACAAAATGTCCTCTATATTTTTACAGAAATACAAGTTAGGTGCAAAATGTCCAATTTTCAAATTTGGAGTTCAAAATGCTAAGTCAATGTGTTTCTAGGGTGCAGAACATCAAATACTAATTCTCTACGAAATAAATGAAAAATCTAATTTGAACCGGCTCAAGTTTTGAGTAGAGGTGTGAATGAGTCAAATAGTATTGAATGAGACATTGTTCAAGCTTGATTTGAATTTTATCGAGCTTTAAATTTAGTGTTTGAGCGTTGTTTGATTTCTTAATAAACCGAGCTCAAACGAGTTTTTAATGAATGAGCGCAAGCCGAGTATTGAGTAACTTAATATTTACATGTCTTTTTTCAATTTTTGGCTTATCGAGTCGAGCTCCAGAAGTTATCAAACGAGAAATTTTGTTCATGTTTGTTTGATTTGCTTGACGAGCCGAGCTCACACGAGCTTGTATTGAATGAGCTTGAGCCGAGTTCCAAATAATTTGGTTTTATTTTCAGCTCTGATTTTAAGAGGATAATCACTACAACATAAATATATTGATAAATTTTCATAAAGTCGGATTAAATTTTTTCGAGAAAATAAAGTCGGATTAAATTGAATTATATTTTATGTAAAATAATTTTAGTTTTCTTTCTAAAAATTTCCACCCATTTAGCATAACTTTATTATTTCTTGACATAGTAGCAATGACAGTAAATTAAATTCTTTTTCTGTTAACTATCGTAAAACTGGACCAGGATATTACCCAATATATGAATTACATAAGAAAGAGAAAATCACACCTTGCCCCTAAATTTGTAGTTAATTTGGACTTTTTGCACTAAATTTAATTTTTTTTGATATGTTCATCCAAAATTTACATTAATGATATACTTTCCCTCCTGAAAATATTTTCCGATCAATTTTCCAGTCAAAACAAGTCATGCAAGCACGGGCGTAGCTACGTTGAACTCACCGGGGTGCAATGACCCAGTGAAAATTTTATGCCTTTGTGAATTTTATATGCATAATTTACAAAGCTTGTCTAATGTGTAAAAAATAACATTGTAGAAAATGAGAAAATTAAACTCTTTGTGAAGTTTCTAAATTTTGTAATACTAGTAATATTCTTATCTTTAAAATGGATTATAACTTTAAAACCTAATAAAAGTCTCCAAAATGCGACTCTAAATTACATTTTTGACATGAATTGGATGATGAATTCTTGAATTTCAAAGAAATTGGTGATCTTGATCAAGGGTGAAAGTCGTTGTTGTAGCAACAAAATTTCAAGTCTAAAATAAATTAAACAAGAAATAATTGTACAAATTAAAATTTATTGATTTAAATAAAGTGGTTACAATCTCTATAATTCCCCTGATTCTAATCTTAAGGAAAATTAAATGTTTCTTGCACTTGATCTTGAAGAACGTTGATTTGATCTTCTCAAAAATGAATTTATGCTCGAATAACGTTAATCCAGGGGCAAATTTGCTTAATCCTGGATCAAACGTGAAATGATTTGAATTTCTTCGACGAACGTCTTGAACTTCGTCTTGTATTTCTTGAATTTGGGAGAATTTGATCTTCTTTGGATCGTCGTAGATCTCCAATAACGTTTAAATGAGGGCTTCTTAGCTTGTTCTCGAATCAAACGCCGGATTTTCCTTTGATCTTTGAAGAATATCTTGAGTTAATGAAAAAGGTTTTGAAGAACGCCTCGTAGAGAGAATTTGCTCCTTCAACTTGGGCTCCTTCAGAAATGTGTCTTTTTCTTCTAAGAGAGGACCCAAATTTATAGTGGTAGGAAGAAGAGTCCAGGTAGAATTAGTAATTGAATGGTGTGATTTGATTGTCTCTCAGTAGTAGAAGACCTATATAATTCTCTTTGTAAAAGAGATATGCACTCTTTTAAATGTCTATCACTTGTAGGAGATATGTCTTCTTTTGATTGGTCATGACACATCATCTTGAACACTTGACATGATTTAAATGGTCAATAAAATGTAGGTGGAATTTAATCAAATTAACTATTTATTTTGGAATTTAGTTTAGCAAAAGTCCAGAAATAGCGAATTTAATTTAATTTCCAATATGAGTTCAAATTTATTTTCGGCATAAAATTTAAGTGTCTACAAATTGCCCCCTCGTGACTTATTTACGAAATGTTTTTGCTTTGAGTAGATAAGTCTCGACCTTTCTTCACGTCCTTCCAAAGTTTGAAAGCTACATTTCCTTTTTCTTTTAAGGAATTTGATTGAGCTTAAAATTAACTTTCAAGCTGCCTACATATCCCAAAAGAAATCAAATCATCATGTAGTTCAAATGAAGAGATTTTTTTTTTTGTATGACTGAACTTAGAAAATGACTAAGCTGCCTACGTATCCATAAAGGAATCAAGTCAAAACGTAGTTCAAAGAGAAGAATTTTTTTTTTCCGCTGGGGCGAAGGTGGTTCTGAATTTTTTTTTTTCCGTACACATTTTATACTCATGTGGGCCAGGAGTGACATGCAGTTTAGGCTCGTACGTCATGGAGCTTTTTGATTTCCAGATTTCGTAGACTTTTGACGTCTCATCTACTAGCGACTTTGACTTGAACTTTTTAGACAGTTTTAACTCGTGTCAAGGAGTTTTCATATTGAAGGTTTGTAGACAGTTTTGACTCGTATCAAGGAGTTGCTTTGATTTGAAATTTGTAGATTTTTTCGTCTCATATATTGGAGGCTTTGATTTGAGACTAAATTTGAAATTTGTAGATCTTTTCATCTCATCTACTGGAGGATTTGATTTGAGATTTGTAAACAGTTTATACTCGTGTCAAGGAGTAATGAATTTTGACTTGTAAACAGTTTATACTCGTGTGAAGGAGTGATGAATTTTGACTTGTAAACAGTTTATACTCGTGTCAAGGAGTGATGAATTTTGATTTGTAAACAGTTTATACTCGTGTCAAGGAGTGAATCAAAAGATCTTGATTTGAAGATCTTAGATAGTTTAAGCTCGTATCTAGGAGCGTCACATTTATATCATAGGTTCTTCAATTGGAGCTTCATTAAAAGATTTGCCCCCTTCTTTGGCTTCTAATTCATCTTTAACATCATTTCCAATTGCACTCATGCTCAATTCCATATTGTATGCTCGAGTGGCCAGATCATCGAAAGTTATCGGCTTTATTCCTTGAAGAATGTAACGAAGACTCCAATGCATTCCTTGAATGCACATCTCGACGGATGAAATTTCCGACAATCGATCTTTGCATTTGAGACTTAAATTTCTCCAACGATTAATGTAGTCAATGACAGACTCCTCTTTCCACTGACGAGTGTTAATGAGTTCGGGTAGTCGAACTGTCCTTCGGGTGCTGTAGAAGCGATTAATAAACTCTTGCTCTAGTTGGTCCCAATTATCAATGGAATTTGCCCCCAAGTCAGAATACCAGTCAAATGCATTGTCTTTTAACGAACGTACGAACTGTTTGACAAGTTGATCTCCATACGTCCCAACATCATTGCACGTCTCGACAAAATGCGCCACATGTTGCTTTGGATTGCCCTTCCCATCAAATTGCTGGAATTTCGGTGGTTGATAGCCAATTGGCATCTCCAGATTTTCAATCCTTCGAGTGTATGGCTTGGAATATGTGAGGCAAGACGCCGAGCTTCCTTTTATCTTGCTTTTGATGGCTTCCAAAATGAATTCCTTCAATTGAGCAGTTTGAATCATGCCATCAGATGAGATTTGAATCTTATTGGTTGAAAATTTATTATTTGAATCCGATTGTTGCTTTATGAGTATCTTATTGTCATCAAACTCCTCAGGCAGTTTTTCCATCAGGTGATTCGTCTCGATATGGCCTCCAATGCTCAATAGTTGCTTTGTAGATGTATCGCTCTCTTCGAGATCCTCGAATTGTTTTTCCTCCCCGTGGGTAGCATCGACATTGTCCATTTTGTTCAAAAGCTCATCTAGCTTCGTGTCTTGCTCTTGAATGTGCTTCGTGAGCTTGTCAATGGCGTTAGTCAACGTCGCAAGTTGTTCCTTCATGGTTGTAGCCTTTATCGCCATAGCCACCGTTGTATTTGATGAAGAAAAGAGATGAAAGGTAGAGATTGTCCCACTGGGCGTGCCAGAAATTTGTAGCAACAAAATTTCAAGTCTAAAATAAATTAAAAAAGAAATAATTGTACAAATTAAAATTTATTGATTTAAATAAAGTGGTTACAATCTCTATAATTCCCCTGATTCTAATCTTAAGGAAAATTAAATGTTTCTTGCACTTGATCTTGAAGAACGTTGATTTGATCTTCTCAAAAATGAATTTATGCTCGAATAACGTTAATCCAGGGGCAAATTTGCTTAATCCTGGATCAAACGTGAAATGATTTGAATTTCTTCGACGAACGTCTTGAACTTCGTCTTGTATTTCTTGAATTTGGGAGAATTTGATCTTCTTTGGATCGTCGTAGATCTCCAATAACGTTTAAATGAGGGCTTCTTAGCTTGTTCTCGAATCAAACGCCGGATTTTCCTTTGATCTTTGAAGAATATCTTGAGTTAATGAAAAAGGTTTTGAAGAACGCCTCGTAGAGAGAATTTGCTCCTTCAACTTGTGCTCCTTCAGAAATGTGTCTTTTTCCTCTAAGAGAGGACCCAAATTTAAAGTGGTAGGAAGAAGAGTCCAGGTAGAATTAGTAATTGAATGGTGTGATTTGATTGACTCTCAGTAGTAGAAGACCTATATAATTCTCTTTGTAAAAGAGATATGCATTCTTTTAAATGTCTATCACTTGTAGGAGATATGTCTTCTTTTGATTGGTCATGACACATCATCTTGAACACTTGACATGATTTAATTGGTCAATAAAATGTAGGTGGAATTTAATCAAATTAACTATTTATTTTGGAATTTAGTTTAGCAAAAGTCCAGAAATAGCGAATTTAATTTCCAATATGAGTTTAAATTTATTTTTCGGCATAAAATTTAAGTGTGTACAGTTGTTATGCCCCTTGGATCAGAAAAATGGGTGAAAGATGTTGCTACGACCCTCAAGAGAAGAAACGACTAAGGGTGAAAGTCGTTGCTATGCCCCTTAGATCGAATTTATTATGGTTGAAAGTTGTTGCTAAGACCCTCGAAGATTAAATTGACAAAGGGTGAAAGCCATTGCTATGCCCCTTGGATCAGAAAAATAGGTGAAAGTTGTTGCTACGACCCTCAAGAGTAGAAACGACTAAGGATGAAAGCCTTTGCTATGCCCCTTAGATCGAAATTTATTATGGGTGAAAGTTGTTGCTAAGACCCTTGAAGATTTAATTGACCAAGGGTGAAAGCCGTTGCTATGCCCCTTGGATCAGAAAAATGGGTGAAAGATGTTGCTACGACCCTCAAGAGAAGAAACGACTAAGGGTGAAAGCCGTTGCTATGCTCCTTAAATCGAATTTATTATGGATGAAAGCTATTGCTAAGACCCTCGAAGATTAAATTGACCAAGGGTGAAAGCCGTTGCTATGCCCCTTGGATCAGAAAAATGGGTGAAAGTTGTTGCTACAACCCTCAAGAAGAAACGACTAAGGGTGAAAGCCGTTTCTATGCTCCTTAGATTGAAATTTATTATGGGTGAAAGCTGTTGCTAAGACCCTCGAAGATTTAGTTGACCAAGGGTGTAAGCCGTTGCTATGCCCCTTGGATCAGAAAAATGGGTGAAAGTTGTTGCTACGACTCTCAAGAGAAGAAACGACGAAGGGTGAAAGCCGTTGCTATGCGCCTTAGATCGAAATTTATTATGGGTGAAAAATGTTGCTAAGACCCTAGAAGATTAAATTGACCAAGGGTGAAAGCCGTTGCTATGCCCCTTGGATCAGAAAAATGGGTGAAAGCCGTTGCTACGACCCTCGAAAAGAGAAACGACTAAGGGTGAAAGTCGTTGCTATGCCCATTAGGTCGAAATATGCAAAGGGTGAAAGTTGTTGCTAAGACCCGAGCAAAAAAAAACGACTAAGGGTGAAAGCCGTTGCTATGCCCCTTAGATCAAAAGATTTAATCGAATTACGTCATTCCAATCTCATATAAAAAAGAAAAAGAAAAAGAGAGTCTATATCAAGATCAACCAACATTATTGTTCGGATAGAAGAACTACCTTATTTGATTTAAGTTGGAAGCTATATTCAATGGTCAAATATGAATTAGTGAGATGGAAATACATTATTTTTCAAGAAAGAGAAAATTTTGATCATTTGAACACTCATCGTGATCAAGGTTGATAACTCTCACGTTCAAGTTCGGAAATTTCGATCTTACTACTTTTCGATAATAAAAAAGATCACAGGTTATTCCTCGTCGGGTTAATTGATTCAAAGATAAGCTAAAGCATACAACGGGTAGAGATCAAGGTTCAAATTTGATTATCAAAGTTATAAATGCTTTTCTACTTCGGGTCAAATTATTTGAGGATCTAATTCACCCATGATTTAAGTTTGATGCTCATTTGATCAGTTAATTCGAGCTTCAATTCGGTTGATCTTCTAATAGAAAAAGCATGGAAAGTAAGCTGCAAAACGTATATGGATCGAAAAAGAGGCTTTTTTATTCATATACTTTCACGATGAGATAAAAATGGTACTTACAATAAGAAAATTCGAGCTCAAATAGTAAAATTACATCTTCTATTGAGTATCCTACTGTAGACAGTTAAATTTTATTGCCAAATTTGAGTCCAAGACATATTAATTATTAATTTATTTATTTTGGGATTATATCAAATTTAATTCCTAAAATAATAATTAAATAATTAATTGATTAATTTATATTCTATGATTAATTAAATACAAGATTTCTTGCAAATAAATTAAAATCTCCATACACAAGGCAAGTTTGTGTAGGAAATTATTAAGCAAGGCAAGATTTTCTTCACAATGCAATATTTGCATGCCATATCTTTATAAAGGGCAAGAGAATGAAACAAGATATATTTCTTGTCATACAAGGTGTGAAGAACCAATCAAATTGCGCCACGTCATATGAAGAATATTGCAATTTTTCTCAAAACCCACCTATAAATAGGGGTCATCTCCAAGAAGAAAAAGACAACTCAAAAACACAATTCAAAAAGCAAAAAGAAGTGCAAGGAGAAAAGCAAACTCTCTCAAGGCGTTCTTCCAAAATATTAAGGCGTTCTTCAAGAAGTGAAGAAAAATCCAACGTTTAATCTAAGATTACTATACTTAACTCTTAGATTAATGTTATTGGAAATTCACGAAGTTAAAATAAAGATCAAATCCCTAAAAAATCCAGAATATCCAAGGCGAAGTTCGAGACGTTCGTCAAGGAGATTCAATTCATTTCACGTTTGATCCAACATTAAGCACAATTGCTTTGGATTAACGTTATTCAAGTGCCAAAATCATTTTGGAGAAGATCAAACCAATCTTTTTCAAGATTATTGCTTAGATGATTAGAATCAGAGGAATCATAGAGATTGTAACCACTACTTTAAATCAATAAAATTTTATTTGTACAATTATTTCTCGTTTAATATATATTTTTAAACTTGAAATTTTATTTGTTACAAATTTTTGGCACGCCCAGTGGGACAATCTCTACCTCTCATCTCTTTTCTTCATTAAGTGGGGCCAGTTATGACGACAAACAATCCATCCATGGAGGAACAACTTATGATGTTAACAAAGGCGATGGAGAAGCTCACAAAACACTTCCACCAACGAGATGCTAAGCTCGATGAATTGTTGGACAATTGGGGCAATGCCGAGACCATCCACATGGAGGATAAACTACTCAATGAGCTTGAAGAAGGTGATACATCCGCAAAGCAAATATTGAACAAAGGAGGTCATGCCGAGGCGAACCGCCTAATGGAAAAGCTGACCAATGAGTTTGATGATGGCGAGACGTCCATAAAGCAACAATCAAATGCAAAAGAAAAATCTTTATCTAAAAAGATTCAAATGTCATCTGATGGTATGATCCAAGCTAGCCAACTGAAGGAGTTCATTTTGGAGGCCATCAAAAGCAAGTTGAATGGGAGCTCAAAGTCTTCCCTCATATACACCAAACCTTACACTCAAAGAATTGACAACTTAAAGATGCCAATTGGATACCAACCCCTAAAGTTTCAACAATTTGATGGCAAAGGCAATCCAAAGCAACATGTGGCGCATTTCGTCGAGACGTGCAATGATGCTGGGACACATGGAGATCAACTTGTCAAGCAATTTGTATGTTCATTGAAGGACAATGCATTTGACTGGTATACTGACTTGGGGGCAAATTCCATTGATGGATGGGACCAACTGGAGCAAGAGTTTCTCAATCGCTTTTACAGCACCCGAAGGACTGTGCGAATGGTCGAACTCATTAACACTCACCAATGGAACGAGGAGTTTGTCATCGACTATATAAATCGATGGAGAAATTTAAGTCTCAATTGCAAAGATCGACTGTCTGAAGCTTCATCCATAGAGATGTGTATCCAAGAAATGCATTGGGGTCTTCGATACATTCTCCAAGGAATAAAGCCAAAAAATTTTGAAGAGTTAGCCACTGTGCGAATGGTCAAACTCATTCCCTAAAAAATCCAGAATATCCAAGGCGAAGTTCGAGACGTTCGTCAAGGAGATTCAATTCATTTCACGTTTGATCCAACATTAAGCACAATTGCTTTGGATTAACGTTATTCAAGTGCCTAAATCATTTTGGAGGAGATCAAACCAATATTTTTCAAGATTATTGCTTAGATGATTAGAATCAGAGGAATCATAGAGATTGTAACCACTACTTTAAATCAATAAAATTTTATTTGTACAATTATTTCTCGTTTAATATATATTTTTAAACTTGAAATTTTATTTGTTACACCTACTACAAATTCTACGACCTATGTTAAGGGTCTCTGAGCGACTAGCAGAGTTGCGGAGAGTAGATTCGAACCCTATCTCTAGGACTTTTAACCGATCTAAGATCTTCATCAATCGATCAAACACCTGGGTTAGAAGTTAGACAGCTTGAATTACAGAGTGAGGCTCTGTACAGTCAATACTATCCTTTTCATGCTAGCACCCTCTGCTGGTGCTTTTACGCGCTTCTCCGAGCCGGAACAAAGCGAATCCCCTATCCGACTGGATTAACCATCGGAATACCGCCATGGAAAACCCTCTCAAACGTGTGTGTCCAAGAGAGTATGTCACTTGCCGGTTCCAGATGGGTGTTGCTTCGCTTGTCGATACTCCAGACGTCTCAAATCATGCTCGAAAACTTGAAGGCTGGAAAAAGAGTGCGAGTTCGGATTTCGAACATCTTTATTCGTGGATTAAAATCAATGATCAGATTTGGAAAAAGTAAAAATGCGATCCCTAGGATCGGACGAAACATTTTACCGAAAGTAGAAAATGAAGAGGTAAATCAACAACTATTTCTAGCAGTGGAGAATCGCTCTCAACGGCCCAGATCTTCCTTCAGGAACGGTCAGGATACGAGCGATAAATGCGCCGACCGTTCTGCTTCCCGAGGAATAGGCCTCTGTTTAGGTGTATTATGCAAAAATATCAGGACTTAGTCAAGAAGGAATACCATTATGTGCTCGAAAATTATCATTACGGTCGAATATCAGTTTCCGAACTTGTCTATCTTGTACATAATTGAGTAATGTCAGACGTTCGGAATACAACACAAAACAGGTGTCCAATCGGAAACTATGAGAAATTTATTGACTATCTCCTTGATCAAATTTTTTTGGTTGTACAAATTCTGCAACTAGTGGAGCGATGAGAATTTAAGTGATTCTAAAATTACTTAACTATGTGGGTAAAGATCGGATCCCAGTTCGAAAATCACCAAAGGGGTTGATCTCTCAACTAAGGGTGTTGTATGATAATTGTTGCCAAGTTTTATTCAACCTCAACAATAGCTTCGAGTTTTAGATTTCGAGCATTCAGTTTATAAGTTCTTACAGCCAAGATAAAAAATAATAAAGAGAAGAAGCATAAGTAAGGCAGATGATTCAAGTTGCGAAGTTAACTTTAAACTTCCATTTCCGAGCAAAGATAAAGTGCAAATTGATATAAGCAAAATATCATGTTTATTATATCGAATAGGATACAAGGTTACAACAATCTCCAAGGTACAAAATAACCTTAAGATTACAAAATTACATGATCAAATTTGAGATCCTACTATAGTGTGGATCTTATGAAATTTTCGGCGTAATCTTCGAGCCTCCCGTGATCAGCCTCGATAGTCTTCATCCTTAATGGGAGTTTGAAGTGGCAGGCTTCTGTTTTTGTTTATCGATCTTCCGAAGACGAGATAGCTAAGACATCTTCCCCAAGGTGAATGTGAATACTTTGTTGCAGATCTTGGTCTTAGACGACCCACCATGTCACATATTCGGAAATAATTATGGCGACAGGTCCCTCACTATGTGGACCGTGCCAGATGAGTGATAAACAGCTGTCGACCATCCTTGGAGAACTTGATGCTCGAACTTCACCAACACTTTTGCGGGATTGAGTTACTCCTCGGATCGTGGGTAGTCAGCAATACCAAGGTTTTTTCCTTGTTTTACCGAACCTATCATTCGAAGCCGTGGAGGTGCTCATCTTGAATATTTGCTAGAAATTTTGGAAAAATGCTTCTTCCCCTTTGGCTTTCATAAGCGCACTGAGCGCAACTATATATGCGATCGAATTAGGGAGAATTTGAGCAGGGGCAAGAGAGAAGACCTTCAGCAGATTCTTAATCAAAGGAATGAAAGGGATGCGCAGCCCATAGGAAAATTATCTACTATAGAATGCTTGGAATCCTTTTGAGGGATCTGTAACCCGTTCTGTGGAACTCAGAATTACGATCGAGAAGTCCTCAACAATGTATTTTCCGTACTTTTCCTCCAGATCTTCACGATGGTCCTCAGTATAGGAACTGGGAGTCGGATCACCCCTACGCTCGATTTTATGATGATTGGTGCTGGTCGACTTTTCTTCAAATTTATAAATTGTAACAGAAACATTATCGCCGATTTTATACTTGTGGGTTTTGTTTTCCGTCAACTCTACTTTTTCGGTCTCAACTTTATCCTCCTCGTCCCCATAACCTTGACGAAACTCTTCCTCCTCAGTATCGGAGTCGGAGGTACTACTCGAATCGCGGGAATCTTCTTCTTCAGATGCTTTATAGTTCTCAATAAGTGACAAATCAGGATCGGATTCCGACCCTTCGACTACCTTTGCCTTGCCTTTAAGATCCCTCGAACTAGACATTTTGGATATGTAAATTACTGGAGATCAACTTTCAGGATTTTAATAAATTCGATCACTAAGCTCCGATTGAGTATTTGGACTCTTTTGTGAATAAATCTTCAACGGTCAACGTATATATATAGGGTTAAAAAGGCAAATTACAAATCGGACCCTGAGTAACCGCGACGGTTGAGCTCCCTCACAGTAAATTCAAATTTATCTTCCCGATAATTGCATTTTTGGTCCCTATACTCTACAAAAATAGGCCCTGGCCTATGCAGGAAGAAATACATATTTCCTCATCTTTGAAGCACACTTACTTCTCCGAGCTTCAAGTACGCTTTCGCTCGAGATGTGGGGGAGTATTGGTGAGGCATTAAATACTAGAACAAATCAACTACTGGAATTCGAACATAATACTAGAACAAATCAATTCAGACACTTTGATCGAAATTCAAGCGATGGACTTTTATCATCAGTATACATATCACAACAGTTAATCATTTTGAGGTTTCCAAGATATGCACTCTTTTTCCTTGGTTCGATTTTTATCCCACTGGGTTTTTTCGAATTAGGTTTTTAACGAGGCATATCCGAAACACGAAATAATGATTCACATAAACCTTGAGGCAACTTCTACTTTTCCAAGCTTCAGCTTCACTTGCGCTCGAGAAGTGGGGGAGTATTGATGAGGGGTTTGTTGAGGATTTTACACACGCAAATAAACGCAAATGCACGCATCGCAAAAGTAATAAAGAGTAAGTTGAGTGTCGAACCCACGAGGACTTGAAACTAAAATTGTACCAAATTCCCTACCTTAATTCTTATTCTAATTCAACTAGGATAAAATATTGTTGGTTTGTTGATTAACTAACTACTAAAACTAGAAAAATAATTAATCTAAGATGATGATTAAAGTGCTTGAGAAGACAATCAATGAGACAAGGGTCTAGAGTTAAACTTCACCAATGTTATGCTCCTAATGTTAATTAACTCCCTAATTTTAACTAGTGTGTGACGCCCCGCTCCCGGGGTTGGGTCCAACGTGGCCCATCCCCGAGTTTGGGATCGCCCGGCGCGGGATAACCCATCAGAGTTGCTGAACTTAATTTTTTTCTTGAAACATGATGACAAAAATAAAGCATGCGATAAATCCAAATTAAAAATTTAAAAGGCCCACGAGCTCCGTTATATACGGAGAAGGCAAAATATACGTTCATACGAGTAACCCCGCAAGCCTACGGAAAATATAAATACAATATTCAAAATACATCATTCAACCTTATAACAAGGTGACAACAAAAGTAGTAGAGTTGCGAAAGCAAGTAAAACAAAAGGGAGGACAATCCCTCAATGACTGACTGGATCCTGGGAACTGACTCAACCATCATAACTCGAGACTCCTGCATATGAAAAGATTAATAAAAGGAACGCGTAAGTTGATCGTCCAACTTAGTGAGGCTGTGGTGCATTGTGCGTGAGACACATGGATGCAACATAATATATATCGTGAGCATATAAACGAATTAAACATATATCACATTCTTAAAATCAAAGCATAGAGTTCAAACAACCAAGAGTTGCTGATGCCGTTCTCCACTTACCCTCCATCCTCATTCTGATGTCCATCCAAACTCACCGAGTAAGGAGCGACCTTACTATCTGAAATGCATCGACATGTCTTTGCCGGAGTTCGTCCTTACTCCCCAAGTGTTCCTCCCCACTTGGGTTGTAAGGCCAGGCCTACGGGTAACCGTGACAATCCTGCCGGCCCTTGCCGTCCAGGTTGCCATCGGGTCCATATACCAAACAAATAGGGCCCACAAAAAATCGAAAACAAACGGAAACACATAATCGGAGACAAACGCAAACATAACATATCAAACATATTTAACAACTTATAATATGCAATTTTAAGTGTCATGATAGTTTAGTAAAATGTATTTGCAACTAAGTAGGTTTTTATATAGCATTTATTAGGACAATCAAGTTGTTATGCTAAGTGATTCATACAAGTCAACCTATTTGCAATATTTACTAGGTGAGAACCATAGCACATGTTCGGATCATTCATAACTTATGTACATGCTTAGACTCGACCTACTAGCATATTAGACTGACACGCAAATGAACACACAGCGCTCACCTGTGCTGCTTACAGTTCTTGAAAGTTTCTCGGTAGAACGACGATTCCGGATCCTGTACATGTTTACGTAACGTTTAAGGATCTAAACTCGAACAAGAACTTATGATTGACTAAAGAAATACTTTAGTCACAATTATAGTCGGGTCATGGACGAAATGAGACCATGATCCAACTTAAACTAATTAACCCGATTTAGGGGTTCATAGAGCTACGTTGTATGGAAAGCCACAAATAAGGATTTATAAAAATCCAAGAAAATTCTTTAATAATAGGCATTAATTTAATTTCAATAAACAAAGTTTATTTTAAAATTATTTATTTTTCTAATTTTTCTAATTTTATTTATTTATTAATTTTATTATTTATAATTCTGAAAATAATTATTTAAAATTATTTAACTTTATTTTCGAATTTATATATTTATTTATTATTATTATTAAAATTATTTTTAATAATTACAAATTTTATTTTCAGAATAAATTTCAAAATTATTTTTAGGTTTATTTAATTTTTTTACTTTTTCGAATTTATTCTATTTTATTTTCCAAGTTTAGTATTTAAAGATAGGTTTCAAATAATTCTTCTATTTTCAAAAATATAAAATATTTTCAAAATATATTCTAAAAATTATTTCTACAATTTTCAGATTAATTTTGTAGTTTAATTATGTATTTATTATTATATTTCAAAAAATAATTTATTTAAAATATATTTTCTTTTTTTTTTTTTTTTTTTTAAGATGTGGACTGGCCCTTGGGCCAGCCCACAAACAGGCCCTAGTGGCCTGTGTTGGTCCCAAGTGGTCAGATGAGGTCTAAAGGGGGGGGGGGGTGAATAGACCTCTGAAAATTTTTGAACTTAAAAACTTTTCAGTCTTCTGTCAGCAGACTAAGCTAATGAAGAACAGTAAGCAGACTCAGCTGATCGTGAACAAATCTTGATCAGTAGACTGACCACTCTTCTTACGAATACTTAGCTGTTTTTCAGCAAAACAGTTTTTCAAGAGTATACTTGCAGCGGATTGTTTTAAAGTGTTTTTCACAAGTAGACTAAGTTCTTAAAAGATTTTATCCCCAGTTTTATAAACTCCTTTTGAAATCTTTTAGATAATTCAAAGTGTTTAAATATGCAAACTTTAAATATGCAAGAAAACTTGAATGCAAGATAACACAAAGAATTTTTATAGTGGTTATATGGATAAAAATCCTTTAGTCCACTCTTCCAGATCACTCAGATTCTGGGTTATACTATAATCACAAAGATTACAATATTTCTCCACTTATACCTAAACAACTAATGAAAAGGCTATAAGCTCACAATAGGAATTCACAAAGAAAACCTATCATCTAAAGTAGAATCACTCACAAAGATGGATTCTCACTTCGCACAACACTCAGCTATTACAAAATCACTCAGATAATGTTTTTCTGTTTTCTTCAACTGGGTTTCTGTCAACAGATGACTTCCACCAGACGAGTGAGCTGTTTGAGCTTTTGAGACTTAGATAAATTTTCTGCTTCGAATGCAAAATCTCTGATTGTTGTTGTGTGTCTCGCTCTTTGAAATCAGCTCCTTTTATACTTGAATTTGAAAATATGACCGTTGAAGGAAATCAAATCTTCAAATCCATAGCTTTAGCCCGAAATTCAGAACGGCTACTGCTACAGTACCTTTTCTGCTGTACTTTCCTGTAGCTGCATTAAATGCACTCTGCTGATCCGAGAGTTAATTCCAATCATTTGCCATTACTACCCTTCTCTTTCAGCATTTATTACACCAAGTGCATTTATTACCGTTGGACTAATCTCTTGATCTCTTCTACTCTGCTGATCAAAACGACTCTGCTGATAGATACTCTGCTGATCAAATACTGAACTAATATGATTTGACTCGGCTGATGACCTACCCTTCTGTTCGCTGTTTCAGCATGAGATCACTAGTCTTCTGGGCTTTGAACTTTGAACTCTTCTGATGTCTTCTTTTACTTGTTCAAAATTCTTCTAAGGGAACTAAGCTTCCATACTTAGCTGATTATGATGTTTTGGAAATCATCAAAACCTTCCCTTAATTACTTGTCTTCTTTGCACTTCATCTTCATCTTCATCCAACAGCCTGTTGCTGTACAAGCAACAGGCCAGGGTCTGTTGCTTGTGCAACAGGCCCAAAATTGGGTTTGTTGCACACAAGCAACATACCCGGCAGCATGTTGCTGCCGGAGGTGGGGTGGCTCCGACCACCTCACCAAATATGCATAAAACACCCATATTTTCTAATTTTATAGAAATAGCCCCAAATAAATAATAAAACTTTCTAACATTAAAAATTTCATAAATTCCAATTCTTTCACAAAAATCTTATAGATCTATAATATGACATATTCTTTTAAAATTTAACACAAGTAATCTTTGAGAATAAAATACCTTTTGTTTTTAAAATATCCAAATATTATTTTCTTGGAGAAAGAATAGATCTATAAAAATCTCAACAAAATCAACTATCAAACTTCATATAAATATAAACCTATTTTTAAACCCAAATTACAATCATCAATAAATCTGAAAATTAAAGTTATTATATAAACTAAAGTTTTATAAAGTGTTTCAAAATCATTCTCATTAACATAGGAGTTAGGGTTTTCTAACAAAAATAAAATTACACTTATAAAAGAGTTTTGAGGTTACCCACTCCTTGCAAGAGGTTCCGGTGGCGGGTGGGTGGCGGTCCGACGTCGGTGGTTCGGCAGCGATGGTGGTGGTCCGGTGGCGGTGCTACGGCAGCGGTGGTGAGGTCCGGTGGCGGTGCTACGGCGGCGGCAATGAGGTCCGGTGGCGGTGGTGGTTTCTCCTTCCACTTCCTTCACTTTCTCACACTAACTTTCACTCTTCTCACACACTCTATTTTTCTCTCTAAATCTAACTTAACTATGAAAACTAAAGTGCAAATAGGGTGAAGAAAATCTGAAAATGAGTGTTTAAAGGTGTTTAAATACACCTTGAGAAAATATGAGACATAATTAGTCTTCAAAAACCAACCAATGCATGTATACCTTGGGTAGAGAAATTTCTCTACCCAAGGGGCATGCTTGGCCATCCTAGGAAGCTATAAAGGCTATCCTAGCAGTTGCAATCAAGTGTGGGCGAAATTTGCACTTTGCCCCCTGAAGTTTCGGTAAAGTGTATTTTTGCCCCAAAATTATTTATTTTGCACAATTAAGTCCAAATATTTTTCAAAAGAGGTATACTATTATTTTAAAGTATTTTTATGTTTCCAAATCATTTCAAAGTTAATAAGGTCATATGAGATAATTTAATTTCCCATTTTTACACAAAGTCACTTAATTTTTCGAAATAAGATATAACACATGAAATTGGATTAAAAATCCACTAAAATACGATTAAAGTGGTCCGAAATTTATGGGGCGTTACATAGTGATTCTTATTCGCTATCCTAGGGTTAACTTCTATCCTTAAGTGTCTTCCGAATCACCTAAGAACCTATGCAATTAATTTACTATTCTTATTCCCAAGTTAGTAGAATTAATAACATGCATGAATCGTATGACCTAATTTGGATATGGGCGTGTCGGGTATATTCCTATACTAACAAACAACCCACTACCTAATTCATCTTCTATTCTTAATATTCCCTTCCCAGGTTCAATCAAGAAAAATAAACAATCAAATAGGTGGCCAGTCAATTTGACGGTAATTAGCACAAAATTAGATAAACGAATATCGATAAATAAAAATCGAAAATCACTAAATTAAAACTAGAAAAGAAAATAAAGCATTATTCGCATAACATGGATCCGTAAAAACCCTAGACTAAACGAAATTTTTTCATGCTAAAAATAATGAAATAAACAATAAAAGAGTTCATAGTCTTCTCTAATAAAGGAATAACGGAAATTAGCCAAAAGTGTGAAGTGTGCTTGTTCTCTCTGATCTCGCGTGTCTTCTTTTTCTCTAATCTGGCGTGTGATTTTTTCTGCTCTTTTCCCTTTTTTATTTCTTTCTTTAGACCCCTCCGTGTATTAGGATTGTCTTCAATCTTTAAAACTCCTCAAATGGGCCACCAGCCCATTAACTTACAAAGGACCCTGCCGCATAACACTACAACTTCAACAATCTTGGACTCTAATTGCACTTTCAGCCCCTGATCTCATGCCTTTGTATCCTTTTACACCTTCAAGATTTGAAATTGCTCATTCTCAATTGATTACAAACTTTGTTGGCTCATTTCATCTCCTACAAGAGAATATATTGAATTAGTATCCAAAATCAAGGATTATTCTCAAAACTTGATTAAATTTGTGAATCGATTCTAAAAAGTGAAATATGCAATAAAATCCCAAACGATTCACAATTATTCGTGAAAAACACTCATTTAAGCCTAAAAAGTCCACGCGATAACTCTATTTTCACAGAGTTATCACACCCCCAAACTTAAATTGTTGCTCGTCCTCGAGTAATGACACTACTTTCAACACAAATCTAACCAACTTCAAACATTTATCATCATGCATTCAAAGTTAACTCCACACCAATATTTTCAAAATGTTATGCACTTTATCATGTGATTCCTGCGTGTGTGTGTGTATACATAATACGAGAATGTCGGAATCACCTAGATCACAATAGCTTCGAAATCATTGAGCCTAATTGCATGAATTCCTTGCTTGCCAAACAAATTCTCTATTTTATTGGGTTATCATACCAATCACTAAGTTCTAGCAAAGCTTTTAGTCGAAGTTATTGACTCCTTGAAGTTCGAACTTTCACTTCGCAATTTTTTTTTTGGAACACTTTAGTAATGTTTAGCACCACTCACACTCATAACTCGTTCTAAAGAAGCCGTCAAAATAGAGGAGTGCCGAATAGTTAAATCAAAGCACCCATATATCGTTCATCTTATCGCAGTCAAGTTAGAGGAGTGCAAGTATAAGTCTCAAGCGATGAGGTTTTTCAGGTCTCATACAAGTGAGGTTGTTCTCTTTGGATTTACTTTATTGTTCTTCAATCATTTGCTTAATTTGGTTCTTGTTAAAGTTATCCTTCCCCCCGAACTTAGGCAAAACTATTACTTAGACATTTAGCACTTTAACCCTCGAATCTAGAGACTAGGTAGGCAAAGAAAGATTTCTTAAGCTCTATTCTAACTATAATTTTCTAACGTCATCCTAAATTCTCGATTATGTATTTGTGCTTAAAATGAGCAGGAAAAACATTCAAAAACACATAAAATTTCAAAAAAAATTAGTTAAAGTTGACCTAGCATGCATGAAGTAAATGCAACCCCCCCAAACATAGAACAAACAGTGTCCTCACTGTGACATAAACAAACGAGTTGAAACATGCCAGACTAATCAAACAGGAAATACGAGAATATGCACATGCAGACAGTAATAAAACCACCAACAAAATATACTAGAGATCAGTAAAAAGAATACGTCCCTATGAGGCGGTGTCTGGTGGTCTCCTACATGTCTTGCCATCTTAAGTATCATTCTCGGGACCTGACTCAGCATCATCAGTAATATCGGTGGGGCCCATCTCGAAATCATCCATAGTTGGGAAATGTGGCATTGGTGGCATCTGGACACCTCGGCTCTGCAACTCGGCTGCTTGGATTGCCTCATTCCACTGAAAGCCGGTCTGTATATAAGCAAATAAAAAGTTAAGTTGCTTCTCCATGGCGTCAAGCCGCTGTGGTTCTCGCTTTTGGGAGGGGTATCGAGGAGGATGTCGCTCCCCGGTTGGAAATAGTTCTCGCACTCTTGGGGTTCCAATACGATATGCCCAATATCTTACACCAGATTTGATCATCAAAGGCATTTTTCAATTTCACCACTCCAGCTTCGTCACCTCTCTGCACCCCGGCTTGAATACAAAGACGAAAGATAAGGGAGGGGAACCTAAATGTTTGGGCTCCTTCCTTTGTTGCATTTCGTATAATGCCTTTGTAGAGTAAGTCTCCGATGTTAGCTGTGTGTTCTTTCATGAGGGAGTAGATTAGGCGGGGTTTGCCTTCCGAGATTTTTGTGTAATGTGTCGTGGGCATAAGGCGGGAAGCAATGAAGGCGAACCAAATTTTTGCTGTAGGAGCGAGCGATGCCTTGAAAATTTTCCCCGTCGACCGTAAGATTGTGCCCAAGAGATAAATGAACTCCACTATGTCTTTCATATCGATTGCATCCGCAAGGCAAGTTGTGTATTGGTCAATGGCATAAGTCGGCAACTCGTAAAGAGTATTGATGGTCGCCTTATCGAACTTGACTATCCTTCCCCGAACTTTGACCTCTTTTACGTCTGGAGTTTTGGAAACATTTGCATAGAATTCGCGTACGATCTCGCCCTTAATCTCCGTCGGGTGTTTAATGAAATTTATCCATCCCCATTTTTGAAATAACTGATAAAATTCGGGGAAACTCTTGGGGGTACATTCTACACCCCTCTCCGTGATAAATGACCTTGTGACCTCATGTTCGTCAAAAAATTTCTTTTGAGCTTTCGGGTTAACAAACCTATTGCTATCAAACTCATCCGTCCGCCCTTGTTTATCCCTAGCACCACTAAGCTTTTTCGTTGATGTGGTTGTAAGTGCTAGTTTGTTCACAGGGGTTTTCTTTTGGACCGTTCGACTTCGTGGTGCCATTTGGTATAATGTAAGCAACACACGCACTCCACCGAAACAATTACTCCACAAAAAATATCAATCCACAATTATCCCACCGAAACTAAAATATAATCAAGCTCAACTAATCCACACAATCTAGCAACAACCAAGTATCCATACTACGTTCAAGAACCCGTTCCTCCACAATTCGCAAATAATCACACACCAAAATTCAAGAATAGCAAAACAAACCCTCAAACTAGCAATCGCAATCAACATCCAAGAATCGAACCAAGAAAGACAAAAATCAATTTTGTTACCGACCAATGAGAGATGCCCAACTGAGATTGAGGTGCTGCGACAACGTTAGGGTGTCGTTTAGTGGAGGTTTTGTGCAAGGGGCGGCGGGGGTTAGGGTTTCGGCGAGGCTTTAGGGTGTCTGGACTGCTTGATCGCGGCTGGGTGCGGCTGTTTGGGCTGGGTGCGACTGGTGTTCGTGGCTGGGTGCGTGGGGTTCGTGCGGTGGCGTGGGGAGATCTGCGCGGTGGAGGGAGATGAAGGTGCGGCGGGACGGATCTGAGGGTCGCGGTGGAAGGAGAGAAAGAGCAGGTCGCGGCGGCGTTGGGTTAGGGTTTCGATCGGGACAGAATCGCGGCTGGGATGGGCTGGGTGCGGTGGTTGGCGGCGTTGGGGTTTTGGCGGTTGGGTTGGGCTGGGTGCGTTTGTTGTGCGGTGGTCGGCGGCGTTGGGGTTTCGGTGGTGGGAGATGAAGGGTTTGTTGGTTTGTGAAGAGAAGGCCCGATCCATGTCTATTTTTTTTTTTTTTTTTTTTTTTTTTTTTTTTGAGGCCATGGCTCAATCCAATTTGAGCCATGGCCTTCCGATTCTAGAAATTTATGCCTTTTTGCACTTGAAATGGAGCCATGGCCTTATTCAAGTTGTGCCATGGCCTAAAGCTGCTGGAATTTGTTCACTTTATTGTTCAAGAATTGAGCCATGGCCTGACTCAAGTTGTGCCATGGCTTCAAGCTTCTGGAATTTTTGCACTCTTTTTTGGTCAAAATTGAGCCATGCCCTAGCTCAAATTGTGCCATGGCTTCAAGCTTCTGGAATTAATTCTCTTAATTGTTCAAAATTGAGCCATGGCCTAACTCAAATTGTGCCATGGCTTGATTATTCTTCTTCTCCAGAACGCCCCAGTCCATGAAATATTCATCTCCTCGTTACCTTGCACCGCGATACGCCTGCAAAATCCGACAAAACACCACAGATCACACTAAAACTAATTCAAACGAAACAAAAACGCAAAAATAAAAACAAATAAAAGCTTGGGTTGCCTCCCAAGAAGCGCTTAGTTTTATGTCCTTAGCTCGACATGATACTCAGGTTACTTCATTCTAAGACCACCGAGGTCTTTTCATTCACAATTTCTCCACCCAAGTAATGTTTGAGACGTTGTCCATTTATTTTGAATTGTCTACCGGTCTCAGCTTCGGCTATCTCCACGGCACCATGTGGGAATGAGTTTATGACGATAAAAGGTCCAGACCATCGAGATTTCAGTTTTCCAGGAAAAAGTTTGAGATGAGAATTGAAAAGGAGTACTAATTGACCCGGTTCAAACAACTTAGTTGTAATAGTCCTGTCATGCCATTTCTTTGTTCTTTCCTTGTATAGTTTGGCATTCTCATAGGCTATGTATCGAAACTCATCAAATTCGTTGTTGCATCAACCGTTCCTTCTCCGAAAGTTCCAAACTCATGTTCAAGTTGCGAACAGCCCAAAAAGCTTTATGCTCCAATTCTAATGGTAAATGATATGCTTTTCCGAAAACTAACCTATATGGTGACATTCCAATTGGCGTCTTAAAAGCCGTTCTGTATGCCCACAGAGCATCATCTAATTTCTTGGACCAATCTTTTCTTGTGGGACTGACTGTTTTCTCTAAGATCTTCTTGATTTCTCGATTAGAGATCTCTACTTGCCCATTCGTCTGCGGATGGTACGCAGTTGCTACTTTATGCCGCGCACCATATTTTGCTAGGAGAGCGTTGAAGTATTTATTGCAAAAGTGGGATCCTTGATCACTAATGATGGCTCTTGGTGTACTGAATCCTGTGAAAATGT
Source organism: Penstemon barbatus (assembly GCA_003313485.2). Lineage (NCBI taxonomy): Eukaryota > Viridiplantae > Streptophyta > Magnoliopsida > Lamiales > Plantaginaceae > Penstemon > Penstemon barbatus. The sequence goes on from CM064884.1 coordinate 6,986,130, forward strand.
GCTTTTTAATGAATTGCATGACCACCTTCGAATCATCAGTTGGGAATGCTTCTACCTCAACCCACTTAGACACGTAATCAACTGCAACTAAGATGTACCGATTTCCAAACGAGGGAATGAATGGTCCCATGAAGTCAATCCCCCAAACATCAAAAAGCTCTACTTCGAACATATTAGACAGTGGCATCTCATCACGCTTAGTTAAATTTCCAACCCGTTGGCATTGATCACAACGCTTCACAAACTCATGAGCATCTTTATGTAAAGTGGGCCAGAAAAAACCAGATTGTAGAATTTTAGCTGCTGTGCGATTTCCTTTAAAATGCCCACCGTATGGTGAATTGTGACAATTGCTCAGAATCTCCTCGAACTTTTCATCGGGAATACACCTCCTTATCATCTGATCCCCACATTTCCTAAACAAATATGGCTCGTCCCAAATGAAGTTCTTCACATAGTTTAGAAATCTCTTCTTTTCCTGGAAATTAATGTCGGGATGAAGTAGGCCACTTACTAGATAGTTGACATAGTCGGCATACCATGAAAGTTTTGTTTGATTTACCGCAAACAATTGTTCGTCTGGAAAGATTTCGTTGATCAGCACAGAGTCTGACTCTTTGTTTCCTCCCTCTAATCTTGACAAGTGATCACCCACTTGATTCTCGGTTCCTTTCCTATCTTTTATCTCGAGATCAAACTCTTGCAACAAGAGCACCCATCGAATTAGCCTTGGCTTAGCATCCTTCTTCTCAATCAAATATCGGATTGCGGAGTGGTCTGTATATACTATCACCTTTGTTCCTACCAGATACGCTCGGAACTTGTCAAAAGCAAACACTACTGCCAACAATTCTTTTTTAGTCACGGTGTAATTCACTTGAGCATCAGTGAGAGTTTTGCTTGCGTAGTATATTGAGTGAAAGATCTTATTCCTTTTCTGTCCCAGAACAGCTCCAAGTGCGACATCGCTTGCGTCACACATCACTTCAAATGGAAGATTCCAATCTAGAGCAACTATTATTGGGATTGTCACCAACTTTTCCTTCAATGTTTGGAAAGCCTGCATACACAAATCATCAAAAATAAACTTAGCATCTTTTTCAATCAAATTACATAAAGGTTTAGAGATTTTAGAGAAATTCTTAATAAAACGTCGATAGAATCCAGCATGTCCCAGGAAACTACGAATTCCCTTGACTGACGTAGGCGGAGGGAGTTTCTCTATTATCTCTATATTTGCTCTGTCCACTTCAATGCCTTTGGTGGATATTTTGTGTCCCAGAACTATTCCTTCTTGTACCATGAAGTGACACTTTTCCCAGTTTAGCACTAAGATGGTTTCTTCGCACCTGCGCAAAACCTTGGCTAAGTTATCAAGACATTCATCATACGAATCCCCAAACACAAAAAAGTCATCCATGAAGACTTCGAGAAATTTCTCTATCATGTCCGTGAAGATTGCCATCATGCAACGTTGAAAGGTGGCGGGTGCATTGCATAATCCAAAAGGCATCCGTCTAAAAGCAAATGTGCCATAGGGGCATGTGAAAGTAGTCTTTTCTTGATCCGCTGGTGCGATGAAAATCTGATTGTATCCCAAATCCGTCTAGAAAACAAAAGTAAGCCCTTCCTGCTAATCTATCTAACATCTGATCTATGTATGGTAGCGGGAAGTGGTCTTTTCTTGTAGCTTTGTTCAATTTTCGGTAATCCATACACACGCGCCATCCCGTGACAGTTCTTGACGGGATTAATTCATTGTTTTGATTTTTCACTACTGTCATACCACCTTTCTTGGGAACACACTGAACTGGACTAACCCATCTACTGTCTGAAATAGGGAAGATAATTCCTAAATCCAACCCCTTGATGATTTCCTTTTTGACTACCTCTTTCATGATTAGATTTAGTCTTCTTTGATGTTCGACTGATCCCTTGTTCTCATCATCGAGTATGATCTTGTGCATGCAAAATGCAGGACTAATCCCCTTAATGTCTGCAATAGTCCACCCAATGGCTCGTATATGATTTCGTAGGACTCTCAGTAATTTCTCTTTTTGGGTTTCGGAGAGATATGCAGAGATGATTACTGGCAGTGTAGATGATTCCCCCAAATATTCATATTGCAGATGTGTTGGCAGTGGCTTCAAGTCCAGCGAGGGTGGTTCTTCGATTGATGGTCGATGAGGCTTGCAAGTGGGTAGTTCCAACCCTTCAATCTTGTTGACTGGGTTATTGACTCGCGAATTTGCTTGTAAGAATGCCACGCTTTGTAAAATTTCTCTATTATCTATCTCCTCAGGATCCAACATTAAGGCTGCTTCCAACGGGTCTCGGTACATAGACGTCTCAAAGGTCTTAGCGACCAATGAGTCGATCATGCATATTGATGAACATTCTTCGTCGTCGTCGGGATGTTTCATGGCTTGGAACACGTTGAATGTAATCTTCTCATCCTGCACCCTCATGGTTAATTCACCTTTCTGTACGTCAATTAATGCTCTTCCAGTGGCTAAGAATGGCCTACCCAAAATGATGGGTACATTCGAATCTGCTTCATTGTCTAACACAATAAAATCAACAGGGAAGATAAACTTATCTACTTTTACCAGAACATCCTCAATTTTTTCTTCGGGGTATGTAATGGAACGATCTGCTAATTGAAGAGTTACCGTAGTTGGCCTTGCTTCCCCAATTCCCAATTTTTGAAAGACGGATTTGGGCATGAGATTGATGCTGGCCCCTAAGTCGCATAATGCTTGTCCCACGTACTTATCGCCAATGTTACATGGAATGGTAAAACTGCCAGGATCCTTGAGTTTAGGCGGGAGCTTATTCTGCAAAATTGCACTGCATTCTTCGGTGAGAGCTACAATTTCAAATTCTCCTAATCTTTTCTTTCGTGACAGTACATCCTTCATGAATTTGACGTAATTTGGCATCTGCTCGAATGCTTCAACTAATGGAATGTTGATGTGAAGATGTTTCAGGATATCAAAGAATTTTCTGAATTGATCATTTTTCCTTTGTTGTTGAAATCTTTGAGGAAATGGTGGTGGAGGTTTGATTTCCGGTAGATTAGGTACATCTTTCTCCTCGCTCTCCTTTTCCACATCCTTTTCTTTGTTTAGCTCAGAGTCTTCAGGTTTGTCTTGAGCTTCCTTGGGATCCTTAACTCGAACTTGTGTTCTGCTGGGCTTTTCGAGTTCTCTACCATTTCTCAGAGTCATTGCTTTGCAGTGTTCGTTATGATTGGTCCTTGGGTTTTCAGTATCACTTGGGAGTGAGCCTGGAGGTCTGTGCTGCCTATCTTGAGCTAATTGAGCCATTTGGGTTTCCAGGTTTCGAATAGATGCAGTTTTCTGGCTCATGAACTGCGCCAACGTCTCTTCTAATGATGGCTTATTGTCCGTTGGTGGTTGTTTTTGTTGACCCTGAAACCCTGGTGAGTTTTGCTGATTTTTGGCATTGTTTGACCCCTGTCCAACGTGCTGATTATTGCTCCATGAAAAGTTAGGATGGTTTCGTCATCCGAGATTATAGCTGTTGGAGTAGGGATTATACCCTTGATTGTTTTGATTGTTATCCACATAGCATGCTGACTCTGAATTGGAAGGGCAGTTTTCATACGGATGCTCTCCCCCACAAATGATACAGGAAATCTCTGAGTTGTGAATCATATTGACTGGTTGAGCTTGAAATGAGTTAGCTCCAGGTTTACTCATACTTAAACCATCAATCTTCTTGGATAAAGCGGCTAATTGTGCTTGCACTGCTGTCATTGTATCTAACTCAAATTTTCCAGGTGCAAGTTTTACTGATGAGCGTTCCGATGCCCATTGGTAATTGTTGTTAGTCATTCTTTATAATACATCGTAGGCATCTGTATATGTCTTCCCCAAAAATGTCCCTCCTGCTACAGCATCAAGAATGGTCCTGATTTGTCCCCCTAGTCCAGTGTAGAAGATATGTATCAGTTTCCAACCAGGAATTCCATGTTGTTGACACTGTGTCATTAGCCCCTTGAACCTTTCCCATGCATCGTAGAGTGACTCTCCCTCTATTTGTTGGAATGAGTGAATTTCCATTCGAACTTTCGCACTCTTGGTGGGTGGAAAATATTTCCTAAGGATTTTTTCAGTCAAATCAGTCCAAGATATGATAGAGTTAGGTGGCATTGAGTTTAGCCAGACTCGAGCTCGATCCCTTAAGGAAAAGGAGAAAAGTTTCATTCGTAGTTGATCAGCTGTAACCCCATTCAATTTGAATGAATCGCAAATTTCCATAAAGCTCTTCAAATGGGCGTGAGGATCTTCCATAGCCAACTCCGAAAATATAGCGGAGGAATTGATCAGATTCAGCATTACCGGTTTCACTTCAAAGTGATCTGCTTCAATCTCTGGTCTGACAATGCTTGAATCTAGAACACCCAAGATTGGTGTTATGTATTCATTAATGGGTCTTTCTATTTCGGCAGGAATGTGTGGACCCATTTGCTGATTTATTAATTGTTGATTCACCTGATTTTCATTCTGTGGATTCTCCATTAGATCAGTTTTTCCTTGGTTCTTGTTTAGCGCTCTTCGTTGTCTGAAAGTCCTCTAGATCTCTGGATCAAAAGCTACTAAGGAAAAATTTGAACTATAAAAATAAATCGAATTAAAACAAAAATAAAAGTTGAAACTTGATAAATTATCAATTATCAAAGTCCCCGACAACGGCGCCAAAAATTTGTTGCGGATTTTACACACGCAAGTGCACATATCGCAAAAGTAATAAAGAGTAAGTTGAGTGTCGAACCCGCGAGGACTTGAAACTAAGATTGTACCAAATTTCCTACCTTAATTCTTATTCTAATTCAACTAGGATAAAATATTGTTGGTTTGTTGATTAACTAACTACTAAAACTAGAAAAATAGTTAATCTAAGATGATGATTAAAGTGCTTGAGAAGACAATCAATGAGACAAGGGTCTAGAGTTAAACTTCACCAATGTTATGCTCCTAATGTTAATTAACTCCCCAATTTTAACTAGTGATTCTTATTCGCTATCCTAGGGTTCACTTCTATCCTTAAGTGTCTTCCGAATCACCTAAGAACCTATGCAATTAACTTACTATTCTTATTCCTAAGTTAGTAGAATTAATAACATGCATGAATCATATGACCTAATTTGGATATTGTTGGATAAGGATAAAGATGGAAGCACTGAAGATAATTTGTAGAGGGAGGTTTTGATGCATTCCAAAACTTCAAAATCTGCTAAGTATGGATTAACTTAGCTGATGTCCCTTTGAAGAAATTTTGACTAAGTATAGAAGATATCAAAAGAGTCAAAATCTAAGGTCCAAGACTATTGATCTGCTGAAGGAAAAATATCAGACTGATGAAGATCAGCCGACTCAAATCAGATTTGTTCAAGTTTGAGATCAGCTTAGTTCACCATCAGACGTGCACCTTCGTCAGCCAAGTGGAAATGATCATAAAGTCTTCCCAACGGTAATAAATGCCCCTGGAAGTAATAAATGCTGAAGTACAAGGTTATTAAAGTCAAATGATTGAAGGAATGCTTCGCATCAGCTGGGTGCATTTAATGCTGACTGCAAAGAGCCGTTCGCGGAAATTAAGACCAGTACTCGAGGAATTTGAATCTTGTCTCTCTTTAATGGACATTTTTCAAACCTCAAGTATAAATAGCTGAAAGAGACGAAGAGAGAAACACAACAACACATTCTGAGAGAAATTTTCGAAGCAGAACTCTTCAAGTCTCAAGAACAGCTCACTCATTAGCTTAGTCATTTGTTGACGAAAAGCAGAGTTGAAGAACGAAGCTAAACACATCTTCTGAGTGAATTTGTAAAATTGAGTGTTGTGAGAAGTGGATATCCATCTTTGTGAGTGATATTACTTCAAAGAGTAGGAGTTTCTTTGTGATTTCCTACTGCGAGCTTACGGCCATATTCATTTGTTGTTTTGGCATAAGTGGAGATATTGTAAACTGTGTGTTTATAGTATAACCCAAGATCTGTGTGACTTGGAAGAGTGGACTAAAGGATTTAAATCCATATAACCACTATAAAAATTCTGTGTGTTTTTACCTGCATTTTTACTTGCATACTTTCAGTTGCATTAAAAACACTTTAAGTTAACTGTTTGAAAAGTTTTCTAAGAAAAGGAGTTTTGTAAAACTAGGGAACAAACTTTCAAACTGCTGAGTTTACTTGTGAAAAACACTTTATAAATCCACTGCAAGTACTCTAAGTATTAAAATTGATTTAGACAAGATCAGCTAAGTGATTATCAGTTTAGTGGTCTACGAAGTTGTTCAAAGATTTGTTCGTGATCAGCCAAGTAATTTACTATTGATAACAGCTTAGTCTGTTTGAGTTAGAACTAAAAAGTTTTAAAGTTAAAAATTGAAAAGTTTAGAGGTCTATTCACCCCCCCCCCCTCTAGACCTCTTCTGACCACTTGGGACCAACAAGTGGTATCAGAGCAGGTGGTTCATTAGAATCAGCTGCCTGATCAACAAGCTTGATCCAAGTGTTTTTCAAGGGTTTTCAAAACTTTTCAAAAGAGCATCTTTTTGAAAAATAAAAACTTTTTGAAAAATGGATTATATCAGCCATGTTCCCCACATTGCTGGTATGTCTTTTGAAGACTGGAAAATCAGGATGGAGATTTTTCTAGCTGCTTATAATGATAACATGTATACATGTATCATCAAAGGTCCATTCAAAATCACCAAGACTATCATAGTTGATGAAGTTGAACTAGTGGTGGAAAAAGATCTAACAGAGATGACAGCCGAAGAAATAAAGCTGTTCAATCTGGATAAAGTTGTCCGTTTCATCATGACCAAAGCCCTCGATAATGATCGGTTTGATAAAGTCAAACATTGCAAAACTGCAAAGGAAATGTGGGATAAGGTTCGTGACATGAGCGAAGGAAACGACGCCATCAAAGAGCATCAGCTGAGTGTTGCTCTGGAAAAGCTGGACAACTTCAAGATGAAGTCTGCGGAAACCATTGACCAAATGGATACGAGGTTTACAAGGACGCTGAATGAAGTGTTGAAGCTTGGAAAAACCTTCACTGACAAGGAGATAACCGTCAGAGTTCTGAAGGCCCTACCTCCGAAATTCAACATGAAGGTGACAACCATGGAAGAGTCAAGAGATCTGGGAAAGATTTCACTCACCGAGCTGTTCTCAGTACTGAAGGCGTACGAGTATAAACTGCCAAGAATGGGTGTTGAAGAAACCTCCACTTCAAGTCCCACAGCTGCACTTGTTGCTGCTGAAAATCCCAGAAGACCAGCGCACAAAAACAAAGATGTGGACTCATCTGATGAAGCCACACTACTCAACAAAAAGGAGTACACTGCTGGTGACGTAGCATTGCTGATGAACAACTTCAAGAAGTTCTACAGACGGAAAATGAAGAACAAATATAACAATGCATCTACTTATAACCCTACTTCTTCTCAGGATAAGGATTCTTATAAATCCAAAATGATGTGCTATAATTGCAGGAAACTGAGTCATTTCATCAGAGACTGCCCATATCCTAAAGCTGAGAAGTATACAGAAGAAGAAAAGAGAATCAGAAAGGAAAGAAAGCATAAGAAAGGCAAGGTGCTGGTGGCAGAAGCAGAAAAGCTAGCTGCTGTCTACTCATCTGATTCAGATTCAGACACTTCTGATGAAGAGAGTTCTGCTCTTCTCTGCCTGATGGCGAAGGAATCTGATGACTTCGAGGATGATGAGGTAACTCCTCTTGATAATGAATTATTTAATTCATTTGAACAAATGATGCTCAACAATTCTAGCATTGCTGATGCATTTAAAAAGCTTAAGGAAGAGATGATATTGCTGAAAGAGCAAAACAATTCACTGAAACTTAAAGTTGAAAAGCCAAAAGAATCAGCTGAATATAAACTGCTTGAGCAAGAGAATGAATCTCTGAAAGCTGAATGTGAAGTTTTAAAGGTAAAATCATTGAGCTTGAGAAAGTCATTCAGTCTCATGAGAAGTCATCTGTTGCATCCACTCATATGCCTAGTAAACAGAAGACCCCTTTAGATCAGGATAAGTTAGAACTGAAACATACTGAAAAATTTATATCAGCTGACAATAGTAAGGTCATCATGTATGTTCAGACTACTAAACCTGCTTCACCTGAGAAAGTGTTAAAGGAGACAAAAGCTCCTAAGGCTAGAAAGAGCAAAGAGCCTAGTGTAGGTCAACAGACTGGTAAGTCCAAACAGAAGAGTCCTAGGAAGTCTTCTGATAAGGTCAAAACCAATCAGACTAGTGATAAGACTAAGTCGTCTGTTAATGAGCAAGCATCTAGTAAACCAAAGAAGCATAAAAATAAGAAAAATCAAAATGCTTGGTATGGAAATGAGTCATATTATGTGCAACCTGCTGCATATCCACCTATGTTTCATGCACCTCAATTTCCTACTTACTATGCACCATATCCTGCTCATCCAATGCATGCATATCCTCCTTATCATGCATCTTATTCTACTTATGAGCATTATCCTTATCATGCTGATTATCATCAATATAATAAATCTGATAAACATGATGAAGATGAAACTGTTCATGCTCCTGCCAAACAACAGAAGCCTAAGAAGCCTAAGACTTCATCATCTTGGGTTATCAAAGGTGAAACTAATCCTTCAGGACCCTCTCAATAAGGGTACATAAAACAATTTTTATTTTGTTTTGTAGGTTAGGATTAGGAGTAGGAGTAAAGTAGAGAAAATTTGGTACTTGGACAGTGGATGTTCAAGACACATGTGTGGAAACATACATGAGCTGACTGATGTTGTTGCTGTGGATGGTCCTAAAGTCACTTTTGGGGACAGCAAAGAAGGCAAGATTGTAGCAAGTGGAAAGCTGATCAAAGGCAACATTGAGATATCTGACGTCTCTTATGTTAAAGGCCTAAAGTACAATTTGCTGAGCATTAGTCAATTTTGTGACAAAGGATATTCAGTTATCTTCTCAACAGATAAGTGTTACGTTGAACAGATTGGTACAAAGAAGGTCATCTTATCTGGAAGACGACAAGGAAATGTCTACACAGTGGACTGGAATTCTGCTGACAAGAATTCTAGCATTTGTTTGGTGGCATCAACACCAAGTGAAGTCAGTTGGCTGTGGCACAAAAAAATGAATCATGTGAATTTCAAGACCATCAACAGACTTATCAAGAATAATCTGGTAGAAGGAATTCCAAAGACAGTCATGAGCAAAGACAAGCTTTGTGACGCGTGTCAGAAGGGTAAACAAATCAAGTCATCATTCAAAAGCAAGAAGCATCAATCTTCTGGAAGAATATTGGAGCTGCTACACATGGGCTTATTTGGACCCATTGGTCCAGTCAGCAATGGAGGAAAGAAATACTGCCTAGCTGTTGTGGATGACTACTCAAGATATACTTGGGTGATTTTCATGATGAAGAAAAGTGAAACCAAGGAACATCTTAAAAATCTGATGGAAAGGATTCAAAATGAGAAAAGTATGAAAATACGAAAGATCAGATCAGATAGAGGGACTGAGTTTACAAACTCTACTGTTGAAGAGTATTGTAATGACAGAGGAATCAGTCATGAGTACTCTGCTGCCAGAACCCCTCAACAGAATGGAGTTGCTGAAAGGAGAACCAGAACTCTTAAAGAAGCTACCAGGACAATGATAGCTGAAGCTAAGCTGCCTCAAAGATTTTGGGCAGAAGCAACAAATACAGTATGTTTTACCCAAAACAGATGCATGATCAACAAGCATCAAAACAAGACTCCATATGAAGTTTGGAACAACAGGAAGCCAAACATTCATTATTTTAAGATATTTGGATGTAAATGCTTTGCTTTAAATAATGGGAAAAATCACCTTACTGCATTTGCAGAAAAGGCTGATGAAGCTGTTTTTGTAGGATACTCTACTGTTAGTAAAGATTATAGAGTTTTTAACAAAAGAACTTTACTTATAGAGGAATCCATTCATGTAGTATTTGATGAACCAAGTCAATCTTCTGAAAAGAATCAAAGTATTAATCAAGATTTGTCTACTGATTTACAGAAGTTGAATGTTGGAAAGAATGAAGAATATGTTCCCATCATACTACCTGATCTCAACCCAGCTGATAACTCAAGTGCTGTTCAAAATCACAGTGCTGATTGTCTAACAGACGAGTTGCAAACAGCTGACAGACCAGAGATTGTTCAACAGATAAGAACTGTTCAACAGACTACTACTGGATCTCCAACAGTAGTGTTGCAAGATCAAGACAAAAGACAACATTATGATTTGCAACCTGATCTTAGATGGCTCAAGAATCACCCACCAGAGCTGGTGATTGGTGATCCTTTGGATAAAGTAAAGACAAGGAGAGCTGCTGCAAGCGAAGCAATGTTTATCAGCTTCCTATATCAAATTGAGCACAAACAGATTGAAGAAGCTCTTAGTGTTTCAAACAGGATTGAAGCTATGCAAGAAGAGTTAAATCAATTTGAAAGGAATGAAGTCTGGTACTTAGTTCCTAGACCAAGTCATCAAAGAGTCATTGGCACTAAATGGGTATTTAGGAATAAAATGAATGAAGATGGTGAAGTCACCAGAAATAAAGCAAGATTAGTGGCCAAGGGTTACTGCCAAGAAGAAGGCATTGACTTTGATGAAACGTTTGCACCAGTAGCAAGATTAGAGGCAATCAGACTATTTCTTGCCTATGCTGCTCACAAAAATTTCACAGTCTATCATATGGATGTGAAATCAGCTTTTCTCAATGGAGAATTGCAAGAAGAAGTTTATGTTGAACAACCACCTGGATTTGAAGCTTATCAAGAAGAAGACAAGGTGTATCGTCTGAAGAAAGCCCTCTATGGACTGAAACAGGCTCCAAGAGCATGGTATGATACCCTATCTGATTTTCTTTTAATTAAAGGATTTCGTAAAGGTAAGGTAGACAAGACTTTGTTCACAATTGAATGGGAAAATCATATATTACTTGTGCAAATATATGTGGACGATATTATTTTTAGTTCAACTAACCAACATATGTGTGACAAGTTCTCCAAGCTGATGCAGAATAAGTTTGAAATGAGCATGATGGGTGAACTCAATTATTTTCTTGGTTTGCAAGTTAGACAATTGCCTGATGGAATATTCATCAGCCAAACAAAATATACAAAGGATCTGTTCAAGAAATTTGGTATGGAAACTAGCTCTACTACTACTGTTCCTATGTCTACTAGTCTTCGTTTGGATAAAGATGAAGATGGCAAATCAGTGGACATAACCAAGTACAGAGGAATTATTGGGTCACTGTTATACTTAACAGCTAGCAGACCTGATATTATGTACTCTGTTGGGGTTTGTGCGAGATTTCAATCAAATCCTAAGGAATCTCACCTCTTAGCTGCCAAAAGGATAATCAAGTATCTTAAAGGTACTGAAGATTTGGGATTGTGGTATCCTAGGGAATCCGGATTTGAACTTATTGGATATTCAGATTCTGACCTTGCTGGCTGCAAAATTGACAGAAAGATCACAACAGGTGCCTGTCAGTTCTTAGGTAGTCGTCTGATCTCATGGATGAGTAAGAAACAGACTTCAGTATCCATATCTACTGCTGAAGCTGAATACATAGCTGCTAGAGCTTGCTGTGCACAAATCTTATGGTTGAAGCATCAACTAGAAGACTACAATATCAAAATCAATGGAATCCCTATCTACTGTGACAATACAAGTGCAATCAGCCTTACTCAGAATAACAAGTCATTCAAGGACTAAACATATTGAGATCAAGCATCATTTTATTAGAGATCATGTGGAGAAAGAAAATGTCGTGATAGAATATATGGTTACTGAAAATCAGATTGCTGACATCTTCACTAAACCTCTAAGTGAGACAAGGTTTTCAACTCTAAGAGCTTAACTGGGTTTATTAAAATTGGATGCATATGCTGAGGGGGAACTCAACAGAAGACTGGAGTTCAACAGCTTACTCATCTTATTTATCTTCAAGGATTAACTTTCAACAGACTAGTTAACTTATGAATTCTTAAAGTCAGGGGGAACGTGTAAGACTAGCGGTACTTCTGATTAAAAGATGAAATTTGTTGATGACAGTTAGTTGAAGCTATGTTTTCAACAGAAGATTAAAGTCTTGCAGATTGAAGATTTATTATCTAGCTGGATTGACAAACAGCCGAGGAAGGTTATCAGTTATTGGCTTTCACTGATAACAACTTTGTCATCAGGACAGTAGTCCATCAGATAAGTATTTATTCTACTCATCTGATCGCTTATGTAAAAGCTCGCAGTTTAAAACGCTTTATTTCAAAACAAGCTTTTACAAGTGACAGAAGGGCGATACTTTTCCCGCTCCTCATTTAATGCGATTTGAATTCGAAAGGTCGTAACTGACGCTGCACGATCAGCACTGACAAGAAACGGATCTAACGGTTAGCTGGTATCACACAAACCAAGATACCCTAACTCTATAAATCCAGATCTGATCAGCCGTGTAGTTCTTTACGCACCCAAAACTTTCAAAGAGCACTTAAGAGAAATTACTTGCAATTTTCTGCGAAATTCTTCTTGTCTCTCTCACTTTCAACAGATTCAATGGCTGCTGAAGGTATGTTCCTTGTCTACGAATCATACTACCAATCTGGGACTGATTTAATGAAGGAACTTCTGGAAAAATTCAAGACGGCTTCGTTGGTTAATTTCATGGAGTACAATGAAGGTGTGATCTGGACAGACCAAGTAATGGAGTATTACGGGACTGCTACTGTCGATCACAGCAAACTGGAGATCAAGGCCACAGTTGGAGGTAAAACCATTGTAATTACCCCCACTGTTCTTCATGAAACTTTTGGGCTTCCTAACAGTGGACGACATGACGTCACTGTGCTGACGGAGGACAAGCACCAACAGTTCTGGGCGATCTGCGCCAAAGAAGGGGAGATGTTGTCTGGCAACATCAAGAAGAAACAGTTGAAAGACGAAAATCTGCGTATGGCTGATATGGTTTTAAAACTAATCGAGAATTGTACTTTTTCTCTGGATGCTGTTACCATGAAGAGGTTCAGCATCATGGCTGCCATCTACTATGGATTGGAAGTCAACTGGTCCGTTATAGTTTGGTATATTTTGGCTGGTTTTCACGAGGCAAAGAAAGGAAAGACTCCTCAGACCAACCACATAATCACGCTCAGTTATCTGCTGTCCAAACTAGGCTGTGCTATGACAAACAGAAAGGAGATCCACAAATCAAAGGCAATGTCTAAGTACCAGCCTGTTTTAAAGAGAAAGGCTGATGAGCCTGATGAGGATGAAATTGAGGAACAAAAGGATGTTCCTGCCAAAAGGCCAAGAAGATTGGTCAAAACAGCTGAGTTAGCTATTGAGACCCAAAAGAAGAAGGCTACTGAAAAGCCTAAGGAGAAAACTCCTAAGAAAATGAAGAAAGTGGATGATGTTGAAGCTACCAAGGTTGTTGACCTGACCACTGCTGATGACAGGAATGTGTCCCTTGCATCATCTTCAAGAACTCAAACTGCTCAAGCACCTGATGAGACTGTCTCTCACAGGACAAGAAGTCAGTTAAGAGATACTGCTGCTTCAAGGCCCATTCAAGGGAGAACCAAGAAGACAGTAAGGAAGCAGATGACATTCACTGAAGAGCCTACTGAGATGGAAAACTTAGTAAGGCAAAGCCCCCAATTTGCTGAAAGACCTGTTCGAGCTGTTGAGGCTTCTGCTGCTGACCAAACTGATGGGCAACAGATGACTCAAGCTACACCAACAGTTGAGGTTGCTAAACCTCAGGATGATCCAGATGTGATGATCATCCATCCTATTGCTGCTGCACCTATCTCATCTGCTGGTCCAGCCCCTGTCTCAGCTAACAAAGGGAAGAAAAAGATAGTGATTAAAAGGAATAAGGTTTCCAAAGCTGAGAAGAGAAAAAGGGAGGAGGCTGAACAGAGAAAGAGAGACGAGCAGGAAGAACAGAAGGCAAAGGAGCTTAGCAAGATCCAAGTAGCCAAGGATGAAGAGAGAAGAAAAATGACTGAATCTGAGAGAGAAGCTGCTGAGAAGGCAGAACTTGCTATGGTACTTGAAATCAGCAAAACTGATGCCTATGGACCAGTCCATGCTGGAGGTATCAAGATTGATGGAGCTGATGAAGAGCAACCTAAAAAGCCTAAAATGCCTGCTGGGGAAGTTAAGCCCAAAGAAAAATTTGAAGTCAGAAAAGCATTTGACATTGTCTATGTTGATAAGGAGCTCTTTAAAAGGTTTGAAAAGACCTTGGCATACTATGATCAAAAGCTCATGCTAAAGACAATGTTCACCCAGGAGAATCCTAGATACATCAGATGGAGAGAAAACAGGATGAACAGATCAATTGCAGAACTTCAAAGTCTGAAGGAGTTAGCTGATGAGGAACAGTGGGTTCTAAATTGGCTAAGGACAGACTCCATTCAAAAAGCCTTGGATCCTCACTATGTTAGAGATATTATGCATAAATATGCAAAGGAGTTTGCATTAGAGGAGGCCAAGAAGATCAAGAACACTTTGCCTGCCAAGAGAAGAAAATCTGATAATGCTGAAGAAAGGGCAATTAACATAGCTATTATGATCGCCTTGAAGAGATGGGCAGAAAAGTCAAGATATCAGCAAGGCTGTTCAAGTGAATTGCCTCAGCTGCCTAGCATTCAGCAAATTATTTTTGGCAAAGAAGTAATAAAATTTTGTGAAGTGCCCAAGGGTAATAATGCCTTTGTGAATCCTTGGATAATTGTGCGACAGATTCGTCAAACAACTTGTTTCAATGATGATGGCACTATTACAAACATGTTCTATGATGATGTCACTGATGAGCACAAGAAAGCTGATGAACTCTTAGCACTTGAGTGGAATGCTAAGGACACCAAAGCTGATCAGGAGACTAAGCTGAAAGATGTCCCTGTCCACCAGGAGACTGAAGAAAAGGAAGCTGCTACTTCTGCTTCATCAGATGATCAGCACTCATCACTGATAGAAGCCTTCCAGATGCTGATGGAGAATTCTGTGAAGGAACTGGAAGAGAAGCATAGCCAGCAGCTGAAAAAGATGGAAGAAGAGCTGAAGGAAGAACTGAAAGCAGAGTTGGTAGAGTCCAACAGACTTCAGCTGGAAACTATGCAACAATCAACCGCAAAAGTCATCAAGACTGAAATTGATAGTTTCCCTATTCCTCAAGATAATTCCAAGTAATTAGTGCAAAGCCTTATTGAGATGAACACTAATGTGGAAGATGTGAAGGCTGATGTAAATCACCTTCATGCTGCCCTACAAAGAGTTGAACACAAGATTGCTGATTGAACTACAACCTTCATCAGAGTCAGTGAAGAAGAGAAAACTGTCAATGTTGGACTGTTGCAAGAAGTTTCCAAAGCTGGAAAGGATTTACACAATGAACTTACTACAATGCAACTCAATATTGACTGCTTCAATGATCAAACTGACGACATCAGTACAACTCTTCATCATTTAACAGCAAGTCATGATGTAGTTAATCAGAACCTGAAGACTTTATGTGCTGCAATGAAGATTCCTACTGTTGCACTTAACCCTGCTGCTAAACCTGAAGATGTCATCAAATATGATGATGACAAAAAAGGGGAAGATAAAGGGGAATAATCAACTAAGGAGACTGCTGCTGATGCTGAAGTTGAAAAGACTGAAGAAACTACTGAAAAGACCAAGACTGTTGAAAAAGTTGGAAAGGTACAAGGTGAAGAGAAGTCTGAAGAAGAGACTAAGGACAAAGTCAAATCTGATGAAGAAATGGCCGAAACCAAGGACTCTGCTGAAGATCGAACAGAGCCACTTACCAAGTACAAAAACACTGAATCAGCCAGGAAAGCAATGAAGCTACTGAAGAAGCAGCAACTCAAAGAAAAAATGGAAGCTGCCAGAGCAAATATTTTCAAGATGAAGAAGCTGATGAAGATGAAGATGAAGAAGAAGATGATGAAGAATCATCTTATGAGTATGAAGAAGTGTTTGAAGGATCTGATGAAGAAGCTGATAGTTAGAACTTATAAATCTTTTGTAATCAGTTTACTTTATCTATTCTTCAGACATCTCATCTGATAAACTTGTACTTGTAATATTTTCCATATAAATGAAAGTCAAGTTTATTCCAACACATCTTTTCTATCTCAGAAAATTTTGAGGATTACATTCTTTAGTTTAGGTATTAACAGGTACTTAGCTGAAGTTTTGTCATCATCAAAAAGGGGGAAATTGTTGGATAAGGATGAAGATGAAAGCACTGAAGATAATTTGTAAAGGGAGGTTTTGATGCATTCCAAAACTTCAAAATCTGCTAAGTATGGATTAACTTAGCTGATGTACCTTTGAAGAAATTTTGACTAAGTATAGAAGATATCAGAAGAGTCAAAATCTAAGGTCCAAGACTATTGATCTGCTGAAGGAAGAATATCAGACTGATGAAGATCAGCCGACTCAAATCAGATTTGTTCAAGTTTGAGATCAGCTTAGTTCACCATCAAACGTGCACCTTCGTCAGCCAAGTGGAAATGATCATAAAGTCTTCCCAACGGTAATAAATGCCCCTTGAAGTAATAAATGCCGAAGTACAAGGTTATTAAAGACAAATGATTGAAGGAATGCTTCGCATCAGCTGGGTGCATTTAATGCTGCCTGCAGAAAAGTACTGTTGACAGTACGGACAGATTGCAAAGAGCCGTTCGCGGAAATTAAGGACCAGTACTCGAGGAATTTGAATCTTGTCTCTCTTCAACGGACATTTTTCAAACCTCAAGTATAAATAGCTGAAAGAGACGAAGAGAGAAACACAACAACACATTCTGAGAGAAATTTTCGAAGCAGAACTCTTCAAGTCTCAAGAACAGCTCACTCATCAGCTTAGTCATTTGTTGACGAAAAGCAGAGTTGAAGAACAAAGCTAAACACGTCTTCTGAGTGAATTTGTAAAACTAAGTGTTGTGAGAAGTAGATATCCATCTTTGTGAGTGATATTACTTCAGAGAGTAGGAGTTTCTTTGTGATTTCCTACTGCGAGCTTACGGCCATATTCATTTGTTGTTTTGACGTAAGTGGAGATATTGTAAACTGTGTGTTTATAGTATAACCCAAGATCTGTGTGACTTGGAAGAGTGGACTAAAGGATTTAAATCCATATAACCATTATAAAAATTCTGTGTGTTTTTACTTGCATTTTTACTTGCATACTTTCAGTTGCATTAAAAACACTTTAAGTTAACTGTTTGAAAAGTTTTCTAAGAAAAGGAGTTTTGTAAAACTGGGGAACAAACTTTCAAACTGCTGAGTTTACTTGTGAAAAACACTTTATAAATCCGCTGCAAGTACTCTAAATATTAAAATTGATTTAGACAAGATCAGCTAAGTGATTATCAGTTTAGTGGTCTACGAAGCTGTTCAAAAATTTGTTCGTGATCAGCCAAGTAATTTACTATTGATAACAGCTTAGTCTGTTTGAGTTAGAACTAAAAAGTTTTAAAGTTAAAAATTGAAAAGTTTAGAGGTCTATTCACCCCCCCCCCCTAGACCTCATCTGACCACTTGGGACCAACAGATATGGGCGTGTCGGGTATATTCCTATACTAACAAACAACCCACTACCTAATTCATCTTATATTCTTAATATTCCCTTCCCAGGTTCAATCAAGAAAAGTAAACAATCAAATAGGTGGCCAGTCAATTTGACGGTAATTAACACAAAATTAGATATACGAATATCGATAAATAAAAATCGAAAATCACTAAATTAAAACTAGAAAAGAAAATAAAGCATTATTCGCATAATATGGATCCGTAAAAACTCTAGACTAAATGAAATTAGTTCATGCTAAAAATAATGAAATAAACAATAAAAGAGTTCATAGTCTTCTCTAATAAAGGAATAACAGAAAAAGTGTGATGTGTGCTTGTTCTATCTGATCTCGCGTGTCTTCTTTTTCTCTAATCTGTCGTGTGATTTTTTCTTCTCTTTTCCCCTTTTTATTTCTTTCTTTAGACTCCTCCGTGTATTAGGATTTTCTTCAATCTTTAAAACTCCTCAAATGGGCCTCCATCCCATTAACTTACAAAGGACCCTGCCGCATAACACTACAACTTCAACAATCTTGGACTCTAATTGCACTTTCAGCCCCTGATCTCATGCCTTTGTATCCTTTTACACCTTCAAGATTTGAAATTGCTCATTCTCAATTGATTACAAACTTTGTTGGCTCATTTCATCTCCTACAAGAGAATATATTGAATTAGTATCCAAAATCAAGGATTATTCTCAAAACTTGATTAAATTCGTGAATCGATTCTAAAAAGTGAAATATGCAATAAAATCCCAAACGATTCATAATTATTCGTGAAAAACACTCATTTAAGCCTAAAAAGTCCACGCGATAACTCTATTTTCACAAAGTTATCAGGGTACTTTGGATTTTCTATTTCGGGAGTCACATCTGATCAAAGACCAGAGAATCCGACCTCGAAGACACGATTCCGATCCCAAAGTCATGGGCTCCAGCCAGCGTAGTCAGATCACCAGCAAAGAAGGTCATGGTCGGATTTACTGTTGGGCCGATCCTAGGCCCAGGCCCTTGGGCCAGGAAATTACCCCTGCGGATGGTTCACCTAGCACACCGCCTCAAGTATAAATACCACTTGCATTTATGACGCCATACACGCTTTCCCAGGTGCTCCTTGCTCGAAGCCTCCTCGGAAGTTAGATTAGATCACTTTTTATATGTATTTAGCCTTTAACTTGTACGGCATCCTATAATTCTCGAATAGGACCCCATCCCCTTTGTAATCCTTATTTTTAAGATCGGAATATACATACAAATTTGAGATCAATTCGCTTATACATTAGCATAATTTACTATGGTTTACATTTATTGATCACGCACGAAACCACGTAAGATCAGTGTATATTTGCTTCTAAAAATGACTTTGTTATTGTTGCAACAATAGTGAAACTTTTTTTGACTATGAGGTTTATTAAAAGATGATTGATGAGTCGGATGGTTTCATAGATATGCATGTATAAAAGTAATGATGTATTTGATACTTTTTATATATATAGTCCCGAAGTATTGAATTTTGAGTTTAAATTAATTTTATCCAATTTATAGTTGTACTTGAAAAATATTTGAATATGCTTTTCTTTATATAATGACCCCACTGAAATAAAAATTTGGCTACGCCACTGCATGTAAGAGATACATGCCGATTTGTAGGGTATTTCCATTATTTAGAATTAGGGGGGGAACTGAAATACCAAAATTCAGGAGGAAACTGTAACAAGGGTGTAAGATTGGGGGGGGGGGGGGAGGGGGGGCAGGAATGCAATAATGGTGTAAATATAGGGGGAAAGTGCGATGTTATGATTGGAAGTATTATTTTGCATCTTAACTTAATAAGTTTGCTTTTTTATTCCTTGAAATGTCAATATCAACTAGAAAATCCACGATTCGTTATTGTCAATCTATTTTTTTTACAATTTTTAACAACTTGAAAACTCATTTGAAGAATGAAATGCAAAACTTACAAGATAAACCTAAAGTATATGGTGTGCTCTATTTTATTCTTATCTCTCACTCTGTATTGTCGAACTAATATATGTTTGTATCTATTTTCTATTTGTTAATTTGTACTAAATAATTTTTTTTTCCTGTATTATACATCTTATTACAAGTATGAATAATGTTTAAAATTTCATGTTTTTTGCATTTTGAATTATTTTTAATTGCAAAATCACTTTTTGTCCCTTAAACTTACAATGAAGTTGCATTTTCCCCTGAACTAGCTGAACTTACACCCTCATTGTGCTTTCTCCCCTAGACTTATATTTATACTTTTCCTCTGCTTTTTTAATGACGAAAACATCCTACACATTGGTATGTACCCCTCATACGACCTAGATTGGCAAGAAAATTGTTCCCCTATAATACTAAAAAAGTTTGACACTGCCTCCATGACATTTTTAAACTTAAAAAATACGAATTTACAAAATTTCCCCTCATATATAATATATTTTGACCCAATCAATTTATAAATATGATATTTTACCCCTTTGTGTTCTTATGTATGTGGGTCTTTACCCTATTTAGTATGATAAATGTGGCACCTTATCCCTTGTTTCATGATAATAGGATATTTAACTCATTGTGTCATGATAAATATGACTCTCTAAATGACAATTTTGTCTTTTTTCCAACAATTTGCATGCTCACTCTCGATTTGTATTATATTTTCCATTAGAATAAAGTAAATGCTCCTTCAAATTCTTGCATGAGATAAATAGATCTTTTTCAAATCATTGAGGATAAATTGAATATTATGCATATCACATGGTGGATTAAATATTTATGTGATTAAATTAAAAACTAAGTATTAATAGATAATATATGAGAGACGTGGATAATTTATTATCTATCATAATCTAACAATATTTCTTGAGTTTATTTTACCTATTTTAATCTTTTATTCAATGTCAAAATAAATATCACGTGGTGGTATTAATAATAATAATAATAATAATAATAATAATAATAATAATAATAATAATAACATACGATAGAGATTGAGATATTAAAGGAAGCAACTTTTGTGGTGCTGGTGCAATAATGTGCAATAAAGCAACCCTTTTTTTTAAGTGAAAGGAAACAACTTGGGTCATGCAATGTGATTACATTACATTTAGGGGTGTAAACGAGTCTGGTTTGAATTTTATCGAGCTTGAAATTTTGTGTTTGAGTTTGGTTTGATTTCTTAACGAACCGAGCTCAAACGAGCTTTTATCAAATAAGCTCGAACCGAGTATCGAGTAGCTTGATATTTTATATGTATTTTCTTCATAATTAGCTTATCGAGTTGAGCTCGAGCCGAGTTTAAAAACTTATCAAACGAAAAATCATGTTCAAGCTTGTTTGATTTGTTTGACAAATCGAGCTCAAACGAGCTTTTATCGAACGAACTCGAGCCGAGTATCGAATAACTTGGTTTGATTTTCAGCCCTAATTACATTGAGTCGGACTTTTATATACCTAAACCAACAAAGCAAGAAAACAACTCTATCATAAACTAAAAATATTCCTTGCTTTGCATAATTTGCAAAAACTCCACAACTAAAAATATTCCTTATGCGTGCAGTAAAATGAAATCAACATCACACAAGCTTTCCTTCTACTTTTGAGCAGTGTTCTGAAAACCAGACCGGACTAGCCGGTTGAACCGGTTCAATCGCTAACCGATCCCCAATTCGGTCCGATTTATCCCTAAAAACCAGTTCTTAAATTAACCAGTGTGAACCGATAAAACCAGTCCCAAAACCGGTAAAATCAGTGAACCAGTAGTTCACTTAATTTTTTTTTTTTCAAATTTAGAGTTTTTTTGGTGAACTCTTGTTTAACATTTAATAGGATTACATTTCTATATTTTAATTGAAATAACATTCATTATTTTAGTGTTTTAACTATCCATGAGGAACAAAATAATGCAATATTGCACTTTTTTTTTTCACATAAAAAAGTACATAGCTATTTTCTCATCATTGTGAATAATATTATTTTTTGTATGAAATTATGCAAATCTCAATTACCATATAAACATCAACTTACAAGAATAGAACCCAAATGAATAATCCAAAACTTTGAAAATGAGATGAATTTTTAATTTTGTTGCCTTGTTTTGAATGTATGTATTTTTTAGGGATACTTGAGATTTATATTTTTGACATTGATCTTAATGTTTAAGACATTTTGATTATTTGCATGAAACAAAAAAAAATTATATTGACAAAGAATGGTTTTTTTTAATTATAATTGTATTTTAGATAATCTAAAAATATATATATAAATATTACATAATAATAAAGTCACACCGGTTATATCGATCAAACCAGTGGTCAACCCGATCGAACCAGTAACCAGTAGAGTTTTCGGTTCAATGACCGGTCCGATTTTAAAAACACTGATCACAACATGTCTCTTTTTAGTTGAATGTTATAGGTTTCAAACCCCATTAGTCATTTTTCTCCTATATTTTAATTTTTCTAAATCTTTTTAACATTTTTCTTTCTTAATAATAATTGTTCCTTTTTTTTTTCTTTTTCGTAATAATTATTCTTTTAATCTTTTTTCTTTCTTTATGATTCTTGGTAAGTAAAATTTAACATACTTATATACACTTGTATATACACTTGTTATAGAATTATATTATGTACATGCACCTGTAAAATTTACTTCCGCCAAGAATGTTTTCAAACTTACAAACTCTAAAAATATATATATCAAAAAGATGAATGAGTTTGTCATTTAATTATTTATTTGGAAAGTAATGTGTTAAAAAAATAACAATATATCAATATTTAATTCAAATATTTGCTTTTAAAAAATAATGAGTATATTTTTTTTTTTTGGTATAGGGCCCCAATTTTAAAATTCGCCTAGGACCGAAATATAGCTTGTTTGGTTGTCAGGGAAGTGAGGGAAAATTGGAGGAAAAGAAAAATGAAAGGAAAATATAAATGAAAAGCAAAATAAAGTCATTTTCCTCTACATGTTTAGTTTTGAGGAAAACTATTTTCTTGCAATTGATTGCTTGTTAAAAAAGTTTAAGAACATAATATATTTTATAAATATTTTTGTTTGATTATGAGTTACGTTTCTTTGTTGATAAAATATTGTATGAATAATCACATTTCATTATATTAAATTTATTATAAATTAACCTGCTACTATTGTATATTTGTAGTCACCGAATTTATATCAATCTTCAAACTTAACAAGGGATTATTATCAATTTTTAAAGTTAATAGGGGGTTATTGACAATATTTTTTTAGATAAAGGAGTGCTTTTGCATCATTTGTGGAGGTATCATTATTATATGATTTGAGAGGATTTTCTTTTGCTAATAATAAATATGCACAAAGGGGCTTTCGGTAAGAAAAAAAAATATACACAAAGGGGCTTTCGGTAAGAAAAAATCACAAATAAGAAATTTTGATAGTTAAACAAAGTACAAGGGGTGTTTTGTAATTTACTATAAAATTTTCTCAAGATTCTCCCATCCAGTGTTTTTAAAACCGGACCGGTCATTGAATCGGAAACTCTACTGGTTAATAGTTCGATCGATTGATCGGGTCGACCACTGGTATAACCGGTGTGACTTTATTATTATGTAATATATATATATATATATATATATATATATATATATATATATATATATATATATATATATATATATTATCTAAAATATAATTATATATCAAAAAATCATCATTCTTTCTGAATATATTTTTTTTTGTTTCATACAAATAATCAAAATGTCTTAAAAATTAAGATCAATGTTAAAAATATAAATCTCAAGTATCCCTCAAAGATAAAAACATTCAAAACACGAACAAAATTAAAAATTCATCTAATTTTCAAAGTTTTGGATTGTTCATTTGGATTCTATTGTTGTAAGTTGATGTTTATATGGTAATTGATTTGCATAATTTCATACAAAAAATAATATTATTCATAATAATTAGAAAATGGCTATGTAATTCTTTATGTAAAAAAAAAAGGGTGTAATATTGCATTGATCGTTAAAACACTAAAATAATGAATGTAATTCAAATTAAAATATATAAATGTAATCTTATTATATGTTTAACAAGAATTCAAATAAATAATAATAACAAAAAATCTCTAAATTTAAAATAAAAAAATTAAGTTAACCATTGGTTCACTGGTTTTACCGGTTTTGGAGCTGGTTTTACCGGTTTTGGAGCTGGTTTTACCGGTTCACACTGGTTAATATGAGGGCTAGTTTACCGGATTGGGGACCGGTTAGCGGTTGAACTAGCCGGTCCGCCATCAAATCGGTGGGAAGATTTTTATTCACAATTTTTTTCCTGTAAAAAAGTTGAAGAAAAATAATAACTTTATTTTATGCTATCCAAACAAAAAATAGGAGAAGAAAAATTAACTTTTCTTCAATTTTTTCAACAACCAAATTATACATAAGAATTTAGGACCGATGTTTTATCACGACATTCATCTAAAGAAGGTGAATGAAAGAGTTAATTAGCAGTGAACCACTTTCACACTGTTATGAAAAATAAATGGAATACATTTTTTGAGTTTGGATATTTCCATGTACTTCATATCCAACAGAATTTGTTCTTTGAGATATGTTATTTCATTTTTTTAATATTTATGTCGGATAAGGATGAAGATGAAAGAGCACTGAAGACAATTAGTAAAGGGATGTTTTGATGATTTCCAAAACTTCAAATCTGCTAAGTAAAAGTTAACTTAGCTGATATCCCTTAGAAGAATTTTGACTAAGTAAGAAGACATCAGACGAGTCAAAATTCAAGGTCCAGAAGACTACTGATCTGCTGAAGGAAAGAAATCAGACTGATGAAGATCAACCGACTCAAATCAGATTTGTTCAATTTGGGATCAACTTTGTTCGTCATCAGACTTGCACTTTCGATCAGCCAAGTGGAAAGGATCAAGAAGTCTGCCCAACGATAATAAATGCCTCTGGAAGTAATAAATGCTGAAGTACAAGGTTATTAAAGACAAATGATTGAAGAAAGATTTCGTATCAGCTTGGTGCATTTAATGCTGCCTGACAGAAAGTACACTGTCACTGTGCAGAGAGCCGTTCGCGGAAATTAAAGACCAGTACCCGAGGTTTTTGAATTATGTCTCACTTCAACGGACATTTTTAAAACCGACGAGTATAAATAGTTGTAGAGACAAAGAGAAGAAAAATGAACACAATCTCTGAGAAGAAATCCGAAGCAGAATCTCTTAAGTCTCAAGAACAGCTCACTCATCAGCTCTGTCATTTGTTGACTGAAGCCGAAGTTGAAGATAAAAGACAAACACATTTTCTGAGTGAAAAACTGTTTGAGTGTTGTGAGAAGTGTAGATCCATCTTTGTGAGTGATCTAGCTTCAGAGGATAGGTTTTCTTAGTGATTTCCTGTTGTGAGTTTACGGCCAGATTAATTTGTTGTTCTGGCGTAAGTGGAGTGTACTAATTACTTTGTGTTCTTAGTATAACTCAAGATCTTTGTGACTTTGAAGAGTGGACTAAAGGATATTTAAATCCATATAACCAATATAAAAATTACTTGTGTTTTTACATTTGCTTTCAACTTGCATATTTTAGATTGCATAAAACACATTCAAAACAGTTTGAAAAGAGTTTACAAAACTGGGGATAAAACTTTCAAACTACTGAGTTTACTTGTGAAAAACACTTTGAAAATCCGCTGCAAGTACTCTAGTATTAAAACTTATTTTAGCAAAAATCAGCTAAGAGATTATCAGATTAGTGGTCAACAAAGTTGTTCAAAGATTTGTTCGCGATCAGTTTTGTAAAATTAATGTTCGCTAACAGCTTAGAGTCTGTTTAAGTTAGACCAAAAGTTTTAAAGTTAAAAATTGTCAAAAAATTTAGAGGTCTATTCACCCACCCCTCTAGACCTTATCTAACCACTTGGACCAACAATTTATCTATTATTTCCTTTGCCCTTTTGATGTATTATTTCTATTATTTTATGTTTAGCCATGTTCCCCACATAGCTGATATGAGCTTTGAAGACTGGAAAATCAGAATGGAGATTTTTCTGGCTGCCTACAATGATAACATTTACATGTATCATCAATGGTCCATTCAAAATTCACCAAGACTATCACGGTTGATGAAGCTGAAATAGTGGTGGAAAAAAACTTAACAGAGATGACAGCCGAAGAAATAAAGCTGTTCAATCTGGATAAAGTTTTGACAAAGGCCCTTGACAACGACAGATTTGACAAAGTCAAGCATTGCAAGACTGCCAAAGAAATGTGGGATAATGATCGTGACATGAGCGAAGGAAACGACGCCATCAAAGAGCATCAGCTGAGTGTTGCTCTGGAAAAGCTGGACAACTTCAAGATGAAGTCTGCGGAAACTATTGATCAGATGGATACAAGGTTTACAAGGACGCTAAATGAAGTTTTAAAGCTTGGAAAAACCTTCACTGATAAGGAGATAACCGTGAGAGTGCTAAGGGCTCTACCTCCAAAGTTCAACATGAAGGTGATAGCCATGGATGAGTCAAGAGATCTGGGAAAGATTTCACTCACCGAGCTGTTCTCAGTACTCAAGGCGTACGAGTATAAACGGCAAAGAATGGGTGTTGAAGAAACCTCTACTTCAAGTCCCACAGCTGCACTTGTTACTGCTGAAAATCCCAGAAGACCAGCTTACAAAAGCAAAGACGTGGACTCATCTGACGAAGCCGCACTACTCAACAAATAGGAGTACACTACTGGAGACGTTGCATTGCTGATGAACAACTTCAAAAAGTTCTACAGACGAAAAATGAAGAACAAATATAACAATGCTTCTACTTCTAACCCTACTTCTTCTTCTCAAGATAAGGATTCTTATAAATCCAAAATGATGTGCTACAATTGCAGGAAATTGGGTCATTTCATCAGAGACTGCCCATATCCTAAAGCTGAGAAGTATACAGAAGAGAAAAAGAGAATCAAAAAGGAAAGAAAGCATCAGAAAGGCAAGGTGCTGGTAGCAAAAGCAGAAAAGCTAGCTGCTGTCTACTCATCAGATTCAGACTCAGACACTTCCGATGAAGAGTCTTCTGATGAAGAGAGTCCTGCTCTTCTCTGCCTGATGGCTAAGGAATCTGATGGCTCCGAGGATGATGAGTTAACTCCTCTTGATAATGAATTATTTAATTCATTTGAACAAATTATGCTTAACAATACAAGTATTGCTGATGCATTTAAAAAGTTTAAGGAAGAGATGATATTACCGAAAGAGAAAAACAGTTAACTGAAACTTAAAGCTGAAAAGCAAGAGAATCAGCTGAAAACAAACTACTTGAGCAAGAGAATGAATCTCTGAAAGCTGAATGTGAAGTTTATAAGGGTAAAATCATGGAGCTTGAGAAAGTCATTGAGTCTCATGATAAGTCATATGTTGCATCCACTCACATGTCTAGTAAACAGAAGACACATTTAGATCAGGATAAATTAGAACTGAACCATACTGAAAATTTTATATCAGCTGACAATAGTAAGGTCATTTTGTATGTTCAGACTACTAAACCTGCTTCACCTGAGAAAATGTTAAAGGAGACTAAAAAGAGCAAAGAACCTAGTGTAGGAAAACAGACTGGTAAGTCCAAACAGAAAAGTCCTAGGAAGTCTTCTGATAAGGCCAAAACCAATCAGAATAGTGATAAGACTAAGTCGTCTGTTAATGAGCAAGCATCTAGTAAACCAAAGAAGCATAAAAACAAGAAAAATCAAAATAATTGGTATGAAAATGAGTCTTATTATGTGCAACCTGGTGCATATCCTCCTATGTATCATGCATCTCAATTTTCAACTTACTATGCACCATATCCTGCTCATCCAATGCATGCATACCCTCATTATCATGCATCTTATTCTACTTATGAGCATTATCCTTATCATGCTGATAATCATCAACATAGCAAATCTGATAAACATGATGAAGATGAAACTGTTCATGCTCCTGCCAAACAACAGAAGCCTAAGAAGCCTAAGACTTTATCATCTTGGGTTGTCAAAGGTGGAACTAATACTTCAGAACCCTCTCAATAAGGGTACCTAAAACAATTTTATTTTGTTTTGTAGGTTATGATTAGGAGTATGAGTAAAGTAGAGAAAATCTGGTACTTGGACAGTGGATGTTCAAGACACATGTGTGGAAATATACATGAGCTGACTGCTGCTGTTGCTGTGGATGGTCCTAAAGTTACTTTTAGAGACAGCAAGGAAGGCAAGATTGTAGCAAGTGGAAAGCTGATCAAAGGCAACATCGAGATATCTGACGTCTCTTATGTTAAAGGCCTTAAATACAATTTGGTGAGCATAAGTCAATTTTGTGACAAAGGATATTCAGTCATCTTCTCAACAGATAAGTGCTACATTGAACAGATAGGTACAAAAAAGATCATTTTATCTGGAAGACGACAAGGAAATATCTACACATTGGACTGAAATTCTGCTAACAAGAATTCAAGTATTTGTTTGGTGGCATCAACACCAAGTGAAGTCAGTTGACTGTGGCACAAAAGAATGAACCATGTGAATTTCAAGACTATCAACAGACTTATCAAGAACAATCTGGTAGAAGGAATTCCAAAAACAGTCATGAGCAAGTACAAGCTTTGTGACGCCTGTCAGAATGGTTAACAAATCAAGTCATCATTCAAAAACAAGAAGCACCAATCATCTGAAAGAATATTGGAGCTGCTACACATGGACTTATTTGGACCCATTGATCCAGTCAGCAATGGTGGAAAGAAATACTGCCTAGCTGTTGTGGATGATTATTCAAGATACACTTGGGTGATTTTCATGAAGAAGAAAAGTGAAACCAAGGAGTATCTTACAAATCTGATGTAAAAGATACAAAATAAGAAGAGTATGAAAAATACTAAAGATCAGATCAGACAGAGGGACTGAGTTTACTAACTTTACTGTTGAAGAGTATTGTAATGACAGAGGAATCAGCCATGAAAACTCTGCTGCCAGAACCCCTCAACAGAACGGAGTTGCTGAAAGGAGAAACAGAACTCTGAAGGAAACTACCAGGACAATTATAGCTGAAGCTAAGCGGCCTCAAAGATTTTGGGCAAAAGCAGCAAACACAACATGCTTTACCCAAAACAGATGCATGATCAACAAGCACCAAAACAAGACTCCATATGAAGTTTGGAACAACAGGAAGCCAAACATTCATTACTTTAAGATATTTGGTTGTAAATGCTTTGTTTTAAATAATGGAAAAAATCATCTTACTGCTTTTGCAGAAAAGGCTGATGAAGCTGTTTTTGTAGGATACTCTACTGTTAGTAAAACTTATAGAGTTTTTAACAAAAGAACTTTACTAATAGAGGAATCCATTCACGTAGTATTTGATGAACCAAATCAATCTTCTGAAAAGAATCAAAGTACTAATCAAGATATGTCTACTGATTTACAGATATTGAATGTTGTAAAGAATGAAAAATATGTTCCTATCATACTACATGATCTCAACTCAGCTGCTAACTCAAGTGCTGTTCAAAATCACAATGCTGATTGTCTAACAGACGAGTTACAAACAGCTGACAGACCAGAGACTGTTCAACAGACAACAAATGTTCAACAGACTACTACTGGAACTCCAACAGTAGTGTTGCAAGATCAAAACAAATGACAACATTCTAATTTACAACCTGATCTTAGATGGCTCAAGAATCACCCACCAGAGCTGGTGATTGGTGATCCTTTGGATAAAGTATAGACAAGGAGAGCTGCTGCAAGTGAAGCAATGTTGGTCAGCTTTTTATCTCAAATTGAGCCCAAACAGATTGAAGAAGCTCTTAGTGATTCAAACTGGATTGAAGCTATGCAAGAAGAGCTAAATCAATTTGAAGGGAATGAAGTTTGGTACTTAGTTCCTAGACCAAGTCATCAAAGAGTAATTGGCACTAAATGGGTATTCAGGAACAAAATGAATGAAGATGGTGTTGTCACCAGAAACAAAGCTAGATCAGTGGCCAAGGGTTATTGCCAAGAAGAAGGCATTGACTATGATGAAACTTTTGCACCAGTAGCAAGATTAGAGGCTATCAGACTCCTTCTTGCCTATGCTGCTCACAAAAATTTCACAGTCTATCAAATGAATGTGAAATCAGCTTTTCTCAATGGAGAATTGCAATAGGAAGTTTATGTTGAACAATCACCTGGATTTGAAGCCTATCAAGAAGAAGACAAGGTGTATCGTCTGAAGAAAGCCATCTATGTACTGAAACAGGCTCCAAGAGCATGGTATGATACCATATCTGATTTTCTTTTAATTAAAGGATTTCGTAAATGTAAGGTTGACAAGACCTTGTTCACTACTGAATGGGAAGAACATATTTTGCTTGTGCAAATTTATGTGGAGATATTATTTTTGGTTAAACAAATCAACAGATGTGTGATAAGTTCTCAAAACTAATGCAAAACAAGTTTGAAATGAGCATGATGAGAGAACTTAATTATTTTCTTGGCTTGCAAGTAAAACAGTTGCCTGATGGAATATTCATCAGCCAAGCAAAATTCACAAAGGATCTGTTCAAGAAATTTGGTATGGAAACTAACTCTACTGCTAACATTCCAATGTCTAATAGTCTTCGTTTGGATAAAGATGAAGATAGCAAATCAGTGGACATAACCAAGTACAGAGGAATTATTGGGTCTCTGTTATACTTAACAACTAGCAGACCTGATATTATGTACTCTGTTGGGGTTTGTGCGAGGTATCAATCAAATCCTAAAGAATCTCATCTCCTAGCGACCAAAAGGATACTCAAGTATCTCAAAGGTACTGAAGATTTGGGATTGTGGTATCCTAGGAAATCTGGATTTTAACTAATTGGATATTCAGATTCTGACCTTGCTGGCTCCAAGATTGACAGAAAAAGCACAACAGGTGCCTGTCAGTTCTTAGGTAGTCGTCTGATCTCATGAATGAGTAAGAAACAGACTTCAGTATGCATATCAACTGCTGAAGCTGAATATATAGCTGCTGGAGCTTGCTGTGCACAAATATTATGGTTGAAGCATCAACTAGAAGATTACAACATAAAAATCAGTGGGATCCCTATCTACTGTGACAATACAAGTGCAATCAGTCTTACTCAGAATACTACAAGTCATTCAAGGACTAAGCATGAACTAGGTCTACTAAAATTGAATGCATAAGCTGAGGGGAACTCATCAGAAGACTGGAGTTCAACATCTTACTCATCATAATATCTTCAAGGATTAACTCTCAACAGACTAGTTAACTTATGAATTTTTAAAGTCAGGGGAAACGTGTAAAACTAGCGATACTTCTGATTAAAAGATGAAATTTGTTGATGACAGTTAGTTGAAGTTATGTTTTCATCAGAAGATTAAAGTTTTGAAGATTGAAGATTAATTATCTAGCTGGATTGACAAACAGCCGAGGAAGGTTATCAGTTATTTGCTTTCACTGATAACAACTTTGTCATCAGAACAGTAGTCCATCAGATAAGTATTTTATTTACGTGTCTGATCAACGGTATAAGAGCGAAGTACTAAAAACGTTTTATTTAAAAATACACTTTTATAAGTACAGTAAAGCGGTTCGCATTCCCGCCTCTCATTTAATGCTTTTTGAATTTGAAACGGCGTAACTGATGCCGCACGATCAGGACTGACAAGAAACGGATCTAACGGTTAGCTGGTGTCACGGAAACCGAAATACCCTAACTCTATAAATCCAGATCTGATCAACTCAGTCACTCTTTACACACCCTAAATCACTTAAGCATTCTTGAGAGAAAATTTTGTGCAAATTACTTTCTGCATACTTCGTTTCTTCTCTAACTCTTACAGATTCATCATGGGTTCAAACCAAGAAGCAAAGGCTGAGGGTATGTATCTTGTATACGATGCGTACTACCAGTCGGGTACTGATGTGATGAAGCAGTTACTGGAGAAATTTAAGGCTGCTTCACTGGTTAATTTCATGGAAATGCACGAAGGTTTGGTCTGGAAAGATCAAGTTATGGAGTACAACAACTCAGCTGCTGTTGATTTCGCTAAAAGGGAGATCACTGCAACTGTCGGAGACAAATCTGTTGTTATAACTCCTGCCCTGCTTCATGAGACCTTTGGACTGACTAACAGTGGTCGACATGACGTCACAACCATAGCTGAAGATAAGCACCAAGACTTCTGGGCAATATGTGCCAAAGAGGGGAGATGTTGACTGGCAACATCAAGAAGAGGCAATTAAAGGATGAATATCAGCGTATGGCTGATATGGTTGCAAAACTGATCGATAATTGCACCTTTTCTCTGGATGTTGTTACAATGAAAATGTTCAGCATCATGGCTGCTATTTACTATTCTCTGGAAGTAAACTGGGCATTTGTAGTCTGGTACATACTGGCCCAATTCCATGAGAAGGAGGGAAAGAGGTCTACTGCTCAATCAAATAACAGGATTACATTGAGCTATTTGTTTCATAGTCTAGGCTGCACATTGACTAATGGAAAGGAAATCCATTCATCTAAAGCAATGGCAAGATATGTGCCTGTTCAGAAGAGAAAAGCTGATGAGGTTGAAGCTGATGAAGACGTGGAGGAACCTAAGGAAGAGGCTCCTGCCAAAAAGCAGAGGAAATTGGTTAAAACAGCTCAGCTAGCTGCTAAGAAGAAAGCTGAGGAGCCCAAAGAAGTGGCTCATAAGAAGAATGAAAAAACATCTGTTCAAACAGCTCTTCCTGCTGTTGAAGCCATAACAGATCAGTCAGAAGCAAGAGGTAGCTGATGCAGTAATCAATCAGACTACAGCGGAAATTGAGAAGATGTCTCCTGCTTCCTCTTCTAGAACTCAATCTGCAGGGCGTCCTGATGAAAATGTTGCTCATATGACAAGAAGCCAAATCAGAGATACAGCAGCTTCTGTGCCTGTTCAAGGAAGGGCAAGAATGACTGTAAGAAAGAAAATGACTTTCATTGACTCACCAACTGAGTTGATAGATTTGGTGAGAGAAAGTCCTCAGACTGCAGAGAGGCCTGTTGGAGCTGATCAAGCATCTACTGTTGAACAAACTGATGTACAACAGACAGCTCAAGAAAAACCAACAGCTGAGGTTTCAAAACCTCAAGATGATCAAGACGTGATGATCATCGAACCAATAGCAGCTGCACCTCTTGCATCTGCTGGTCCAGCCCCTGCCCCAGCTGATAAAGGAAAAAAGAAAATCATTCTGAAAAGAAAGAAAATATCAGCTGCTGATAAAAGGAAAAGGGAGGAAGCTGAATAGAGGAAAAGAGATGAACAAGAGGAGAAGCGTGTACTTGGACAAAGCAAGATTCAGGCAGATAAGGACGAAGAAAGAAGAAAAATGTCTGAAGCTGAAAAAAAGGATGTTGAAGCCGCATAACTTGCTATGGTCCTTGAAATCAGCGAGACTGATGTTCATGGACCTGTTCATGGAGGAGGGATCAAGATTGGAGAATCAAAGGAAGCCAAACCAAAGATGCCTGCTGGTGAAATCAAGCCAAAGGCAAAGTTTGAAGTTAGGAGATCATTTGACATCGTCAACTCTGATAAAGCTATCTTCAACAGATTTGAAAAGGCTATAGCTTACTATGATCAAAAATTGATGCTAAAAACTCTGTTCACTCATAAGAAGCCCAGATACATGAAGTGGAGGGACTAGACTGAACAAGTCTATTGAAGAGCTTCAAGGTTGGAATGAGTTAGCTGATGAGGAAAGATGGGTCCTTACTTGCTAAAGACTGACTCCATTCAACAGGCTTTGGATCCTGATTTTGTAAGGGATGCTATGCATCAATATGCAAAGGAATTTGCAACAGGGGAGGCCAAAATTATTGAGAACACTTTGCCACCAAAGAAGAGAAAATCTAATGATGCTGTTGAGAGGGCAATCCAAATTGATGTTATGACTGCCTTGAAGAAATGGGCTGTTAAGTCAAGATATCAGCAAGGTTCACCAAATGAGCTGCCCCAGCTGCCAAGCATTCAACAGATTACGTTTGGCAAGAAAGTCAAGGATTACTATGAATTGCCTAAGGTAAAGCCATCTGCTCAAATGCATGGATTGTTGTGAGACAAATCCGTCAAACAACAACCTTTACTGATGACGGCAAGATCATAAGTAGATTTTTGAGGATGTAACTGATCAGCCTAAAGCTGCTAGAGAACCCTTAGCACTTGAGTGGAAAGCTAAGGAGTCTGAAGCTGATCAGGATACTGAACTGAAGGATACCTATGTTCACCAGGAGGATGAAGAAAGGGAAGCTGCTGCTACTTCTGCTTCATCAGCTGATTCACACTCATCACTGATGGAAGCCTTCCAGCTTTTGATGGAGAACTCAATGAAGGAACTGGAAGAGAAGACCAGCATGCAGATGAAGAAGTTGCAACAAGAGTTGGCAGAGTCCAACATATTACAGCTTGAAAGTATGCAACTCCTTACTGCAAGAACTATCAGGAATGTCATTGATAGCTTTCCCATGCCTGAAGATCATTCCAAGCAGATGATGCAAAGCTTTGTTGAAATGAACAGAAATTTTGAAGATGTGAAGGCTGATGTCAACCATCTTCATGCTGCCTTAAAGAGAGCTGAAAACAACATAGCTGATCTCACTGCTAACTTCATCAGAATCAACGACGAAGAAAAGGAAATCAACCTTGGTTTGCTGAAGGAAGTTCATCAAGCTGGAACGGTTATCCATGAAGAGCTTATAACTATGCAACTAAACGTTGATTGCTTTAATGATCAGACTGACACCATTGGCACTACTCTTAATCATCTTACTGCCAGTCACGATGTAGTCAATCAGAACTTGAAGGCTTTATGTGCTGCTATGAAGATTCAATCTGCTGCACTCAATCCTCCTATCAGACCTGCCAGTGTCACCATTTCTGATGATGACAAAAAGGAGGAAGAGAAGAAGGAAGAAGAAAAAGTGGAGGAATCTGCTGCCACTAAACCTGAAAAGCCTGAAGCTGCTGAAGAGACTAAAGCTGCTGAAGAGATTGGAAAGGTAGAAGACAAAGAAAAGTCTGAAGAAGAGACCAAGGAAAAAGCCAAATCTGATAAGGAAATAGCTGTAACCAAGGATTTTGCTGAAGAACAAACAGAGCCATTTACCAAGTACAAGAACACTGAAACAGCTAAGAAATTAATGGAAGAGCTGAAGGAGGGCTAGTTTACCGGATTGGGGACCGGTTAGCGGTTGAACCGACCGGTCCGGTCAGGTTTTCAAAAGACTGCTCCCATCAAATCGATGGAAAGATTTTTATTCACAAATTTTTCCTGTAAGAAAGTTGAAGAAAAATAATAACTTTCTTTTATGCTATCCAAACAAAAAATAGGAGAAAAAAAATTAACTTTTCTTCAATTTTTTCAACAACCAAATTATACATAAGAATTTAGGACCGGTGTTATTATCACGACATTCATCTAAAGAAGGTGAATGAATGAGTAAATTAGCAGTGAACCACTTTCACACTGTTATGAAAAATAAATGGAATACATTTTTTTGAGTTTGGATATTTCCATATACTTCATATCTAACAGAATTTGTTGTTTGAGATATGTTATTTCATTTTTTTAATATTTATGTTGGATAAGGATGAAGATGAAAGAGCACTGAAAACAATTAGTAAAGGGATGTTTTGAATGCCTCTGGAAGTAATAAATGCTGAAGTACAAGGTTATTAAAGACAAATGATTGAAGAAAGACTTCGTATCAGCTTGGTGCATTTAATGCTGCCTGACAGAAAGTACACTGTCACTGTGCAGAGAGCCGTTCGCGGAAATTAAGGACCAGTACCAGATGTTTTTGAATTCTGTCTCACTTCTACTGACATTTTTCAAACCTACGAGTATAAATAGTTGTAGAGACAAAGAGAAGAAAAATGAACACAATCTCTGAGAAGAAATCCGAAGCAGAATCTCTTAAGTCTCAAGAACAGCTCACTCATCAGCTCTGTCATTTGTTGACTGAAGCCGAAGTTGAAGATAAAAGACAAACACATTTTCTGAGTGAAAAACTGTTTGAGTGTTGTGAGAAGTGTAGATCCATCTTTGTGAGTGATCTGGCTTCAGAGGATAGGTTTTCTTAGTGATTTCCTGTTGTGAGTTTACGGCCAGATTAATTTGTTGTTTTGGCGTAAGTGGAGTGTACTAATTACTTTGTGTTCTTAGTATAACCTAAGATCTTTGTGACTTTGAAGAGTGGACTAAAGGATATTTAAATCCATATAACCACTATAAAAATTACTTGTGTTTTTACATTTGCTTTCAACTTGCATATTTTAGATTGCATAAAACACATTCAAAACTGTTTGAAAAGAGTTTGCAAAACTGGGGATAAAATTTTCAAACTACTGAGTTTACTTGTGAAAAACACTTTGAAAATCCGCTGCAAGTACTCTAGTATTAAAACTGATTTTAGCAAAAATCAGCTAAGTGATTATCAGATTAGTGATCAACAAAGTTGTTCAAAGATTTGTTCGCGGTCAGTTTTGTAAAATTAATGTTCGGTAACAGCTTAGAGTCTGTTTAAGTTAGAACAAAAGTTTTAAAGTTAAAAATTGTCAAAAAATTTAGAGGTCTATTCACCCACCCTTCTAGACCTCATCTAACCACTTGGGACCAACAATTTATCTATTATTTTCTTTGCCCTTTTGATGTATTATTTCTATTATTTTATGTTAAAAAAAAATAAAAACCTACTATCTTATTTCTATGATGAAATTTTTGGAAATAACAAGTAATTCTATACCTATTTTTTTTAGACGATATACCCAAAATATTGGTAAATTGCATAACCCTAGCTTTCGATTTTGAAATGTCCTCAATTTGGCAACCGTTAGTCAGCACCGTTCCAGGAGAAGACAGCGGCGCCACGGCATCAACTCCGGCCGAAGAGGAGGAAAGAAAATCGAACCCATTGATTCAACAATTTTCCATGACGCAGAGAGAACTAAATGGCAAGAAGAAGCCCAATCTCAGTGCAAAAACGATGTGCGAGGTAGACCACTTGCAAAACCTTGCTTTAAGGGCCGTGGAGAAAGCTTCTATTCCTTCACTCGGCTCCTTCTTCGGACAGCGTTTGGCTGCCACGACTGAGGCCTTGGGCGATCGCACTGACCCCTCTTTGTTTATTTGCCAAAGGTACTGTACTGTCTTTCTCATTTTCTTTATTTTAAATTTGAATTGCTGCATTGTATGATTTTCTTTTTCAACTCAACAATGTTTTCGTTTTTCTGTAGAATATGGAATTTGGTTAAGTACTGTATATCTTGCTATTTTAATATATTGTACAATGTATTCAAGTAGTTAGGATTCTCTAAACCTGAGTTTAGTCTTAGGTTCAGAGTCGTTCCAAGGGACGTGGGCGAGGGAATTCTTCGATTTTTAGGTGGGAAAAAACTTGGAATCCAAGTGTTCTGCAGATACATAAAAAGTTAGATTTTGGAAGATTTTTGAATATCTAGGCTGGAACCAAGTCATGAGTGGATAAACACTTTGTTTAGACTTTTTGCCTTTTATTTAATTATTTCATTGCGCGTGAGCTTGGTTTGGTTTTCTGAAGATTTGACCTCAAACATGCATACATCGAGCCAAAATTGAGTTAAAGCAAATAACTTGATACTGTATTATTTTGTTAATCGAGTTGAGAATGGATCGAGCTAAGATGACTTGATATTATTTGGCTTATCAAATCAAGTTAAGTTAATACTAGCTCCAAAAGTTATCGAAGGCATATTAATGATCCAGTTTGATATATTATCCAGAACATATTGAGAATGAATTTTTATAGATGAGCTGGTTGTTTTCTTATATCTTTAGGTAAATGAATAAAGCTATATGCATTGCATGGTTTCGTTTGAGGACAACATATTTTGAAAGATGAAATAATGAAACAGCTTATTTGTTAAATCGAGTTGAGAATGGATCGAGCTAAGATGACTTGATATTATTTGGCTTATCAAATCAAGTTAAGTTAATACTAGCTCCAAAAGTTATCGAAGGCATATTAATGATCCAGTTTGATATATTATCCAGAACATATTGAGAATGAGTTTTTATAGATGAGCTGGTTGTTTTCTTATATCTTTAGGTAAATGAATAAAGCTATATGCATTGCATGGTTTCGTTTGAGGACAACATATTTTGAAAGATGAAATAATGAAACAGCTTATTTGTTCAAGAAAAGCCTTTTAATCTTCTCAGGAATGTTATTCAAAAAAAGTATCAATGCTTGTATAAAAATCCTTTTGTGTTCTCTTTCTGTTTCCAAGTCTCTTTTTTGTATGGAGCTTTACATGGGAATCTATTTACTTAGAAATGTTATATATGACATAGCTATCCATTTGTTTGTACTTTTAGGGGAGAGTTAGATTTACTAATAAGTCTATGTGTAGAAGTTTGTTCCAGGTTCATTATTAGTTTTGGCTGATTCTTTTTGGTTTAAGATCAGATTTTAAAGCCATAGTTTCTGAATATTATGGCCAGCCATTGTCTTTGGGGAATTTTCTGGTAATGATTTCTTAGATTCTGTCTTGTGTGCGAGCGAGTACATAATAATACTGTAAATTTCTCCTCGCTACTTGAGCCTTTTCAAGAGTGAAATGTATAGAATTTTGCTTAGTTACTTTTTATGACAGTTTACAGTAGTCGTTCTTCGTTATGAATTAAACCAAAATAAAGTCTATGGAACATTTATTACTTTGATGTCATTATGTCAAACTGTTAGACCCTTTTTGCATTTTGCCCCTTGACCTTTTGATATGTGCAATAGTGAACTCTTTTGGATTTAGACTATTAAACATATTTATGGTGAATACTCCACTGAAGATTCTTTCATGTTCACTGTACATGACCAGTGTGAAGTCGTTTTGGTTAATCAATGTTTTACATAAAAGAAGCCCCCCTCCCCCCCCCCCCTCCCCCGAATTTTGACTTGTAGATCATTTTGCGTCTTGGCCTTGTACTGTTTACTGCACCCATGAAATCTTTTAGTTGGTGATTTCAATCGGTTTATTTCAAGAATTATTCCTTCTTATTTTTTTTCTAAATTATAATTCTTACATATTTTTTTGTAGAAAAAAATCTTTGAATACTAATTATAAAAGTAACCTATTTTGTTGATAATTATTTTTTATTATCAAAATATTGTGAAGAAAATAAAATAAAAAATCTTAATATATACAGGAGTTTAAAGATGTAGGGGCAAAGTGCTCTATAATTAGGGGATGTGTTAGAAAAATATATCTACACTGATACTCCTACCCTAGGTAACTAAGTCGTGGAGCGTGTGCGGGTGCGTGTGCGTGAGCGTGTGCGCGAAAGCGTGAGTAACTGTAAATTTCAAGTATGAGAGCGTCATTAGAGCGTCTATAGAAAATATTTTTTAAGAGATATTACAATAGAAAAAGTAACATCACAAAATAATTTATACTAAAAAAATAAAAAAATAATTGTAAAAATGTATAAATATTTTATTTATAATTTATATTAAACACAATTTATAAAAATTGTTCTTATTTTAACATTTCAACTTATGTATATATAACCCAATACAAGTTATTTGTAAGTGAATATTATTTCTCACTTCTCACGATAAAATTGATATTTACCAA
Organism: Penstemon barbatus; assembly: GCA_003313485.2. Taxonomy (NCBI): domain Eukaryota; kingdom Viridiplantae; phylum Streptophyta; class Magnoliopsida; order Lamiales; family Plantaginaceae; genus Penstemon; species Penstemon barbatus. The sequence continues at coordinate 7,025,458 of CM064884.1, forward strand.
TAAATCATGATGACTTATGTCATCATTCCCAATGCCCATCAATTCATGGCCAGGACCTGTTTCCTTTCAGTAAAATATTACTACATCTATGGCCTATTTGAATTCTAGGAAGCAGAGCAAAGCTGCATTGCAACTTTTAGGTGGACCAGTGGACACATGTCAAGCTCTTACAGGTGTTGTGTGGGAAAATTGAGAAGTGCGCGGACTCAATACCATTCAGTGCGCGAATTAGCATTCAAGAGTGCGCGAATTTTGCCTCGAATTCCATTTTCGCGCTCAATTCGCGAATCGAGTGCGCGCGTCAGACCTAGATGGACGAATTTAGTTACCTAGCTCCTACCTCCAGCATATGTTGTGCACATGATAGCATCTCCGGTTGAATATTCCACCACAAACAGGTTAATTGTATGATGCACACTAGTTAAGAAAATGCATGGTAAAGCTAGGGGAAAAATTCAACAAAGTTCTAAGTTCACAGGAATGTCCATTTTTACCCTATTAAGAAATAAGTTCACAATAATCATTTCTTATTTTATTATAGCACAAAATAATAAAATAGGGTAAAAATGTCTACCATCATAAGATTGCCATTCATCACGGTTCTAAATCTCTTACACTACATACCCAAAGAATTACAAGCCTTATTTCTTAATAGGGTAAAAATGAACATTCCTGTGAACTTATAACTTTGTTGAATTTTCCCCTAGCTTTACCATGAATTTTCTTAAGTAGTGTGCATCATACAATTAACCTGTTTGTGGTGGAATATTCAACCGGAGATGCTATCATGTGCACAGCATATGCTGGAGGCATGGATCAAAATTTCGGTTCAAATGTATGTTTCGGTCATTCAAATATTGGAAACTTTTCGAGACTATTCGGAAATGTTTCGGAAACACTAAGAAAAATTTGTAAAAAAAGTTACTTAATTTGGAAAATATTAGTGTTTAAGGCAAATAAGTAGTTTCGGAATTACATCTTGTTTTCGTTTCGCCTGATTCAAAAACAGAAATTTTTCGACGTTTTCGATGGAAAAGATGAAAATTTTGATCCATGGCTGGAGGTAGGAGTATCAGTGTAGATATATTTTCCTAACACATCCCCGAATTATAGAGCACTTTGCCCCTACATCTTTAAACTCCCTAAACTCCTGTATATATTAAGATTTTTTATTTTATTTTCTTCACAATATTTTGATAATAAAAAACAATTATCAAGTTACTTTTATAATTAGTATTCAAAGATTTTTTTTCTACAAAAAAATGTGTAAGAATTATAATTTAGAAAAAAAAATAAGAATGAATAATTCTTGAAATAAACCGATTGAAATCACCAACTAAAAGATTTCGTGGGTTAAGTAAACAGTACAAGGCCAAGACGCAAAATGCTTTACAAGTCAAAATTCGGGGGGGGGGGGGGGGGGGGGGGGGGGGGCTTCTTTTATGTTAAACATTGATTAACCAAAACGACTTCACACTGGTCATGTACAGTGAACATGAAAGAATCTCCAGTGGAGTATTCACCGTAAATATGTCTAATAGTCTAAATCCAAAAGAGTTCACTATTGCACATATCAAAAGGTCAAGGGGCAAAATGCAAAAAGGGTCTAACAGTTTGACATAATGACATCAAAGTAACAAATGTTCCATAGACTTTATTTTGGGTTAATTCATAACGTAAAACGACTACTGTAAACTGTCATAAAAAGTAACTAAGCAAAATTTTATGCATTTCACTCTTGAAAAGGCTCAAGTAGAGAGGAGAAATTTACAGTATTATATGTACTCGCACACAAGACAGAATCTAAGAAATCATTACCAGGAAATTCCCCAAAGACAATGACTGGCCATAATATTCAGAAACTATGGCTTTAAAATCTGATATTAAACCAAAAGGAATCGGACAAAACTAATAATGAACCTGGAACAAACTCCTACACATAGACTATTTAGTAAATCTAACTCTCCCCTAACAGTACTAACAAATGGATAGTTATGTCATATATAACATTTCTAACTAAATATATTGAATAAATTCTCATGTACAGCTCCATACAAAAGAGACTTGGAAACAGAAAGAAAACACAAAAGGATTTTTATACAAGCATTGAGACTTTTTCTAAATAACATTCCTGAGAAGATTAAAAGGATTTTCTTGAACAAATAAGCTGTTTCATTATTTCATCTTTCAAAATATGTTGTCCTCAAACGAAACCATGCAATGCATATAACTTTATTCATTTACCTAAAGATAAAATAAAACAACCAGCTCATCTATAAAAACTCATTCTCCATCTGTTCTTGGATAATATATCAAACTGGATCATTAATATGCCTTCGATAACTTTTGAAGCTAGTATTAACTTAACTTAATTTGATAAGCCAAATAATATCAAGTCATCTTAGCTCGATCCATTCTCAACTCGATTAACAAAATAATACAGTATCAAGTTATTTACTTTAACTCAATTTTGGCTCGATATAGGCATATTTGAGCTCAAATCTTCAGAAAATCAAACCAAGCTCACACACAATGAATAATTAAATAAAAGACAAAAAGTCTAAACAAAGTGTTTCTCCACTCATGACTTGGTTCCAGCCTAGATATTCAAAAATATTCCAAAATCTAACTTTTTATGTATCTGCAGAACACTTGGATTCCAAGTTTTTTCTCACCCAAAATCGAAGAATTCCCTCGCCCACGTCCCTTGGAACGACTCTGAACCTAAGACTAAACTCAGGTTTAGAGAATCCTAACTACTTGAATACATTGTACAATATACTAAAATAGCAAGATATACAGTACTTAACCAAATTCCATATTCTACAGAAAAACGAAAACATTGTTGGGTGGAAAAGGAAAATCATACAATGCAGCAATTCAAATTTAAAATAAAGAAAATGAGAAAGACAGTACAGTACCTTTGGCAAAGAAACAAAGAGGGGTCAGTGCGAACGCCCAAAGCCTCAGTCGTGGCAGCCAAACGCTGTCCGAAGAAGGAGCCGAGTGAAGGAATAAAATCTTCCTCCACGGCCCATAAAGCAAGGTTTTGCAAGTGGTCTACCTTGCACATAGTTTTTGCACTGAGATTGGGCTTTTTCTTGCCATTTAGCTCTCTCTGCGTCATGGAAAATTGTTGAATCATTGGGTTCGATTTTCTTTCCTCCTCTTCGGCCGGAGTTGATGCCGTGGCGCCGCTGTCTTCTCCTGAAACTATGCTGACTAACGGCTGCCGAATTGAGGACGTTTCAAAATCGAAAGCTAGGGTTATGCAATTAGCCAATATTTGGGGTATATCGTCTAAAAAAATGGGTATAGAATTTCTACTTTATTATTCCCAAAATTTCACCATAAAAATAAGATTGTAGGTTTTTTTTTTAAACATAAAATAATAGAAATAATACATCAAAAGGGCAAAGGAAATAACAGATAAATATTAAAACTCAAAAAATGTATTCCATTTATTTTTCATAACAGTATGAAAGTGGTTCACTGCTAATTTACTCTTTCATTCACCTTCTTTAGATGAATGTCGGAATAATAACGCCGGTCCTAAATTCTTATGTATAATTTGGTTGTTGAAAAAATTGAAGAAAAGTTAATTTTTCTTCTCCAATTTTTTGTTTGGATAGTATAAAAGGAAGTTATTATTTTTCTTTAACTTTCTTGCAGGAAAAATTTGTGAATAAAAATATTCCCACCAATTTGATGTAGGGGTGCACATGGTTTTTAAAACCGTACCGGACCGTCCCGTACCGTACCGAACCGTACCGAATGTTAGGTTTTTTTTCTCAAAACCGAAGGTCTTGGTATGAAGGAAAACCGTACCGGGTATTTCGGTATGGTTTTGGTTTTAGACTTCTCATACCGTAAAAACCCGTACCGTTACCGAAATTGAAAAGAAACATGAATTAACTATTCTTTTTTTTTTAAAATTTACAACTAAATTTTATAAATTTATAATTCAAATATTATTGAATACTATATTATTTATAAATTATATTATAGTCCATCATAGTTTATAATTACTATATTGCTATCGTTCAATTAAAAAAAGATATGCTCAAATTTAGCACAAATTAAACTTGTTATATGTTGAAAACATAAAATGCAAAAATTCTAGACAACAAATACCAAATAATAAGTTTCTTCACATAATAAAAACAATGATCAAATAATTAATCAATTAATTTTATTCAATTAGGTCGAACTATAGCGTCAAATTTGTGAACATTTTCTTTTCCAATGCTTTATTTAATGTAAAAAAATAATTTATAAGATATTACATTATTAATTTCTTATATAATTTTCAACTATGTGATCAATTATATATGAAAAATTGCACGAAAAAGTTTGTTCGAAAAAACCGCAAAACCGTACCGTACCGTACCGGAACCGCAAAAAACCGAGTTTGTTGGTATGGTTCATAAAACTCTAGTTTGGTTTTGAGTTTTTAAAAACCGCACTAATTGGTACGGTACAAATTTTGTTAAAAATACCGCAGAACCGTACCATGTGCACCCCTAATTTGATGGGAGCAGTGTTTTGAAAACCGGACCGGACAGGCCGGTTAGCCCAATTCAACCGCTAACCGGTCCCCAATTCAATCCGGTTTACCCCTAAAAACTAGCCCTTAAATTAACCAGTGTGAACCGGTAAAACCAGCTCCAATACCGGTAAAACCAATGAACCAGTGGTTTACTTAATTTTTTTTTTAAATTTAGAGATTTTTAGTCATTATTATTTATTTGAATTTTTGTTTAACATTTAATAAGATTACATTTATATATTTTAATTTGAATAACATTCATTATTTTATTGTTTTAACGATCAATGCAATATTATACCTTTTTTTTTTTTTACATAAAGAAGTACATAGCCATTTTCAAATCATTATAAATAATATTATTTTTTGTATGAAATTATGCAAATCAATTATCATATAAACATCAACTTACAACAATAGAATCCAAATGAACAATCCAAAACTTTGAAAATGTGATGAATTTTTAATTTTGTTCGTGTTTTGAATGTTTGTATCTTTGAGGGATACTTGAGATTTATATTTTTGACATTGATCTTAATTTTTAAGACATTTTGATTATTTGCATGAAAGAAAAAAAATATATTGACAAAGAATGATGATTTTTTTGAAATATAATTATATTTTAGATTAGGGCTGTCAATGGGGCGGATTTCAATCCGAATCCGGTCCGATTTATTAAGATAATTGTCCGATTAGTGATCCGATGGACTTGATCCGATTAAGAAAATCCGTAATCCGAATTATATGGAGCGAATATGGATCTAGGCTAATCCGATTCGTTACATGGCCGTATCCGAAATATATTACTATATGTTGTTTATATATTATGTATTTAAATAAAAAATAAAAATAAAACTATCTATGTTCCACTAAAATCTTTTCCTATATTAAAAATAATTTTAAAAAGAAATGCATGAGAGATGTTGGTGGACTGACCAGATAACTAATTGGGTCTAAAACATATTAATTTATACTATTTAATAAGAAAAATCAAACCAAACCATTCATCCTTCAATTTTTATCTTCAATTTCTCAATATTGAGTTTTCTTCTTCTTTATCCCAGTTTATATCTTTTTTACTTATATTTTTGTATATTCTTTTGTTCTAATTTTTATCGTTTATATTTGTCCATCATATTCCATCTTCTACAATTTTTAGACAACAATTTCGATGAAGTAAGTAAAATTTTACATTTTTAATTCATGATGGTGGAATCTGCATGTGATTTGGAGGAAAACCGGAAAAAAAAAAAAAAAAAATTAGCTTGCTAAATGGATCCGAATAATTTATCTGGATCCGGGATATCCGCCGGATTCGGATCCGATTACTAATATTCCAGATCCGGATCCGGATAGAAGAAATGGAAATCGGACTCGGATCCGGATCTGTCCTGATCCGGTCCGAGTCCGACCCATTGACAGCCCTACATAATATATATATATATATTACATAATAATAAAGTCACACCGGTTATACGGATCGAACCAGTGGTCGACCGATCTAACCGATCGAACCAGTAGAGTTTCCGGTTCAATGACCGGTCCGGTTTTAAAAATACTGATTACCACAAGCTACACACTCCAGCTGGAAATGCAACCACAAAATTAAGATTTACTTTAGCATATCGAGATGCAGCATCATGAGTAGGTCTCCAAAGTTACACCAACCGAACTACTCGACATTCAACTTCAGCTCGATCAATTAAACTTTTTTTATGCTCGGTTTGTTTTGCACGTCATTTTGAGTAATTGTTTTAAGTGAGAGTAAGTTCCAAATCAATTTACAGATTTCAGTCATACGATGCTGATGTCAGCATTTTTCACTAATTTGGCATAAAATATATAGGTTTTAGGAATTATAAATAGAAAGGACCTGGTATCGGTCGCCATGCCCAGCTTGAATTATGTCTCTCACTCCCACTTGTTTCTCCGAGCATCTATTACAACGAGCATCAGTCATCTGTCCCCAACCAAATGAAAACCATGAAAAAAAAAAAAAACCAAACTCAACAGTGACTGCACAAATAACACTAAACAACAAGTAGGACTAAGTAACAAAACATGATTGTGTCTCTCAACAAAAACACATTGAACAACCTGCATCCGGCCAGACTCCTCGGGCTCCCTGCTTGCTATTTCCTCTGCTGTTAATCCTTCCTGGTGGAAACAAATAAATAAGACAAATTGGATATCCACTGACGTGTTGCCGTGTAATTGTAATCTCTAACTCTTTCTCTTTGAGCACATTATATTTCATTAACATGTGACTTTACTCCTAACTGTTTGTTAATCCTCCATTAAACACGCTACAAGAGTTCACCCAAAGAAACAACTTTTTACAACCTATGCCAGATAAAATAGGTTTAAGGCTCGATTGAGCTGATTAAAGATAAGAAGGGGTTTATAGATTAAATAATACTCCGTAAGACTTCTGTTTCATGAGATAGCTAAAACCAGAAGCTCGGTGTAAAACACAGGTTCATATAAAACCCAAAGATTTGACAAGGGATAAACAATGATTAGACCCCATCATCAGACTGCCAAACATATGGAAAGAAAGCAAAAAATCTGCACCTTTAATTCATTAGGTGACATATTCAGTATTCGTGCAGGTTCAAACTCCCTACTCAGAAGACGCCGTTATAATACAGCATTACCCTGCCAACAATAACAAAGTGTTATGAGTAAATATTGAAAAAAAATAAAAATAGAAAGAATTAATAGAAGCCCTGAAGAAAACAGAGACAGACTTGAGGGATTCAAAGTAAGCCACAGTCACTCAGACAAAGTACTAAGTTCTCAGATAAGCTGCACAAGATTTCCAATAAGGTCACCTAATAGCTACCTTGAGATTGAATGTTAATTGCCGCATCTTTTGATTATACTTCTGAGAATCTGAAGAAAGTAAATCATGTGCTGCTTTTTCAAGAGCAGCTACAGCAGGAACAGCTGCATCTGGCCAGTCAAATGCTACATCAACCTACAACAAAGACATATCAAGGAAGTGTCATAAAATATACTACTATTTGAATAAATTTTGAATACTGGGATTCATTTATGGTCCCTAACACATACATTCGAATTCTTATCAGGCGATTCACTTATGTCATTAGATCCACTATTTTTAATACTAATATTTTTAAGATCTAAACCACCAAGTTCTTCCTTGTCATTCTGCTTACTGCCCCCAGGAGTGCATATGAACTGAAGTGATTGGAGCAGCTTTTCCAACCACTTGTCACGTTGAAGTTCATCAGTCAACAGTATAAATTTTGACAAAATAGCATAATACTCAGATCCAATGGCAGTAGTACTTCCTGGTGTTTCTGCTCCAAATGATTGAGATCTATTAAGCCCTTCCTCCTCTCTCGAAACATCCAAAAGTGTCATTTTTCTCCTCCTCAAAAGTCGCTTATTCTTAATATGATCTTCATGATCCAGGGCAGTATCCTCAGTATCAAGGTCAGGAATGCCCCCAAGCCGTACTGATGTCTTCTGAACAAGAAGATCGAGCTCATGTTGCTTGTTCTCTTCATAATCTTTATCTGTTAGCTTAAACAGCCTCCTTTGCTCAGTGTCATAGACTTTTTTCACAATGAAACCAGGGTGTTGTTTGCGCTGTGGAATCTGCTTATTTAGGGGTATGAAGTGAACCACACACTTCTGCATGACAGATTCTGCAGGCACTTCATCTCTGTGGAAACTGTAAAATAATTCCCTTGTATCTCGTGATTGCCAATTTCCACCACCTCTTTTTTCTGCCTCCTCTGGACGATAAAACCACTGCCCTGTTAACACCGTGGCCCCATCAAGGGTTTGAACAATGTCCTGTACACATAATAAGAACTTGATTGTATTTACAGCAAAGACAAAACTAGATTAAGTATAAGCGTCACACCTCTCAAAACAACTGTATCAACAAAAAAACTCTCAGCAAAAACTCAACAAGTTAATCTCAAAAAGACAACAGAGGACATCGAAGATACACCCAGATCCATTGAATATTGCAAGCATGCGTAAGTATATATAGATAATAAGGGAAGTCAATTGAAAAACACAAAAATCACATAACTATTTTATGTTTTTTAAAAGAACATTTCGGAAAAACCACCTATTTGTTCGTTTACCAGGTTCGGCACGAAATCCTAAATAATGTTCCAAATGTTCCTGGAAATTCTTGCTCCCATTGGAGCATTTGTGTCTATATGCATCAGGATCTCAATTCATGGATCTTTCGGTTCGAGAAATCAAGATAAGAGGATCGAACCATTTCTTCTGACTCTTTTTCCTATTTTATTTCTCGATTCAATAGAAACTCAAAGAGGTGAATAGGGTCCCAAAAATGACGAGAGATTTTATTGCAGGATTATCCAGGTCTGGTTTGAAGCTCTGATACCACCTTGACAGATTGATTGAGAAAGGCTCAATCTTCCAAGAGGAACTAGAAATAACAAGAGAGAGACCTTAAATACTGTGGACTTAAGGTGACTTAAACTATTCTTCAAATCCCATGTAAGATGCACTTACTTTTATAGACAAAGAACATTATTATCCACCCTAAAGCTTATAATTTAATCAAAACAAATATCATGAACATTTACATGTATTACTGAAGAGTCAAAATTTGAAAACACAAGACCTTCAATGTAAAGTCTATCCTATATTTAAAGGTCCAACGGAATTGCAGAAATACTATTTTCCCTTATGACATGGTCAATCAAACATCACCAATAACCATTTCATCCGGATCCGAACGCTATCAATGTTCTCAGGGAGAACTAAAACATAGAGAAATATATTACCTTGATAATGGCCACGTAAGGCTTCTGATTGCAATTCTCCGGAGATAAGAGAACAGGATCCTCCTATAAATACATCATAATAGAGTGAGACTGGACTTGCTGGAGCAAAATTTAAACATATTAGACACAACACAACTACAGAAATCAAGGGAAGTTCCGATTCTGACATTCCAAAGAGCACTCAAGCCTTCAAAAAAGAGTATATTATTGAGAAATATATAATGATGCATTTCTTCCTTGACAAACAAACAAATGCGAGGAAATAAGGGCTGTACAAACCATTTTGTTTCACAAAATTCTGTTTAGAAAAGAAATCCAAGCTTAACAGAACTTTAATTCAATCTCAATCAGTACTCTTTTCCTTGAACTGGAAAAAACATAGCAGCATCAACAGCACCCCAATAAAACCGTAATTACATAGCAATTCAACATGATAACAAAATCTAGAATCCTAATTAAAAAAAAAAAAAAAAAAACTTGACAACTAGAAAAAACTCACAAGATGATATTGAAGATCATCGTACTGAAATGAACCGTAGTGGTTCTTCTTCCCTCTTCCTTTGCCAGAAACCCTGACCACATCGCCTAAAGGCTGCGAATCGGCGCACTCCTTCTCCTCCTCCTGCTCCTCCTCGTTTTCAGTCTCAGCATCCGGCTCCTCCTCTTCTTCTTCTTCTTCTTCTTCATCATTCTTCTTCTTCCTCTTTTTCGGCTTCTTCAATTCCTCCCTCTCATCTTCCTCGTCATCTGGGAGAAGTACCTTTTTGCGCTTCAATTTGTTTTTGCTTTCATTGCGTGGTGGCCCGTCGTCCTCGTCGTCGCTCGTATGTACCAGCGCCAAGCGACGCTTCCCCATTTCTGGCCCGATCTCAATCTAACAGCTCATTTAATTGCCGGGAAAAAGAAAAGAGAAAAGGGTATTGGAGAAGAAAGTGAAGTAAAAAGACTAGTGTTTTACTGTGTGTCATTTAATTAGGGATTATTTTTTATTGTTAAAGAAGTAGGATAAGAAGAACTGGGAAGAGAAAGAATAATTGAAAGGAGGGGAGGGGAGAGTAGAGCGGAGACAGACGAAGATAAAAAAGTTCAGAAAATTATGAATTTATTGATAATGAAAACTAAGTTACAAAAATCAATATTTATACAAATCTTCCAATCCTAATCCTACTAGCGGATCTTCCAAAAAAAAAAAAAAAAAAAAAAAGGGTTTCTATCCAATAAATATAATTATAAAACCCTACAACTTATAGGGCATGTTTGTTTGGCGTTTCTCAAAAAAAAATTGGGAAATGACAAACAGATATGTTTTCTATTTTCTAAAATATATTTTTCAACTACTTTTTCAAAACTCAAATAATCAACAATTTTCTTATCTCTAAACAAAAACTATATAAACTCTACTCTGATTTGATATAAATTGCCCATATATTTTCTTATCTTTTATTTTTACTAGGAAAAACCTCACAAAAGGTCCCTAAAGTCTTGAAAGAAGTTTCACATTCAGTTTATTTTCTAATATTTAAGTCCCAGAACTATCTCAATTCAATAATCATTTGTCTTACAGACTATTTTTATGTCTATTTAGCAGCTGAATAGAATATCGTACAACCATCTTACTCTTTAGGCCTTGTATGTCTCGCCTTTAGAACAACATTTTGTATGATGATCTTTGAAAAATCAAGCAAACAACATTTTGTCCTTTTAAAAATAAACTTATTCTCACTCAATTTTTAATAATAATCCCATTTAAAAAAAAAAAAAAAAAAAACCTCTTTATCCGTAAATAAAGTTAAACAACACTTTAAGTTGAAAAGTAATATTTCTTATACATTGCTTCTTTCAGATAACAAATATGAATTGGCACAAAATGACATACCTCTTGCATTATTTTACGTACTTCCATAATCATTAAAAAAAAACTTTGTTAATTTCTAAATATTTACCTACTATTATTTCGTTATATAAATCCAAACAAGCAACGTTATAAAAATTGATTAATTTTCTAAAATCTCAATTTGTTTCCGAAACAACTTTTAGAAAAAATGAGACAAATATGCCTTTTGTCCTTCCAAAATATATGAGCAATTTTGATAATGAGTGCTATATTAATTTGTAGCAATTGCAAAGACATTAGTATTCAATTTCAATTATAAACTACAAATCACAAGTTTCTATGCACAAATGCATCATTGAGTAGCATACTGATTAAATTAAGAATGGAATGGTTAAATTTGCAAAATTCTTGCTAGTATCTTTCACACTACTTTGCGCAATCTCCTTCAAACTTGTCCATGATTTTCTCCTCCTCTTGCTAGAAGCACCAATAGTATTTTTTTCTGCATCAACTCCAGTCGAAGTATTTTCAGGCTCGGGTACTTTCTTCGCAATAGATCGATTCCTTTTTCTCCTCTTTGAATCCAACAAAGTGAGTCCGTTTTTCGGCAATGGAGTTTCCGAAAGGCTTGTTTCAGGATTGTGTTTCAAAGCAATAGTACTCACCTCAGCAATGGTGTGCTTCTCTACAACAGATTTGGCGGCAAGATTTAATTTCACGGGTAGCGATTTAGCCTTTGGAGGACATATCTCTTTTACGTAGCCCTTGAGTGTTCCTCTCATCAAATTTCGATGAGAACAGTAATGGCAACTGTAAACCAAACTATTCTGTACCGAGATATTGGATTTCTTGCGTTTATGTCGCTACTTTGACTTGTTCTTTTCAATTCGAACAGTACAATTTTGACCAGGTTGAAGAATAAGATTGCCATTCACGGTTCTAAATCTCTTACACTACCGACCTAAAGAACTACAAGCCTTATTTCTTAATAGAGTAAAAATGGACATTCCTGTGAACTTAGAAATTTGTTGAATTTTTCCCCTAGCTTTACCTTGAATTTTCTTAAGTAGTGTGCATCATACAATTAACCTGTTTGTGGTGGAATATTCAACCGGAGATGCTATCATGTGCACAGCATATTCTGGAGGTAGGAGTATCAGTGTAGATATATTTTTCTAACACATTCCCGAATTATAGAGCACTTTTATAATTAGTATTCAAAGATTTTTTTTCTACAAAAGAATATGTAAGAATTATAATTTAGAGAAAAAAAAAATAAGAATGAATAATTCTTGAAATAAACCGATTGAAATCACCAACTAAAAGATTTCATGGGTTAAGTAAACAGTACAAGGCCAAGACGCAAGATGATCCACAAGTCAAAATTTCGGGGGGAGGGGGGGTTCTTTTTTTTTAAACATTGATTAACCAAAACGACTTCACATTGGTCATGTACAGTGAACATGAAAGAATCTCCAGTGGAGTATTCACCGTAAATATGTTTAATAGTCTAAATCCAAAAGAGTTCACTATTGCATATATCAAAAGGTCAAGGGGCAAAATGCAAAAAGTGTCTAACAGTTTGACATAATGACATCAAAGTAACAAATGTTCCATAGACTTTATTTTGGGTTAATTCATAACGAAGAACGACTACTGTAAACTGATAAAAAGTAACTAAGCAAAATTCTATGCATTTAACTCTTGAAAAGGCTCAAGTAGAGAGGTGAAATTTACAGTATTATTCTGTACTCGCACATAAGACAGAATCGTTATATAAATCCAAACAAGCAACGTTACAAAAATTGATTAATTTTCTAAAATCTCAATTTATTTCCGAAACAACTTTTAGAAAAAATGAGACAAATATGCCCTTTTGTCCTTCCAAAATATATGAGCAATTTTGATAATGAGTGTTATATTAATTTGTAGCAATTGCAAATACATTAGTATTCAATTTAAATTATAAACTACAAATGTTGGATAATGATGAAGATGAAAGCACTGAAGACAAATTGATAAGGGAGGTTTTGATGCATTCCAAAACTTCAAAATCTGCTAAGTATGGATTAACTTAGCTGATGTTCCCTTGTGAAGAATTTTTGACTAAGTAAAGAAGACATCAGAAGAGTCAAAAATCAAGGTCCAAAGACTACTGATCCGCTGAAGGAAAAATATCAGACTGATGAAGATCAGCCGACTCAAATCAGATTTGTTCAAGTTTGAGATCAGCTTTGTTCGCCATCAGACTTGCACTTCCGTCAGCCAAGTGGAAAGGATCATAAAGTCTTCCCAACGGTAATAAATGCCCCTGGAAGTAATAAATGCTGAAGTACAAGGTTATTAAAGACAAATGATTGAAGAAATGCTTCGCATCAGCTGGGTGCATTTAATGCTGCCTGCAGAAAAGTACTGTTGACAGTACGGACAGACTGCAAAAGAGCCGTTCGCGGATTTTAAGGACCAGTACTCGAGGAATTTGAATCTTATCTCTCTTCAACGGACATTTTTCAAACCTCAAGTATAAATAGCTGAAAGAGACGAGAAGAAAAGAACAACACAATCTCTGAGAAATTTTCGAAGCAGAATTCTTTAAGTCTCAAGAACAGCTCACTCATCAGTTTAGTCATGTTGACTAAAACCAGAGTTGAAGAACAAAGCTAAACACATCTTCTGAGTGAATTTGTAAAACTGAGTGTTGTGAGAAGTAGATATCCATATTTGTGAGTGATATTACTTCGGAGAGTAGGAGTTTCTGAGTGATTTCCTACTGCGCACTTGTGGCCTTTTCATTTGTTGATTGGCGCAAACAGAGTATACTGTAAACTTTGTGATTATAGTATAACCCAAGATCTAAGTGACTTGGAAGAGTGGACTAAAGGATTTAAATCCATATAACCACTATAAAAATTACTTGTGTTTTTACTTGCATTCTTACTTGCATATTTTCAGTTGCATAAAAACACTTTAAGTTAACTGTTTGAAAAGTTTTCTAAGAAAAGGAGTTTTGTAAAACTGGGGAACAAACTTTCAAACTACTGAGTTTACTTGTGAAAATACTTTATAAATCCGCTGCAAGTACTCTGAGCATTAAAACTGATTTTGACAAAATCAGCTAAGTAACTATCAGTTTAGTGGTCTACGAAGCTGTTCAAAGATTTGTTCGCGATCAGCCGAGGAACCTACTGTTGATAACAGCTTAGTCTATTTAAGTTAGAACAAAAAGGTTTTAAAGTTAAAAATTGCAAAAAGTTTAGAGGTCTATTCACCCCCCCTCTAGACCTCATCTGACCACTTGGGACCAACAAGTGGTATCAGAGCGGGTGGTTCATTAGAATCAGCTGCCTGATCAACGAGCTTGATCCAAGTGTTTTTCAAAGGTTTTCAAAACTTTTCAAAAGAGCATTTTTTTTAAAAACAAAAACTTTTTGAAAATTGGATTGTATCAGCCATGTTCCCACATTGCTGGTATGTCTTTTGAAGACTGGAAAATCAGGATGGAGATTTTCCTAGCTGCTTATAATGATAACATGTACACATGTATCATAAAAGGTCCATTCAAATTCACCAAGACTATCATAGTTGATGAAGCTGAACTGGTGGTGGAAAAGGATTTAACAGAGATGACAGCCGAAGAAATAAAGCTGTTCAATCTGGATAAAGTTGGCCGTTTCATCATGACCAAAGCCCTGGACAATGATCGGTTTGATAAAGTCAAACATTGCAAAACTGCAAAGGAGATGTGGGACAAGGTTCGTGACATGAGCGAAGGAAACGACGCCATCAAAGAGCATCAGCTGAGTGTTGCTCTGGAAAAGCTTGACAACTTCAAGATGAAGTCTGCGGAAACCATTGACCAGATGGATACAAGGTTTACAAGGACATTAAATGAAGTGTTGAAGCTTGGAAAAACCTTTACGGACAAGGAGATAACCGTCAGAGTTATGAAGGCCCTACCTCCAAAGTTCAACATGAAGGTGACAGCCATGGAAGAGTCAAGAGATCTGGGCAAGATTTCTCTCACCGAGCTGTTCTCAGTACTCAAGGCGTACGAGTAAAGGCGTACGAGTATAAACTGCCAAGAATGGGTGTTGAAGAAACCTTTACTTCAAGTCCCACAGCTGCACTCGTTGCTGCTGAAAATCCCAGAAGGCCAGCTCACAAAAGCAAAGATGTGGACTCATCTGATGAAGCCACACTACTCAATAAAAAGGAGTACACTGCTGGAGACGTAGCATTGCTGATGAACAACTTCAAAAAGTTCTACAGACGAAAAATGAAGAACAAATATAACAATGCTTCTCCTTCTAACCCTACTTCTTCTTCTCAGGATAAGGATTCTTATAAATCCAAAATGATGTGCTATAATTGCAGGAAACTGGGTCATTTCATCAGAGACTGCCCATATCCTAAAGCTGAGAAGTATACAGAAGAAAGAAAAGAGAATCAGAAAAGAAAGAAAGCATCAGAAAGGAAAGGTGCTGGTAGCAGAAGCAGAAAAGTTAGCTGCTGTCTACTCATCTGATTCATATTCAGACACTTCTGATGAAGAGAGTCCTGCTCTTCTCTGCCTGATGGCTAAGGAATCTGATGACTCTGGGGATGATGAGGTAACTCCCCTTGATAATGAATTATTTAATTCATTTGAACAAATGATGCTCAACAATACTAGCATTGCTGATGCATTTAAAAAGCTTAAGGAAGAGATGATATTGCTGAAAGAGCAAAACAGTTCACTGAAACTCAAAGCTGAAAAGCCAAAAGAATCAGCTGAATACAAACTGCTTGAGCAAGAGAATGAATCTCTGAAAGCTGAATGTGAAGTTTTAAAGGGTAAAATCATTGAGCTTGAGAAAGTCATTGAGTCTCATGAGAAGTCATCTGTTGCATCCACTCACATGTCTAGTAAACAGAAGACACCTTTAGATCAGGAAAAGTTAGAACTGAACCATACTGAAAAATTCATATCAGCTGACAATAGTAAGGTCATATTGTATGTTCAGACTACTAAACCTGCTTCACCTGAGAAAGTATTAAAGGAGACGAAAACTCCTAAGGCTAAAAAAAGCCTAGTGTAGAAAAACAGACCAGTAAGCCTAAACAGAAGAGTCCTAGGAAGTCCTCTGATAAGGTTAAAACTAATCAGACTAGTGATAAAACTAAGTCGTCTGTTAATGAGCAAGCAACTAGTAAACCAAAGAAGAATAAAAACAAGAAAAATCAAAATGCTTGGTATGGAAATGAGTCTTATTATGTGCAACCTGCTGCATATCATCCTATGTATCATGCACCTCAATTTCCAACTTACTATGCACCATACCCTGCTCATCCAATGCATGCATATCCTCCTTATCATGCATCTTACTCTGCATTTGAACATTACCCTTATTATGCTGATCATCAACAATATGACAAATCTGATGAACGTGGTAAAGGCAAACGTGTTCATACTCCTGTTGAAACTCAGAAGCCTAAGAAGCCTAAGACTTCATCATCTTGGGTTGTCAAAGGTGGAACTAATCCTTCAGGACCCTCTCAATAAGGGTACCTAAAACAATTTTATTTTGTTTTGTAGGTTAGAATTAGGAGTAGGAGTAAAGTAGAGAAAATCTGGTACTTGGACAGTGGCTGTTCAAGACACATATGTGAAAACATACATGAGCTGACTGATGCTGTTGCTGTGGATGGTCCTAAATTTACTTTTGGGGACAGCAATGAAGACAAGATTGTAGCAAGTGGAAAGCTGATCAAAGGCAACATTGAGATATCTGACGTCTCCTATGTTAAAGGCCTCAAATACAATTTGCTGAGCATAAGTCAATTTTGTGACAAAGGATATTCAGTCATCTTCTCAACAGATAAGTGCCATGTTGAACAGATTGATACAAAGAAGGTAATCTTATCTGGAAGACGACAAGGGAATGTCTACACAGTGGACTGAAATTCTGCTGAGAAGAATTCAAGCGTTTGTTTGGTGGCATCAACACCAAGTGAAGTCAGTTGGCTGTGGCACAAAAGAATGAATCATGTGAATTTCAAGACCATCAACAGACTAATCAAGAATAATCTGGTAGAAGGAATTCCAAAGACAGTCATGAGCAAAGATAAGCTTTGTGACGCATGTCAGAAGGGTAAACAAATCAAGTCATCATTCAAAAGCAAGAAGCATCAATCTTCTGGAAGAATATTGGAGCTGCTACACATGGACTTATTTGGACCCATTGACCCTGTCAGCAATGGTGGAAAGAAATACTGCCTAGCTGTTGTGGATGACTATTCAAGATATACTTGGGTGACATTCATGAAGAAGAAAAGTGAAACCAAGGAACATCTTACTAATCTGATGGAACTGATCCAGAAAGAGAAAAGTATAAAAATATTGAAGATCAGATCAGATAGAGGGACAGAGTTTACAAACTCTACTGTTGAAGAGTATTGTAATACCAAAGGAATACATCATGAGTATTCAGCTGCTAGAACCCCTCAACAGAATGGTGTTGCTGAAAGGAGAAACAGAACACTAAAGGAAGCTGTCAGAACCATGATAGCTGAAGCTAAGCTGCCGCAAAGATTTTGGGCAGAAGCAACAAACACAGCATGTTTTACCCAGAACAGATGCATGATCAACAAAAATCAGAACAAGACTCCATATGAAGTTTGGAACAACAGGAAGCTAAACATTCATTATTTTAAGATATTTGGTTGTAAATGCTTTGTTTTAAATAATGGGAAAAATCACCTTACTGCATTTGCAGAAAAGGCTGATGAAGCTGTTTTTGTAGGATACTCTACTGTTAGTAAAGCTTATAGAGTTTTTAACAAAAGAACATTACTAATAGAAGAATCCATTCATGTTGGTCCCAAGTGGTCAGATGAGGTCTAGAGGGGGGGGTGAATAGACCTCAGAAAATTTTTAGACTTAAAAACTTTCTGTCGTCTGTCAGCAGACTAAGCTTATGAAGAACAGTAAGCTGACTATGCTGATCGTGAACAAATCTTGAACAACAGAGTGACCACTAATCTTACAACAACTTAGCTGATTTCAGCAAAATCAGTTTTTCAAGAGTTTACTTGCAGCGGATAATTAGAAAGTGTTTTTCACAAGTAGACTAAGTCTTTAAAAAGATTTTATCCCCAGTTTAAAAACTCCTTCAAAATCTTTCAATCAATTCAAAGTGTTTACTTATGCAATTTTGAAATATGCAAGGAAAACGTAAATGCAAATCAACACAAAGAATTTTTATAGTGGTTATATGGATGAAAATCCTTTAGTCCACTCATCCAGATCACTTAGATTCTGGGTTATACTATAAACACAAAGTTTACAATATGTCTCCACTTACACCTAAACAACAAATGAAAAGGTTGTAAGCTCGCAATAGGAAATCACTCAGAAAACCTATCCTCTGAAGTTAAATCACTCACAAAGACGGATTTAAACTTCGCACAACATTCAGTTAAATACAAAATCACTCAGAATGTATTTTTCTATTTTCTTCAACTGGGTTTCTGTCAACAGATGACTTCCACCAGACGAGTGAGATGTTCGAGCTTCTTGAGACTTAGAAATTTTCTGCTTCAAAAACGAAATCTCAGAAGTGTTGTTGTGTATCTCTCTCTTCGAAATCAGCTCTATTTATACTTGGATTTGAAAATATGACCGTTGAAGCAAATCACACTTCAAATCCATAGCCTTAGCCCAAATTCAGAACGGCTCCCTGCTACAGTACTTTTTCTGATGTACTTTCCTGTAGCTGCATTAAATGCACCACACTGATCCGAGAATATTCTTCAATCATTTGCCATTACTACCCTTCTCTTGCAGCATTAATTACACCAAGTGCATTTATTACCATTGAACTATCTCATGATCTCTTCTACTCTGCTGATCGATGCAACTCTGCTGATAGATACTCTGCTGATCAAATACTGAACTAATCTGATTTGAGTCAGCTGATGGTCTACCCTTCTGATTGCTGTTTCAGCGTGAGATCAGTAGTCTTCTGGGCTTTGAATTTTGAACTCTTCTGATGTCTTCTTCACTTGTTCAAAATTCTTCTAAGGGACCTAAGCTTTCCATACATAGCTGATTTTGACGTTTTGGAAATCATCAAAACCTTCCCTTATCTTGTTATCTTCTTTGCACTTCATCTTCATCTTCATCCAACAATTTCCCCCTTTTTGATGATGACAAAACTTCAGCTAAGTACCTGTACCTAAACTAAAGTTTTGATCCTCAAAAATTTTTGAGATAGAAATAGTCTATTGGATTTCAAACTTGAACTTTTTATAGATTCTGAAAAGATTACATATTACAAGTTTGATAGATGAGATGTGCAAAAAGTAAAATTACAAAGATTTCAAGCATAAGTAACCTAGACTAAACTAGTCTTCTGTTTTGTCTTCTTGCTTGTCATCTTTTTCTTCTTCAGGTGTGGAAGACTCAGCTTCTATTTCCTTGAAGAACTTTTGTTTCAACAACTCCAACTTCTTTTGTTTAGCATCAGGGTTAAGCTGTTCTTCAGCTGAGTCCTTGGCAGCAGCAATCTCTTTGTCAGTTTTTGCTGTTTCCTTAGGAGTTTCTTCAGCTTCAGTTTTATCAGCTTCTTCTGTATTTAACTGATCTACTGGTCTGCTATTGCCTTCATTTTCTTCATCAGCATTCTTATCTTCAGCAGATTCCCCCAGTTCTTTAGTGTCTTCAAATCTGTCTTCTTTTTCACTAAGTACCCTATCTTCACCCTTTTTGTCATCATCAGCAGGGTTGATTGGATATTTTGGTAAGACTGGTGGGATTTGAAGTGATTCACACAGAAGTTTGATGTTTTCTTCCATGGCATCCAGTTGAGCTTGTTGTCTAAGCTGACTGGCCTCAAATGCTTCCATTCTGTTTAGAACAACTTCTCCTTGGTCACCTAACTGAATTTGAGTTGCCAGCAGCAAATCAGCAGATGCCTTGAAGTCCTTCATCATATTTTGCAGAGTTTCATCCTCAGCATGAATGGCCATCTCAACTGTTTCAGTAATCTCCCTCCAACCAGCAGCTGTACTTTGAGTTCTTGCTAATAACATCCATATCATGTCTGATAGCTTCCACATTATGAGCAGTGTCTTCTATCAGCAAAGTAGGAACAGTAGCAGCTTGTTGAGTTGGTTGACTTAAGACAGTCAAGAGATTAGCAGTGATCTTCTCATCTAGTCCCTTCATAGAACTTGAAATTATCTGTTGAATGGAATCCAACAGACTTGGCTGTAAAGATTGAGAAGAAATATCAGTTGACATAGGAGGTAAGGCAGGAGTTGCCTCTTCAGTAATCTATTCTGCTGCATGAGTTATCTGTTCAGTAATCTGATTTGCTGGACCAGAAGGAGTCTTTTCTTCTTTGGTCTTATCAGCTTGACTATGAGTGCTTTCCTTCTCCTTAGTCTGATCTTTTTGCTCAGCAGTAACCTCCTTTTCTGTAATCTGATCAGCTTGATTTGGAGTGATTTCCTCTTCCTTAGATTTATCAGCTGGTTCAGACTTGTCATCTTTTTCTTTGGGTTGATCAGCAGGGTCAGAATTTCCTTCTTTTTCCTTAGTTTTATCTTCAGGATCAGAAGTTCCTTCTTTCTCTTTATTCTGATCAGCAGGTGGTTGAACCTTCTTAAAAGATTTAACAGTTTTCATCAAACCTGCATTATCCAAAGTAGACCTGTGAGAAATCCAGGTAAAATCATCAAGTGGAATAAACGGGGAGATTGGATCCTCAGGCAGCTCTTCATATGGACTAATAGTAGGTCCATAAACAATTTGCTTCAAACTAGGAAGGGGAATCATAGTGCTTGGTTGCCCCTTCATCTTTCTAGTCTTTTTGGCCCAAGTTTCCATTGTTTGGGAAACTGCCAGCTTGATTGATCTTTCCTTGAGGTCTTCATTTTCAGCATACTCCTCAGGAACAGATTCATAAATCTTCTTTGCCTCTGCCTTTACAATGTGACTGATCCTCAGTCTCAATTTGTCCAGAAAGAATTCTGAGTCTAGTGCTTGAGTTAGAGAACCTGTCTCAAGCCACTTTAGCACCCAGGCTTCTTCATCAGCAAAGGGGTTCCAACTTGCAATTTGATCTTTGCTCTTTGTCAGACGATAATCTCTCCATCTATTATATCTGATCTTCTCTTTATTGAACATCGTCAGACGAGTGATCTTTGCATTTTCAGCATCCAACCTTTTAATAAACTCTTCAAAAGCATCAGGGTCATCTCTGACTATCTCCAATGCCAGTTTGACCTCTTCTCTTCTTTTAGGTTGTATTGCTGGAGTAGGCATAACTGGTTTAGGCTTGGTGGGATCTCTCTGTTCACCAATTACAATGCCACCAGTATGCTTTGGACTATGGGAGTCCTTAGTGCTTGCTTCAATAGTAGCAGCCAACTCTGCTGCTTCAACAGCATCCCTTTGTTCTTGAGTCATTTTACTGGCCTCTTCCTCCAGTCTCTTGAGCTCAAGGGCTTTTAGGCGATCTTCCTCAGCCTTTTCTTCTGCCTTTCTTTTCCTTTCTGCCTCATCTTATCTCGTAGGGAATCACAATCTTACCAGTCCTTCTCTTCTTTGCTTCAGGACTTTCCACTGTTTTGAAGTGGAGTGGCAGCAACAAGAGTAGGGTGCAGAAGAAGTGCATCCCCTTCATTTGTTGTACTAGTCTGCTGTTCTTCTCTAACTTCAGCAGACAGTGCAACAGATGAGTCTTCAGCAGGCTTAGCAGTAGGTTCTTCAATAACAAGTGGTCTCTCTGCTGATGCTGATATCTCCCTCACTGTTTCAGGTGATTCATCAGAGAATGTAACCTTTCTCTTTGCCTTTGATTTTGTGATTCTTCCTTCAGGTTTGGTTCTAGGAGGTCCTTTCACAGAACTCCTTGTCCTCATTCTCTTGGCAGGTTGAATAGGAACAGCTTCTTCTGATTCTGTCCTTTCTGGAGATGATCCAGTCTCCATCTTTTCAATCTCTTTAGTAAAGTCATCAATGACTTTCTCAGGGATCACAATTTCAGGCTGTGCTGATCCAGCTTCAACAGTAGTGCTTACTGGTTGATCAGCAGGCCTACTGGTCTGACTAGTCTTTTTGCCTTTCTTTGCAGGTTCCTTAGCAGCTTTAGTAGTAGCCTTTCTCTTAAAAGTGACTACACTTCTCACTGGCTCGTACAACTTGAACTCTTTGCCACCATGAATGGTCTTGCCATTTGCTAATGGACATCCCAAACTCAAAAACAGATGACTCAATAGAATCCCATAGTTTTTCTTCTTGTCACTCAGCAGATCATAGACGTGAGATGTCCAGTTGACCTTCAGTCCATAATGGATGCAAATCATGGTGTAGTACCTCTTTCTTGGCAACCCATCCAAAGAACTTGTACTGCAGTCCAGTACCTTCGCAATTATGTCAACGAATCTCTGATACTCATCTTTCAATTGAGTTTTCATCAGAGACCCTGTCAACTCCTCTCCCTCTTTGGCGCAAACTTGCCAAAAATCTTCCTCTTTCTCAGACCCTAGGTCAGTAACATCTCCTCCTTCATTCGTAAGCTTGTAAACTTCACTTAAAACAGTAGCCGAAATGCAAATCTTCTTTCCCCCAATCGTAGCAATCATGATAGTTCCTTCATAATTAAACTCTTTGGTTTTGTAGAAGTGTTCTACATCATCCAGGTAAACTCGCTCCTCATGAGCCTCTAAGATTGGAACCAGTGATGCTTCCTTAATCTTTACCAAGATTTCCCTCATCAGATCAGTACCGGTTTTGAAGAATTTGTCGTAACTAAGGTATCTTCCCTCAGCAATAGCCATTTGAGAGGTTAAGTGATGTAAATCTGTAGAAAACGGAGAGCTAGAAAATAGATAGCTTAGAGAGTTAGAGAATTTTGGAAATTTGTGTGCGTAAGTCGACTAATCTGTTCAGATCGGATTTTATAGGTTTCCTTAGGTTTTGGTTATCGTGATAAACGTGAGCCGTAAGATCAATCTGACAGTTTTTAAATCGTGCGGGTGAGAATTGCGGACTTCAAATTTATTATTTTAATGTCAGATGGGCGGGAAACTCAATCGGCACTTATCTGTTACTTATAAAAGCGTGTTTCAAAAGATGCGATTTATAACCATGCTTATATAATGTATCAGATGAGTAGAGTTTAACTTATCTGACAGACGAGTGATCTGTTATCTGATATTACTAGAGAAAGCCAATAGCTAGTAATCTTCCTCTGTTGTTTGTCAATCCAGCAAGATAAATTAATCTTCAATCTTCAAGAATTAAGAACACATCTTCTAATAACATAACTTCAACTAACTGTCATTAACCAATTTCATCTTTCGAGCAGAAGTACCGCTAGTCTTACACGTTCCCCCTGTCTTTAAGAATTCATAACTTAACTAGTCTGTTGAGAGTTAATTCTTGAACATAATAATGGATGACCGTGCTGATGAACTTCGGTCTTCTGATAAGTTCCCCCTCAGCTCATGCATCCAAATTTAATAATCTTAGTTCAGCTCTTAGAGTTGAAAACCTTACTTCACTTAGAGGTTTGGTGAAAATATCAGCTATCTGATTGTCTGTATGAACATACTCAATCATAACATTTCCTTTTTCAACATGATCTCTAATGAAGTGATGCTTGATCTCAATATGCTTAGTCCTTGAATGACTTGTAGTATTCTGAGTAAGAGATATTACACTTGTGTTATCACAGTAGATTGAAATTCCACTGATCTTGATATTGTAATCTTCTTGTTGATGCTTCAACCATAGTATCTGTGCACAGCATGCTCCAACAACTATATATTCAGCTTCAGCAGTAGATATGGATACTGAAGTCTGTTTCTTACTCATCCATGAGATCAGACGACTACCCAAAAATTGACAAGCACCTGTTGTGCTATTCCTATCAATTTTGCAGCCAGCAAGGTCTGAATCTGAATATCCAATAAGCTCAAATCCAGATTCTCTAGGATACCACAATCCCAATTCTTGAGTGCCCTTAATATATTTCAGAATTCTCTTGGCAGCTAAGAGATGAGATTCCTTAGGATTTGATTGAAATCTCGCACAAACCCCAACTGAGTACATGATATCAGGTCTGCTTGCTGTTAGATATAACAGTGACCAAATAATGCCTCTGTATTTGGTATGTCCACTGATTTGCTATCTTCATCTTTATCCAAATGAAGACTAGTAGACATAGGAACAATAGCAGTAGAGCTAGTTTCCTGTTGCGTTCCAAATACTAATACGCAAACACGCAAGTATACGGTCGTTACAAGTAATAAAGTGATAAATGAGTGTCGAACCCACGAGGAATTGTTCAATTAATTACCAACTAACGTCTTGTTACTTCGACTTAGATTTGTAAGTTGAGTTTGGTGAGGTGATGGTGGTTTTGATACTACAACTCCATTAAGGTGACTAAAGAAACTAACACTTGACTTAACAATATGTAAAGACTTCTAGGCTTTTACGTCACCTAGTTCAATTCAAGACAAACGACTCAACAATTGACAACCACACTCATGTTTGTTGTTCAAGATTTTGTAAATTATTCATACGTATCCTCCAATAGCGTACGAACCTACCAAAGTAGACTAATCCAATTTATGTCTAAAAGGATTAAGCCTAAGTGATGCATTAATTCCCAAACCTTATTAGAACATGAAATGACCTAGGTATATTCCTATCCTAAAATCAAATCACAACCTAGTTTTACAATCTTATCTTTAATCCACTATACCTAGCAATTAAAGATCAATTCATTTCATCCTATGGTTGATCAAACCACAAGTTGACAAAAGCTCAAACTAGTTTAACAAACACTTGTATACAAGCCCATTAACTCATTATTTAATCAAGAATCAAGAACCAAACATAGGATCAATAAAAACATAGAATAAAGGAGATTAGCTACTCATAACATTAAATAAATCATTCATTACATTAATGAAATCCATAAATGTAAATGAACAAAACAAGAAAGATAGAGTTAGAGCAAGCTTAGGTGATGAGGTCTTCAACAACTTCTCCCTCAATGCCTTTTTATCTTCTTTGGGAGTCCAAGTGAGAGTTCTTCTTTCCAAAGTGCAAACCCTTCTCTTTTCTACAAAAGAGGCAAGAGGAAAGTAAAAGTGTAGAATGGTGTATGTTGGTTGAATGATTCCACCTTTAAGCCTCTAACCTAGAGAAACAACAAGTTCCTCATGCCTAAGTTACCCTCCAAACTATGGCAACTAAGGCCAAAAAGTCCCCTATGATGCCTAAAAATACAAGTGGGATCAAAGGGGGAAAATACAAGAAACCCCCTGCCTTTCCCGCAGCAGAAATGTGCTGGTATCAGGGACCTCGCCGCGGCGAGCTTTAGGCCGTAGGTTTCCTGCAATTTTCTGCTCTGCCGCACTTCCTTCCGAGCAGCATATCTTTTGATTCCGAACTCCGATTGCGGATCCGTAAAGTCCGTAGCGTAGCTAACTCACTCATCTATGACATATCCAAAATTCAGCTCAGTTGGATCATCTATGAAATATTTATGCATGTTCTAGTGAGAAGCTATCTACATTCTTGTACAATTTGCTCCGGGTTCTAATTGCTTTGAAGCTCAAGCTTGACTCGCGGGGTGGGTAGAGCGACTCGTATCATTGATACGCAACTCCGAATCTCTCTAAGATGTCAATACCTACAAACCACGGAGAAAACGATCAAAGCGAGAACAAAAACACAAAAACGAACAAAGGCCAAACAAAGGGGCCAAAAGCACAAAAGAAACGAAAACACGAGAAGACACACAAAAAACTCGGATCAAAACAAGATGTTTTGGGCTTAAAGAGATAAGTAATAACGACGTTTCATGGCGTTATCAACACCCCCAAACTTAAACTCTTGCTCGTCCTCGAGCAAAGAAAACAAAACAAGAACAAAACAAACATACTTAAGATCGAAATGCTAAAACTTAACACTTTCAAATTATTATTTAAACAAGCTCCATGTGTGTGTGAGGGCTTCGGCTAGATTTTATTTTAGGTGAATACGTCCCGATAGGTCAAAATCATCGGTTCTATTTGCAAGGACTTCTAAATGTTTGACAAAGAATCTCTCCTCGTCGTAGATTACAAACTTAATGCTCAAATCACTTTACGGGACTAAGTTATAGGTAATTTAAGAGTGTTGTCCCTATTCTTGAGTTAATTGACGATTTTAGCTCCTAACTCTTTTCTCACCATTCTTTGCTTTTCTTTTGATTTACAATAATAACACAGCATTTTGTGCTTTACAATGATATTACAATACGATACTTGCACTAATGGCGAACTTGATGCAATTTTGCTTTTGTGGGCTACTAGCACCACACTCTTTTCTCCTTTTACAACTTTTGCACTAAAACAATGAGATAGAGTAATTACCAAAAATGATCAACGAATATTATCAATTGAAGGCTTAACCTTTCTTTTCTCTCATAGAAGTGCGTACATTTTAGCAACTTCTCTACTCATTTCTTTTAAGAGTTAGGTGCTCAAGAGTTTTTCATTCTCGAAAAGGGTTTACTCCCCCAAACTTATGCCATTTATGCTCTTTTTACATTTAGAATCCAAGCTAAAGATTGGAGTGATTCTAAGTTACGCAAAAGGAGTCCTAGATCCTATTATCGCTAAAGTTCGTTATCCACTTTAAATATAATCATAGCCATTGCCAATGTGCCTTAAACTTTGTAGAGCATGTTCAAATAATAATAAGAATTTGAAAATTTTTGACGGGTCGACCTAGCATGCATGCAACTATTTGCGACCTCTCCCCCCAAACTTAAAACGCACAATGTCCCCATTGTGTGAATTTAGAAAAATGGATTGAGGTCGACACGACAAAACAACGCACAAAAGAAAAACAAGCACACAAACGCACAAACAACAAAACAAAACAAAAGAAAGCGGTAAATGAAAGAGCACGGTTCTAATATAATAATAAAGCAATGAAATACAATCTTCGTCTCGAATAAATCTTCAACCTAATGAAGCGTTTAGGAGGTGCGCGAGCTCCCACCTCTAGTTATCGGCATCATTATCAAATGTATTCAAAATAAACCAAACGAGCCAACAATCAATTCACAATTCCTTCTATCAATCCTCAAACAAAAATGCGAAGGAAAGCACACCAACAATCACAACTTTTTCATTCAAGCATTTTATCGAACACCTAGTGTGCAATCCCAAACTAACTCCTTTTTAAGAATATTTTCTAAAATCTCCACCCAAAAAATCAAAACCAACAAAGCAATACCATCAATGCAATACCATCCATGAGTTTAGCCATACTTACCTTTTGGATGCCCAAAATCGGTTGAAATCGAAGAATTTTGAACTTTTGAAGTTTTGGGGATGAATGGTTCGATTTTTGGTGGAGTGTGGAGGAAATTGAGGATTTTTGAGTGATTGAGTGAGTTGTTTGTGGGGATTAAGTGATTGTGTGAGTGTTTTAGAGTTTGGGGAGGGAAGTTTAGAATGAAAGGAAGATTTATTCATGAGAGTGAGGGACTTTACGTGAGGGAAGCTTGTGAGACTTGGGGAGTTCTGAATTTGGAGAATTAAGGAAAAAGAAGCTTACAGGTTTTAACTCCCTGGATGAATAACACCGCGGTGTATGATTATCATGCGCCGCGGTGTATTAAATACACACCGCGGTGTAATAAACTCAAAAATAGAACAAAAGCTACTGGAAATTTTGCACCGCGGTGTATCTCAATTTGCACCGCGGCGTAAGAATTGAGCAAACTTACTGGAAATTTTGCACTGCGGTGTGAATTAAATTGCACCGCGGTGTATGATTTCCAGAAAATTTTTCTTTCAGTCTTTTGAATACAAAACTTATTGAGCTAAGTTTTGTGTTCAAAATTTGAACACTTCAAAACAACAAAATTTAAAAACTTACCTCGATTCTCGATTGGCTCAATTTCACGATTCCCGACTTGTATTTCCATGCTCGATTTCGCTACGTTGTCGTGCTCAATCATTACCTACAACAAAACACACAAGAACGAGAAATCAAAAGACACGACACGACAACAACAAAAAAAACAAGACAACGAAAAAGGAAAACAAAAAGCTTGGGTTGCCTCCCAAGAAGCGCTTGTTTATAGTCGGTAGCTCGACTTTAAACTTCTCTTTTCTTTTTGGGTGGCCAATAATCGAATAGGATCCCATCGGGATCAAGTATGAGCCCCGACCTCCTTGCTTTTAAATTCGTCCCACGCTTTAATTTTTCCATTGTACGGTCTTCTGGGACGGATTTGAACCACATATCAAATCGAAAACTTTTATCCCCCGGTTCAAATCTCTTGTAATCTTCACCCATAATTATCCACGTTGCTTTGCTCGGGTGGATCCGCTTGTCTTCTTTGGGGATAACCAAGTCCACATAAGAATATTTGATGACCATTTGATCCGACCTTCATCCATGATGAATTTATCTTCCTTTGCAAGCTCTTTCGATCCACCTTGTTCTTCCTCTCTAGTATGAAGCCCATTTGTTTCGAACAATTCACTTGGTTCATTAAAACTTTCATTAGGAGCAACTGATTCAATTGTACTCGGCAAAGCTCCCGGGGGTTTTATGCTTAAAGCTTCTGAGATTTTCTCCATTTGTGTTTGAAGATCCCTTAATGTCCCCGAGTCTTCTTGCAATTGTTTGGAAATTTCTTCCAATTTAGAATCATTGTCAACCATGTATTTGGTGGTGTGCTCCATGAACATAGTGAATGCTTCTTCCAAAGATGATTTTGCTTCTACCGGAGGTTGAGAATATTCATGATAGTTCGGTTGGATGAATGAAGTAGTCATCATCATATCCGGGTGTGGTCCACCTCCCCACGCAATGTTCCTTGGATAATACGGGCCATCTCCCCATTCGATATTGTAGCCATTGTAAGTGGGACTCTGATGAGGGGTAATTTGGATCCCCGGCCTTCGCAGGCTCGATGCAGTTCGAACAACACCAGATCCTGCCCCCAGGAACCAAGAGCCGGCCCAGGGTTCTAATTAAACTATTCCGAGCCTTTGAAAAGAACCCGAGGTCGAGAGATACTGTTGGGCCGAGCCTAGGCCCAAGCCCATCAATTCAGTTATAAATACCCCAAGCATTTATGACGACGACACAACTTCCCAGGTGCTCTTCCTCCGAAGCTACTGCTCGGAATTACACAGGAAATATAGCATAGGCTTTTTATATGTATTTCATTCTCTAGCTTGTACGGCATCCAATAATGCTCGGATAGGACTCTCTATATTCATAACTTGTACTCGATCACATTGAATACAATACTATTGATCTTATCTCTCCATTTTACTTACGTTACACGGCATTATACATCACCCTGATCGAACCAACGAAAACGCGTTGATCAATTGGCGCCCACCGTGGGGCCTTATTCGAGTATTAGATCGAAATATGCCTACTACGAGGAGAAATACGTATGTTAGCGGAAAGCCTCACTAACCAGAAACTCCGCCATTCACTATCCAGGGCGATCCTCCGACCAGCGGAGCATTCGTCAATTTAAGGTCGAAGATAAGACCTACGGGATGAATTTCCGACCTTAAGATTGGTGGTTTTATTCTGTGATTGCCCAACTCATTTATTCCTTTGATGAATTTATTTTCCACAAATGATCCATTTTCTAATACATAAGCGAATAAGAAGTTTCACAGATATCGTCCACAGCAAACTAACACAGAATTAATCCCGTCGATTCGATCATCAGTCAACGACAAAAGGCTTAGAAAATCTATGGAATTACAGCTTATTAATGGTCGGAATTTATTTTTCCGATCATCATATTTATTAATTTCAGGAACAAATTACACGAATCAATTATTTGAGAGATCAGTCGCATAATCTGTATACATTATTTATCGGTTATCTAATGTTTTTCTCGAATCAGTTGGGATAAATTGAATATTTGAACAACGACAACAAGTTATATAAATCCTCGAAGTCGCGGCTGAGTATAGGCAATCGTCCAAAGAAATTGAACAATGAAATTCGATCAGAGAACAAAGCTTTATTATTAATATTTTTCGAACGAGAGAATTTTACTTTTCATACCATAATTCAACCTACTTTAGGGATTTGATACCATAACTTTTTCTACCGACACATTTGATACCATAACTCAAATCAACTCGACACATTTGATACTTCCGTCAAATTGTTACGGAATTGTCACGTGGCCGTTAAAACTTTGCACATTTGATACCATAACTTATGTTGACTGATAATTTTACCCCATAACATTTCAGGCTACCAAAAAAGCCCCACATCTCCAAATTTAGTGACGATTTTAGTCCACATTGTTGCCAAATTTCCAAATTGACTCGAATAAGACCACGTGCTGACCAATTTAGAACTTTACACATTTGATATCATTACTTATGTTGACTGCTAATTTTACCCCATAACATTTCAGGTTACCAAAAAAGCCCCACATCTCCAAATTTAGTGACGATTTTGGTCCACATTGTTGCCGAATTTCCAAATTGACTTGAATAAGACCACGTGCTGACCAATTTAAGAAAATTTTACTTATTTTATTTAAACAACTAATTTAATTTATAAACAATATTAATAAATTAAATAATACATTAACATAAATCACCAAAATTAAGAAAACATATTCTTTTTAAATATAAAATTTATATAATAGAATTAATCTATTTAATATTTATTAAAATAATAAATTATATAATTAAAAACTATTTAATATTTATTAAAAAATTAAATAATAAATAATTATAATTTAGTAAAAAAATCCCCGGCCTGGGAATCGGGGGTAGGGGGAAGGGTGGGGAAGGGTGGGGAGGTGGTGGGTGGGGTGGGGATTTTATTTTTTAAAATTAAAATAATTTATTATTTTAATAAATATTAAATATATTAATTCTATTATATAAATTTTATATTTAAAAAGAATATTTTTTCTTAATTTTGGTGATATTTATGTTACTGTATTATTTAATTTATTAATATTGTTTATAAATTAAATTAGTTATTTAAATAAAATAAGTAAAATTTTCTAAATTGGTCAGCACGTGATCTTATTCGAATCAATTTGGAAATTTGACAACAATGTGGGCTAAAATCGTCACTAAATTTGGAGATGTGGGGCTTTTTTGGTAACCTGAAATGTTATGGGGTAAAATTATCAGTCAACAAAAATAATGGTATGAAATGTGTAAAGTTCTAAATTGGTCAGCACGTGGTCTTATTCGAGTCAATTTGGAAATTTGGCAACAATGTGTGGACTAAAATCGTCACTAAATTTTGAGATGTGGGGTTTTTTTGGTAACCTGAAATGTTATGGGGTAAAATTATCAGTCAACATAAGTTATGGTATCAAATGTGCAAAGTTTTAACGGCCACGTGACAATCACGTGACAATTCCGTGTTCAATTTGACGGAAGTATCAAATGTGTCGAGTTGATTTGAGTTATGGTATCAAATATGTCGGTAGAAAAAGTTGTGGTATCAAATCCCTAAAGTAGGTTGAATTATGGTATGAAAAGTGAAATTCTCTCTTTTTCGAACAAGTTACAAAGTGAAGTCTCGAATATAATATCAGAATTCGAGCTCAAGAAATACAGTACGATCACTCCTATCCTATTACAAATTCTACGAGTAATTCTACCATGTTACGTACTTGGTCTTCATTCCCTAAGATCGCTCCAGATGCAGAACTCAGCAGTGATTCTTATTGGCAATCACTAGCCACGTGTCGCACATCCGTCTTCGTACGGGATAAAAGCCGGATCGGAGCTCCTCTCCAGGGCTTCAGACCGACCTTAGGTCTTCATCTGTAAATAATGATTGAAATACTCAATCATTATTTACAGGTTAATCCGAACCGGTGCAGCAAAGGGTTATCTCAGCAGAGGCACCCCAAGGAAGCTCGAAGGAACTATACTTCAAGAAAGCCCTCGAGGAAGCTGGTGCCTCAAATTTAAAGAACTCCTCTCAGATTAACCAGCTGCCCGATCGGATACTACGCCATAAAACTGGAATTCTAACCCGCTCCAGATAAGATATGTCTGGGAAAACAGGTTGCCTGCCGGTATTCTAGGCGCGATTTCTTTTGCCTGTCGATATTCTAAGCGAAAAGGCTTATACCAAAGGAGCTAAGATCGAAAAACAGGGTTCGAAGTCTAATCTCAAACTCCTTTATCTGGGAGAAAGTATGAATCAAATTTAAATCTCGACCCATGGGGATCGGAGGAAGCATAAAGGAAAAAGTGAGGAATGTCGTATAAAATAAGGGACCTATTTATAGTGGTAAAGGGTTTTGAATCAACGACCCAGATAACAGATCGCAAACGGCTAGGATGTCCGTATTAAATGGACTGACCGATACGTTTCCCGAGAAATAGGGTCCTGTTTGGTTAGCAGAACGTACGGTCTAACAATGTGCAAAGAAAGGCTTATTCGAAACGTTCATTCGAACAAATGTTTCACTTATTATCCTACTCGAAAAATAGCCCAAGGATCAGGAACACTTGTCTGAAAGTTCAACCCTCATGCACTTGATATTCTAAATATGAAACCGCTATTTTTACAACCGACTAGAGATGTTCGAATCGAAAAAGCTATGATTGATCTACTCGAACAAAACTCTCGAACTGAAAAATTCGACAGCTTTTGAAATTCGGCGATAGCAAGGATCAATCACAACAAGTTCTTTATTAATTTCAAATCTACCAAGACAATTAATATTCTTACTCAAGAGACCACTGTTCGGGTATTTCGTTGTTAATCTTAGATATTCGCGGTTGAGTTATTGGAAATAAGAGCGTGTCTGATTGTCCTTTATTCTATCAACAAGGAAAAGAGAAAATTCCATTCATGAATATTATTAAAAAGATACAAGAGTTCAAAAGGAAAATATGGAAGATACATTTCGAACACAGCACAAGCTAATGTGTAACATATGAACCCCCTTTACTTTCTACAATCCTATGAAATTTTCGATTTTTTCTCCTATCGTTTATTCAAAGTAACCTAGCTCCGAGCAGGGAATCTCCTTTGGATCCGCAGGCTTTTAACTTTATTTATGGTCTTCCGAAGACGAAGGGGCGAACAGACGGTTTATCGGGTAACTGTATTCTGGATCGTTCTCTCCCCAGTATGTCTTCCTAAATGCATTGTAGCAACAGGTCCCTGTTCGAAGACCTGCGCGACGACCTGCGGACTCCATGATTCTGGCTTATTGGCCTTCCAGATGGAAATTGTATTTGCCTGTCGATATTCTAAGCGAGGTCGGGTTAGAAGACTGTCCCTCTTAAAAATTGTTCGAAGTCTGAGCTCAAAAAGTTGAATTGATTGAATCACGATCTTGACTACCATGATCGGACAGATAAAATGCTGGTACAACGAATAAGATAATCTCAACAATATGACAGCCTTTTCTAGTAAAAGTTGAAAGAATCCAGCGGCAGATAATTCGTGAAATGAATGGATGAGATTTGTCGACCCTTGCAATTCTCGATAAATGAGGAACCGTTTGGAAAAAATCAAACTTGTCAAAATTGGGAACTTATAGACAAAGAATTTTCTTAACAAGGCATAAGGTTTATTTATTAAGTCCTAAGGTTATTCACTATTTGTTGTTTCGCTATGATTCATCTTTTCTCATGATTGCAGAAGACTATTATCTCAACAAAATTTATTTCGATCGGAGTTATATATTCAGTGGAAACTAGTCTCGCCAATATTCATATTTATTCGTCTTATTCTGATATTATCGATCTCGTTAATCTATTATTCTATCTCTGTTCATCTATTATTCTATCTCTACTTGTCTCCATCTACTATTAAAAAGGGTGAAAGATGTTGCTACGACCCACGGGCTAAAAATGCTCTGAAACGACTAAGGGTGAAAGCCGTTGCTACGCCCCTTAGATCGAAATTATTAAACGGGTGAAAGTTGTTGCTACGACCCTCGGGCTAAAAATGCTCTGAAATGACTAAGGGTGAAAGCCGTTGCTACGCCCCTTAGATCTAAATTATTAAACGGGTGAAAGCTGTTGCTACGACCCTCGAAGATCGACCAAGGGGGAAAGCCGTTGCTACGCCCCTTGGATCGAGAAATAAAAATGGGTGACGACCCTCGGGCTAAAAATGCTCTGAAACGACTAAGGGTGAAAGCCGTTGCTACACCCCTTAGATCAAAATTATTAAACGGGTGAAAGCTGTTGCTACGACCCTCGGGCTAAAAATGCTCCGAAACGACTAAGGGTGAAAGTCGTTGCTATGCCCCTTAGATCGAAGTTATTATCCGAGATCAATCTAAATTCTATCGTCTTATTTCTCCACGATTATTCATACGACTTAGGGTGAAAGCCGTTGCTATGCCCCTTAGATCGAAGTTATTATCCGAGATCAATCTAAATTATATCGTCTTATTTCTCCACGATTATTCATACGACTAAGGGTGAAAGCCGTTGCTATGCCCCTTAGATCGAAGTTATTATCCGAGATCAATCTAAATTCTATCGTCTTATTTCTCCACGATTATTCATACAGCTAAGGGTGGAAGCCGTTGCTATGCCCCTTAGATCGAAGTTGTTATTCAAAACCAATCTAAATTCTATCATGTGATTTCTTAACGATTATTTATTCGACTAAGAGTGAAAGATCCATGAACCCAGAAAAGTCGGAGCTATGAAAGACATCCCACGAAGGGATCCAATATTATCTCATAAGGGGCGAGTTACAAAGGTCGAATTTAAAAGTATCGACAACAAAATAGAAAGAAAATTTTTCATTCATAAAATATTCAGTACATTTACTAATACAAAAATGAAGTTCGAATTCAAAAGAGAAAAAGGATTACATATGTCACGTCCTATTACAGATACTACAATAGTATTGAAAGCCTTCGCATTAAAAAAGAGAGCGAGATCGGAGCATGCCCGGGATTCGTAACCGATCTTAGGTCTTCATCAGTAAGTATTGACGGCCATGCCTATGATATAAGATCTGCTGATGAAGGACCGGCGCACGAGGGGAATCTCGGGCGATTTCAGCACGCACTAACCCGAACCGGGATACTGTGAACCAGCTTCGGAAGTATCTTAAAGAAGTTGAGATCAAAACCTTAAAGATCCTTCCACAAGTCGACCCACTATCCGACTGGGTGGATTGACAGGATACAGGAGGTTGAACCGGCCCTAAATGGATGGAATCAGAGAGAGCTGGTCGCCTGTCGGTACCCCAGTCGCAATTCTTTTCGCCTGTCGATACCCTAGTCGAAGTAAATCGCCACGAGAGGCAGCCAAAGTAATATAGGAAAATGGTTCGAACTCGAACCTCAAAATGCGTTATTGAAGATAGAGAGCCAAACATAGTAGTCAAAGGAAGTAAAAGCTCAATCGTAGAGTCGATCAAAACAATTACTGAAACGTAAAAATATGAAGTTAACTATGGAACTATATATAGTGAAAAGATAAGGCAATCGACGACTCAGATTTGATAAAACTAACGGCTGGGATACAAGCAATAAATACGCCGACCGTTACGATTCTCGAGAATACCGAAACCGTTTGGATAAGTGAAGAAAATGTCAAAATTGTTCCCGCTCGGGTTCGTCCAGTTCGAATTCGTTATAATCTCAGTTCCGGTCATCAAAAGAGAATCATGAAAAAAAAATTCGAAGTATAGCTTATAAAGAAACCGTTATCAGTAATTCATCCGAGAATGGCCGAGACCAAGGAAGTACAACATTTGAATAAAACGATTGTAAGGATCAATCAAAAAGACTATTATTTTCCGAGCTTGACATATCAAGCAATTACAAATTACAAGATATCAACTCCTATTACATATCAGACCAATCTTTTGATGCTAAGTACTTTTTAAAGTTTTGGGAACAGTGACAAAGAACTAATATATATATCCGAATGAGAGAGGAACTTCATAACCAGGCAATCCTATGAAATTTTCGGCTGACGATAATGTCCGTACTCGAATAGGAGGAGCCTGCCAAGCCAACAGGCTTTTGTCTGTATTTATAGTTCCTCAAAAAGGAGAGGGGTAATGCATCTTTTTCTAGGAGTAACGTGAATACTTTATTGAGGTCCTCGATCCTCGAAGCTCCACCCCTAACATCCTCAATGAAGAACCGAACAAATCGCTGGAGACCCTTAGAAAATTTGATGCTTGAGCTTCTCCTAAACCACAGAAGGTCGTAACGACTACATGGGTCGTGGATGGTCAGCAATAAAGCTTATTGGCCTCCAAGGTCGGAATAGCGTTCGCCTGCAGATATCCTAGTCGAGATTGAAGTACTAATTAACCTATGATCTGCAAAACAGGTCCTAACTCGAAATTCGAAATATTGAGTCATGCAACAAAATCTTTTAGTCAGCATGGTCGAAGGAATCTGTTTTCAGAAAATCTTATAAGGATACAAAACGAAGAGCCCCATTTATAGGTACTGTTCTCAAAAATCCAACGGCTAGCAAAAAGCAAAAGGAACGGTCGAGATCAAAAGACTGTTGCGCTTCCCGAGAATATGAGCAGGAAGAGGAAGTGATCTAATTTTGGAAAATAAGAAGAATTAATATACCAAGATCGAAGATCAAGAATTCCGAGGGTAGGGACTGCAAGTTCGAACGGAAAAAACAAACTAAAGTATGAGTGGAAAAGAACACATCAAATTATGCAAGAACATGCAATCCGGGAGATAAATAGATTATTACAAACCATAAAGGATAAAAATGTCTGAAATTATTCATGATCACGCAGAAGTAAAAACAATATAGCCATACAGTCAGGGGCGGATCCATGAATACGGGCCAGTGGGGGCTAAGCATAGATCAAATTTTTGATAAGTTTCCCCTGAAAACACCAAAAGTTGCCTGTTGGAGCTGATCAAGCATCTACTGTTGAACAAACTGATGTACAACAGACAGCTCAAGAAAAACCAACAGCTGAGGTTTCAAAACCTCAAGATGATCAAGACGTGATGAACATCGAACCAATAGCAGCTGCACCTCTTGCATCTGCTGGTCCAGCCCCTGCCCCAGCTGATAAAGGAAAAAAGAAAATCATTCTGAAAAGAAAGAAAATATCAGCTGCTGATAAAAGGAAAAGGGAGGAAGCTGAATAGAGGAAAAGAGATGAACAAGAGGAGAAGCGTGTACTTGGACAAAGCAAGATTCAGGCAGCTAAGGACGAAGAAAGAAGAAAAATGTCTGAAGCTGAAAGAAAGGCTGTTGAAGCCGCATAACTTGCTATGGTCCTTGAAATCAGCAAGACTGATGTTCATGGACCTGTTCATGGAGGAGGGATCATGATTGGAGAATCAAAGGAAGCCAAACCAAAGATGCCTGCTGGTGAAATCAAGCCAAAGGCAAAGTTTGAAGTTAGGAGATCATTTGACATCGTCAACTCTGATAAAGCTATCTTCAACAGATTTGAAAAGGCTATAGCTTACTATGATCAAAAATTGATGCTAAAAACTCTGTTCACTCATGAGAAGCCCATATACATGAAGTGGAGGGACTAGACTGAACAAGTCTATTGAAGAGCTTCAAGGTTGGAATGAGTTAGCTGATGAGGAAAGATGGGTCCTTACTTGCTAAAGACTGACTCCATTCAACAGGCTTTGGATCCTGATACTTGCTAAAGACTGACTCCATTCAACAGGCTTTGGATCCTGATTTTGTAAGGGATGCTATGTATCAATATGCAAAGGAATTTGCAACAGGGGAGGCCAAAATTATTGAGAACACTTTGCCACCAAAGAAGAGAAAATCTGATGATGCTGTTGAAAGGGCAATCCAAATTGATGTTATGACTGCCTTGAAGAAATGGGCTGTTAAGTCAAGATATCAGCAAGGTTCACCAAGTGAGCTGCCCCAGCTGCCAAGCATTCAACAGATTACGTTTGGCAAGGAAGTCAAGGATTACTATGAATTGCCTAAGGTAAAGCCATCTGCTCAAATGCATGGATTGTTGTGCGACAAATCCGTCAAACAACAACCTTTACTGATGACGGCAAGATCATAAGTAGATTTTTGAGGATGTAACTGATCAGCCTAAAGCTGCTAGAGAACCCTTAGCACTTGAGTGGAAAGCTAAGGAGTCTGAAGCTGATCAGGATACTGAACTGAAGGATACCCATGTTCACCAGGAGGATGAAGAAAGGGAAGCTGCTGCTACTTCTGCTTCATCAGCTGATTCACACTCATCACTGATGGAAGCCTTCCAGCTTTTGATGGAGAACTCAATGAAGGAACTGGAAGAGAAGACCAGCATGCAGATGAAGAAGTTGCAACAAGAGTTGGCAGAGTCCAACATATTACAGCTTGAAAGTATGCAACTCCTTACTGCAAGAACTATCAGGAATGCCATTGATAGCTTTCCCATGCCTGAAGATCATTCCAAGCAGATGATGCAAAGCTTTGTTGAAATGAACAGAAATTTTGAAGATGTGAAGGCTGATGTCAACCATCTTCATGCTGCCTTAAAGAGAGCTGAAAACAACATAGCTGATCTCACTGCTAACTTCATCAGAATCAACGACGAAGAAAAGGAAATCAACCTTGGTTTGCTGAAGGAAGTTCATCAAGCTGGAACGGTTATCCATGAAGAGCTTATAACTATGCAACTAAACGTTGATTGCTTTAATGATCAGACTGACACCATTGGCACTACTCTTAATCATCTTACTGCCAGTCACGATGTAGTCAATCAGAACTTGAAGGCTTTATGTGCTGCTATGAAGATTCAATCTGCTGCACTCAATCCTCCTATCAGACCTGCCAGTGTCACCATTTCTGATGATGACAAAAAGGAGGAAGAGAAGAAGGAAGAAGAAAAAGTGGAGGAATCTGCTGCCACTAAACCTGAAAAGCCTGAAGCTGCTGAAGAGACTAAAGCTGCTGAAGAGATTGGAAAGGTAGAAGACAAAGAAAAGTCTGAAGAAGAGACCAAGGAAAAAGCCAAATCTGATAAGGAAATAGCTGTAACCAAGGATTCTGCTGAAGAACAAACAAAGCCATTTACCAAGTACAAGAACACTGAAACAGCTAAGAAATTAAGGAGAAGAAAAATTAACTTTTCTTCAATTTTTTCAACAACCAAATTATACATAAGAATTTAGGACCGGTGTTATTATCACGACATTCATCTAAAGAAGGTGAATGAATGAGTAAATTAGCAGTGAACCACTTTCACACTGTTATGAAAAATAAATGGAATACATTTTTTTGAGTTTGGATATTTCCATATACTTCATATCTAACAGAATTTGTTGTTTGAGATATGTTATTTCATTTTTTTAATATTTATGTTGGATAAGGATAAAGATGAAAGAGCACTGAAGACAATTAGTAAAGGGAGGTTTTGAATGCCTCTGGAAGTAACAAATGCTGAAGTACAAGGTTATTAAAGACAAATGATTGAAGAAAGACTTCGTATCAGCTTGGTGCATTTAATGCTGCCTGACAGAAAGTACACTGTCACTGTGCAGAGAGCCGTTCGCGGAAATTAAGGACCAGTACCAGAGGTTTTTGAATTCTGTCTCACTTCAACGGACATTTTTCAAACCTACGAGTATAAATAGCTGTAGAGACAAAGAGAAGAAAAATGAACACAATCTCTGAGAAGAAATCCGAAGCAGAACCTCTTAAGTCTCAAGAACAGCTCACTCATCAGCTCTGTCATTTGTTGACTGAAGCCGAAGTTGAAGATTAAAAGACAAAACACATTTTCTGAGTGAAAAACTGTTTGAGTGTTGTGAGAAGTGTAGATCCATCTTTGTGAGTGATCTAGCTTCAGAGGATAGGTTTTCTTAGTGATTTCCTGTTGTGAGTTTACGGCCAGATTAATTTGTTGTTTTGGCGTAAGTGGAGTGTACTAATTACTTTGTGTTCTTAGTATAACCCAAGATCTTTGTGACTTTGAAGAGTGGACTAAAGGATATTTAAATCCATATAACCACTATAAAAATTACTTGTGTTTTACATTTGCTTTCAACTTGCATATTTTAGATTGCATAAAACACATTCAAAACTGTTTGAAAAGAGTTTACAAAACTGGGGATAAAATTTTCAAACTACTGAGTTTACTTGTGAAAAACACTTTGAAAATCCGCTGCAAGTACTCTAGTATTAAAACTGATTTTAGCAAAAATCAGCTAAGTGATTATCAGATTAGTGATCAACAACGTTGTTCAAAGATTTGTTCGCGATCAGTTTTGTAAAATTAATGTTCGGTAACAGCTTAGAGTCTGTTTAAGTTAGAACAAAAGTTTTAAAGTTAAACATTGTCAAAAAATTTAGAGGTATATTCACCCACCCCTCTAGACCTCATCTAACCACTTGGGACCAACAATTTATCTATTATTTTCTTTGCCCTTTTGATGTATTATTTCTATTATTTTATGTTCAAAAAAATAAAAACCTACTATCTTATTTTTATGATGAAATTTTTGGGAATAACAAGTAATTCTATACCTATTTTTTTTAGACGATATACCCAAAATATTGGTAAATTGCATAACCCTAGCTTTCGATTTTGAAATGTCCTCAATTTGGCAACCGTTAGTCAGCACCGTTCCGGGAGAAGACAGCGGCGCCACGGCATCAACTCCGGCCGAAGAGGAGGAAAGAAAATCGAACCCATTGATTCAACAATTTTCCATGACGCAGAGAGAACTAAATGGCAAGAAGAAGCCCAATCTCAATGCAAAAACGATGTGCGAGGTAGACCACTTGCAAAACCTTGCTTTAAGGGCCGTGGAGAAAGCTTCTATTCCTTCACTCGGCTCCTTCTTCGGACAGCGTTTGGCTGCCGCGACTGAGGCCTTGGGCGATCGCACTGACCCCTATTTGTTTATTTGCCAAAAGTACTGTACTGTCTTTCTCATTTT
The DNA here is from genome assembly GCA_003313485.2 of Penstemon barbatus. NCBI lineage: Eukaryota > Viridiplantae > Streptophyta > Magnoliopsida > Lamiales > Plantaginaceae > Penstemon > Penstemon barbatus. The sequence goes on from CM064884.1 coordinate 7,066,570, forward strand.
CTTTATTTTAAATTTGAATTGCTGCATTGTATGATTTTCTTTTTCAACTCAACAATGTTTTCGTTTTTCTGTAGAATATGGAATTTGGTTAAGTACTGTATATCTTGCTATTTTAATATATTGTACAATGTATTCAAGTAGTTAGGATTCTCTAAACATGAGTTTAGTCTTAGGTTCAGAGTCGTTCCAAGGGACGTGGGCGAGGGAATTCTTCGATTTTTAGGTGGGAAAAAACTTGGCCAAGTGTTCTGCAGATACATAAAAAGTTAGATTTTGGAAGATTTTTGAATATCTAGGCTGGAACCAAGTCATGAGTGGATAAACACTTTGTTTAGACTTTTTGCCTTTTATTTAATTATTTCATTGCGTGTGAGCTTGGTTTGGTTTTCTGAAGATTTGACCTCAAACATGCATACATCGAGCCAAAATTGAGTTAAAGCAAATAACTTGATACTGTATTATTTTGTTAATCGAGTTGAGAATGGATCGAGCTAAGATGACTTGATATTATTTGGCTTATCAAATCAAGTTAAGTTAATACTAGCTCCAAAAGTTATCGAAGGCATATTAATGATCCAGTTTGATATATTATCCAGAACATATTGAGAATGAATTTTTATAGATGAGCTGGTTGTTTTCTTATATGTTTAGGTAAATGAGTAAAGCTATATGCATTGCATGGTTTCGTTTGAGAACAACATATTTTGACAGATGAAATAATGAAACAGCTTATTTGTTAAATCGAGTTGAGAATGGATTGAGCTAAGATACTTGATATTATTTGGCTTATCAAATCAAGTTAAGTTAATACTAGCTCCAAAAGTTATCGAAGGCATATTAATGATCCAGTTTGATATATTATCCAGAACATATTGAAAATGAGTTTTTATAGATGAGCTGGTTGTTTTCTTATATCTTTAGGTAAATGAATAAAGCTATATGCATTGCATGGTTTCGTTTGAGGACAACATATTTTGAAAGATGAAATAATGAAACAGCTTATTTGTTCAAGAAAAGCCTTTTAATCTTCTCAGGAATGTTATTCAAAAAAAGTCTCAATGCTTGTATAAAAATCCTTTTGTGTTCTCTTTCTGTTTCCAAGTCTCTTTTTTGTATGGAGCTTTACATGGGAATCTATTTAATTAGAAATGTTATATATGACATAGCTATCCATTTGTTTGTACTTTTAGGGGAGAGTTAGATTTACTAATAAGTCTATGTGTAGAAGTTTGTTCCAGGTTCATTATTAGTTTTGGCTGATTCTTTTTGGTTTAAGATCAGATTTTAAAGCCATAGTTTCTGAATATTATGGCCAGCCATTGTCTTTGGGGAATTTTCTGGTAATGATTTCTTAGATTCTGTCTTGTGTGCGAGCGAGTACATAATAATACTGTAAATTTCTCCTCGCTACTTGAGCCTTTTCAAGAGTGAAATGTATAGAATTTTGCTTAGTTACTTTTTATGACAGTTTACAGTAGTCGTTCTTCGTTATGAATTAAACCAAAATAAAGTCTATGGAACATTTATTACTTTGATGTCATTATGTCAAACTGTTAGACCCTTTTTGCATTTTGCCCCTTGACCTTTTGATATGTGCAATAGTGAACTCTTTTGGATTTAGACTATTAAACATATTTATGGTGAATACTCCACTGAAGATTCTTTCATGTTCACTGTACATGACCAGTGTGAAGTCGTTTTGGTTAATCAATGTTTTACATAAAAGAAGCCCCCCTCCCCCCCCCCCCCCTCCCCCGAATTTTGACTTGTAGATCATTTTGCGTCTTGGCCTTGTACTGTTTACTGCACCCATGAAATCTTTTAGTTGGTGATTTCAATCGGTTTATTTCAAGAATTATTCATTCTTATTTTTTTTCTAAATTATAATTCTTACATATTTTTTTGTAGAAAAAAATCTTTGAATATTAATTATAAAAGTAACCTATTTTGTTGATAATTATTTTTTATTATCAAAATATTGTGAAGAAAATAAAATAAAAAATCTTAATATAGACAGGAGTTTAAAGATGTAGGGGCAAAGTGCTCTATAATTGGGGGATGTGTTAGAAAAATATATCTACACTGATACTCCTACCTCCAGCATATGTTGTGCACATGATAGCATCTCCGGTTGAATATTCCACCACAAACAGGTTAATTGTATGATGCACACTAGTTAAGAAAATGCATGGTAAAGCTAGGGGAAAAATTCAACAAAGTTCTAAGTTCACAGGAATGTCCATTTTTACCCTATTAAGAAATAAGTTCACAATAATCATTTCTTATTTTATTATAGCACAAAATAATAAAATAGGGTAAAAATGTCTACCATCATAAGATTGCCATTCATCACGGTTCTAAATCTCTTACACTACATACCCAAAGAATTACAAGCCTTATTTCTTAATAGGGTAAAAATGAACATTCCTGTGAACTTATAACTTTGTTGAATTTTTCCCCTAGCTTTACCATGAATTTTCTTAAGTAGTGTGCATCATACAATTAACCTGTTTGTGGTGGAATATTCAACCGGAGATGCTATCATGTGCACAGCATATGCTGGAGGCATGGATCAAAATTTCGGTTCAAATGTATGTTTCGGAAACACTAAGAAAAATTTGTAAAAAAAGTTACTTAATTTGGAAAATATCAGTGTTTAAGGCAAATAAGTAGTTTCGGAATTACATCTTGTTTTCGTTTCGCCTGATTCAAAAACAGAAATTTTTCGATGTTTTCGATGGAAAAGATGAAAATTTTGATCCATGGCTGGAGGTAGGAGTATCAGTGTAGATATATTTTCCTAACACATCCCCGAATTATAGAGCACTTTGCCCCTACATCTTTAAACTCCCTAAACTCCTGTATATATTAAGATTTTTTATTTTATTTTCTTCACAATATTTTGATAATAAAAAACAATTATCAAGTTACTTTTATAATTAGTATTCAAAGATTTTTTTTTCTACAAAAAAATATGTAAGAATTATAATTTAGAAAAAAAATAAGAATGAATAATTCTTGAAATAAACCGATTGAAATCACCAACTAAAAGATTTCATGGGTTAAGTAAACAGTACAAGGCCAAGACGCAAAATGCTTTACAAGTCAAAATTCGGGGGGGGGGGGGGGAGGGGGGGGGGGCTTCTTTTATGTTAAACATTGATTAACCAAAACGACTTCACACTGGTCATGTACAGTGAACATGAAAGAATCTCCAGTGGAGTATTCACCGTAAATATGTCTAATAGTCTAAATCCAAAAGAGTTCACTATTGCACATATCAAAAGGTCAAGGGGCAAAATGCAAAAAGGGTCTAACAGTTTGACATAATGACATCAAAGTAACAAATGTTCCATAGACTTTATTTTGGGTTAATTCATAACGTAAAACGACTACTGTAAACTGTCATAAAAAGTAACTAAGCAAAATTTTATGCATTTCACTCTTGAAAAGGCTCAAGTAGAGAGGAGAAATTTACAGTATTATTCTGTACTCGCACACAAGACAGAATCTAAGAAATCATTACCAGGAAATTCCCCAAAGACAATGACTGGCCATAATATTCAGAAACTATGGCTTTAAAATCTGATATTAAACCAAAAGGAATCGGACAAAACTAATAATGAACCTGGAACAAACTCCTACACACAGACTATTTAGTAAATCTAACTCTCCCCTAACAGTACTAACAAATGGATAGTTATGTCATATATAACATTTCTAACTAAATATATTGAATAAATTCTCATGTACAGCTCCATACAAAAGAGACTTGGAAACAGAAAGAAAACACAAAAGGATTTTTATACAAGCATTGAGACTTTTTCTAAATAACATTCCTGAGAAGATTAAAAGGATTTTCTTGAACAAATAAGCTGTTTCATTATTTCATCTTTCAAAATATGTTGTCCTCAAACGAAACCATGCAATGCATATAACTTTATTCATTTACCTAAAGATAAAAGAAAACAACCAGCTCATCTATAAAAACTCATTCTCCATCTGTTCTGGATAATATATCAAACTGGATCATTAATATGCCTTCGATAACTTTTGAAGCTAGTATTAACTTAACTTAATTTGATAAGCCAAATAATATCAAGTCATCTTAGCTCGATCCATTCTCAACTCGATTAACAAAATAATACAGTATCAAGTTATTAACTTTAACTCAATTTTGGCTCGATATAGGCATATTTGAGCTCAAATCTTCAGAAAATCAAACCAAGCTCACACACAATGAATAATTAAATAAAAGACAAAAAGTCTAAACAAAGTGTTTCTCCACTTATGACTTGGTTCCAGCCTAGATATTCAAAAATATTCCAAAATCTAACTTTTTATGTATCTGCAAGAACACTTGGATTCCAAGTTTTTTCTCACCCAAAATCGAAGAATTCCCTCGCCCACGTCCCTTGGAACGACTCTGAACCTAAGACTAAATTCAGGTTTAGAGAATCCTAACTACTTGAATACATTGTACAATATACTAAAATAGCAAGATATACAGTACTTAACCAAATTCCATATTCTACAGAAAAACGAAAACATTGTTGGGTGGAAAAAGAAAATCATACAATGCAGCAATTCAAATTTAAAATAAAGAAAATGAGAAAGACAGTACAGTACCTTTGGCAAAGAAACAAAAAGGGGTCAGTGCGAACGCCCAAAGCCTCAGTCGTAGCAGCCAAACGCTGTCCGAAGAAGGAGCCGAGTGAAGGAATAAAATCTTCCTCCACGGCCCATAAAGCAAGGTTTTGCAAGTGGTCTACCTTGCACATAGTTTTTGCACTGAGATTGGGCTTTTTCTTGCCATTTAGCTCTCTCTGCGTCATGGAAAATTGTTGAATCATTGGGTTCGATTTTCTTTCCTCCTCTTCGGCCGGAGTTGATGCCGTGGCGCCGCTGTCTTCTCCTGAAACTGAGCTGACTAACGGCTGCCGAATTGAGGACGTTTCAAAATCGAAAGCTAGGGTTATGCAATTAGCCAATATTTGGGGTATATCGTCTAAAAAAATGGGTATAGAATTTCTACTTTATTATTCCCAAAATTTCACCATAAAAATAAGATTGTAGGTTTTTTTTTTTAAACATAAAATAATAGAAATAATACATCAAAAGGGCAAAGGAAATAACAGATAAATATTAAAACTCAAAAAATGTATTCCATTTATTTTTCATAACAGTATGAAAGTGGTTCACTGCTAATTTACTCTTTCATTCACCTTATTTAGATGAATGTCAGAATAATAACGCCGGTCCTAAATTCTTATGTATAATTTGGTTGTTGAAAAAATTGAAGAAAAGTTAATTTTTCTTCTCCAATTTTTTGTTTGGATAGTATAAAAGGAAGTTATTATTTTTCTTCAACTTTCTTGTAGGAAAAATTTGTGAATAAAAATATTCCCACCAATTTGATGGGAGCAGTGTTTTGAAAACCGGACCGGACAGGCCGGTTAGCCCAATTCAACCGCTAACCGGTCCCCAATTCAATCCGGTTTACGCCTAAAAACTAGCCCTTAAATTAACCAGTGTGAACCGGTAAAACCAGCTCCAATACCGGTAAAACCAGTGAACCAGTGGTTTACTTAATTTTTTTTTTTAAATTTAGAGATTTTTAGTCATTATTTATTTGAATTTTTGTTTAACATTTAATAAGATTACATTTATATATTTTAATTTGAATAACATTCATTATTTTATTGTTTTAACGATCAATGCAATATTATACCTTTTTTTTTTTTTTACATAAAGAAGTACATAGCCATTTTCAAATCATTATAAATAATATTATTTTTTGTATGAAATTATGCAAATCAATTATCATATAAACATCAACTTACAACAATAGAATCCAAATGAACAATCCAAAACTTTGAAAATGTGATGAATTTTTAATTTTGTTCGTGTTTTGAATGTTTGTATCTTTGAGGGATACTTGAGATTTATATTTTTGACATTGATCTTAATTTTTAAGACATTTTGATTATTTGCATGAAAGAAAAAAAATATATTGACAAAGAATGATGATTTTTTTGAAATATAATTATATTTTAGATTAGGGCTGTCAATGGGGCGGATTTCAATCCGGATCCGATCCGAATCCGGTCCGATTTATTAGGATAATTGTCCGATTAGTGATCCGATGGACTTGATCCAATTAAGAAGATCCGTAATCCGAATTATATGGAGCGAATATGGATCTAGGCTGATCCGATTCGTTACATGGCCGTATCCGATATATATTACTATATGTTGTTTATATATTATGTATTTAAATAAAAAATAAAAATAAAACTATCTATGTTCCACTAAAATCTTTTCCTATATTAAAAATAATTTTAAAAAGAAATGCATGAGAGATGTTGGTGGACTGACCAGATAACTAATTGGGTCTAAAACATATTAATTTATACTATTTAATAAGAAAAATCAAACCAAACCATTCATCCTTCAATTTTTATCTTCAATTTCTCAATATTGAGTTTTCTTCTTCTTTATCCCAGTTTATATCTTTTTTACTTATATTTTTGTATATTTTTTTGTTCTAATTTTTATCGTTTATATTTGTCCATCATATTCCATCTTCTACAATTTTTAGACAACAATTTCGATGAAGTAAGTAAAATTTTACATTTTTAATTCATGATGGTGGAATCTGCATGTGATTTGGAGGAAAACCGGAAAAAAAAAAAAAAAAATTAGCTTGCTAAATGGATCCGGATAATTTATCTGGATCCGGGATATCCGCCGGATTCGGATCCGATTGCTAATATTCCAGATCCGGATCCGGATAGAAGAAATGGAAATCGGACTCGGATCCGGATCTGTCCTGATCCGGTCCGAGTCTGACCCATTGACAGCCCTACATAATATATATATATATATATATATATATATATATATATATATATATATATATATATATATATATATATATATATATATATATTACATAATAATAAAGTCACACCGGTTATACGGATCGAACCAGTGGTCGACCGATCTAACCGATCGAACCAGTAACCAGTAGAGTTTCCGGTTCAATGACCGGTCCGGTTTTAAAAATACTGATTACCACAAGCTACACACTCCAGCTGGAAATGCAACCACAAAATTAAGATTTACTTTAGCATATCGAGATGCAGCATCATGAGGTAGGTCTCCAAAGTTACACAAACCGAACTACTCGACATTCAACTTCAGCTCGATCAATTAAACTTTTTTTATGCTCGGTTTGTTTTGCACGTCATTTTGAGTAATTGTTTTAAGTGAGAGTAAGTTCCAAATCAATTTACAGATTTCAGTCATACGATGCTGATGTCAGCATTTTTCACTAATTTGGCATAAAATATATAGGTTTTAGGAATTATAAATAGAAAGGACCTGGTATCGGTCGCCATGCCCAGCTTGAATTATGTCTCTCACTCCCACTTGTTTCTCCGAGCATCTATTACAACGAGCATCAGTCATCTGTCCCCAACCAAATGAAAACTATTAAAAAAAAAAAAACCAAACTCAACAGTGACTGCACAAATAACACTAAACAACAAGAAGGACTAAGTAACAAAACATGATTGTGTCTCTCAACAAAAACACATTGAACAACCTGCATCCGGCCAGACTCCTCGGGCTCCCTGCTTGCTATTTCCTCTGCTGTTAATCCTTCCTGGTGGAAACAAATAAATAAGACAAATTGGATATCCTCTGACGTGTTGCCATGTAATTGTAATCTCTAACTCTTTCTCTTTGAGCATATTATATTTCATTAACATGTGACTTTACTCCTAACTGTTTGTTAATCCTCCATTAAACACGCTACAAGAGTTCACCCAAAGAAACAACTTTTTACAACCTATGCCAGATAAAATAGATTTAAGGCTCGATTGAGCTGATTAAAGATAAGAAGGGGTTTATAGATTAAATAATACTCCGTAAGACTTCTGTTTCATGAGATAGCTAAAAACAGAAGCTCGGTGTAAAACACAGGTTCATATAAAACCCAAAGATTTGACAAGGGATAAACAATGATTAGACCCCATCATCAGACTGCCAAACATATGGAAAGAAAGCAAAAAATCTGCACCTTTAATTCATTAGGTGACATATTCAGTATTCGTGCAGGTTCAAACTCCCTACTCAGAAGACGCCGTTATAATACAGCATTACCCTGCCAACAATAACAAAGTGTTATGAGTAAATATTGAAAAAAAATAAAAATAGAAAGAATTAATAGAAGCCCTGAAGAAAACAGAGACAGACTTGAGGGATTCAAAGTAAGCCACAGTCACTCAGACAAAGTACTAAGTTCTCAAATAAGCTGCACAAGATTTCCAATAAGGTCACCTAATAGCTACCTTGAGATTGAATGTTAATTGCCGCATCTTTTGATTATACTTCTGAGAATCTGAAGAAGTAAATCATATGCTGCTTTTTCAAGAGCAGCTACAGCAGGAACAGCTGCATCTGGCCAGTCAAATGCTACATCAACCTACAACAAAGACATATCAAGGAAGTGTCATAAAATATACTACTATTTGAACAAATTTTGAATACTGGGATTCATTTATGGTCCCTAACACATACATTCGAATTCTTATCAGGCGATTCACTTATGTCATTAGATCCACTATTCTTAATACTAATATTTTTAAGATCTAAACCACCAAGTTCTTCCTTGTCATTCTGCTTACTGCCCCCAGGAGTGCATATGAACTGAAGTGATTGGAGCAGCTTTTCCAACCACTTGTCACGTTGAAGTTCATCAGTCAACAGTTTAAATTTTGACAAAATAGCATAATACTCAGATCCAATGGCAGTAGTACTTCCTGGTGTTTCTGCTCCAAATGATTGAGATCTATTAAGCCCTTCCTCCTCTCTCGAAACATCCAAAAGTGTCATTTTTCTCCTCCTCAAAAGTCGCTTATTCTTAATATGATTTTCATGATCCAGGGCAGTATCCTCAGTATCAAGGTCAGGAATGCCCCCAAGCCGTACTGATGTCTTCTGAACAAGAAGATCGAGCTCATGTTGCTTGTTCTCTTCATAATCTTTATCTGTTAGCTTAAACAGCCTCCTTTGCTCAGTGTCATAGACTTTTTGCACAATGAAACCAGGGTGTTGTTTGCGCTGTGGAATCTGCTTATTTAGGGGTATGAAGTGAACCACACACTTCTGCATGACAGATTCTGCAGGCACTTCATCTCTGTGGAAACTGTAAAATAATTCCCTTGTATCTCGTGATTGCCAATTTCCACCACCTTTTTTTCTGCCTCCTCTGGACGATAAAACCACTGCCCTGTTAATACCGTGGCCCCATCAAGGGTTTGAACAATGTCCTGTACACATAATAAGAACTTGATTGTATTTACAGCAAAGACAAAACTAGATTAAGTATAAGCGTCACACCTCTCAAAACAACTGTATCAACAAAAAAACTCTCAGCAAAAACTCAACAAGTTAATCTCAAAAAGACAACAGAGGACATTGAAGATACACCCAGATCCATTGAATATTGCAAGCATGCGTAAGTATATATAGATAATAAGGGAAGTCAATTGAAAAACACCAAAATCACATAACTATTTTATGTTTTTTAAAAGAACATTTCGGAAAAACCACCTATTTGTTCGTTTACCAGGTTCGGCACGAAATCCTAAATAATGTTCCAAATGTTCCTGGAAATTCTTGCTCCCATTGGAGCATTAGTGTCTATATGCATCAGGATCTCGATTCATGGATCTCTCGGTTCGAGAAATCAAGATAAGAGGATCGAACCATTTCTTCTGACTCTTTTTCCTATTTTATTTCTCAATTCAATAGAAACTCAAAGAGGTGAATAGGGTCCCAAAAATAACGAGAGATTTTATTGCAGGATTATCCAGGTCTGGTTTGAAGCTCTGATACCACCTTGACAGATTGATTGAGAAAGGCTCAATCTTCCAAGAGGAACTAGAAATAACAAGAGAGAGACCTTAAATACCATGGACATAAGGTGACTTAAACTATTCTTCAAATCCCATGTAAGATGCACTTACTTTTATAGACAAAGAACATTATTATCCACCCTAAAGCTTATAATTTAATCAAAACAAATATCATGAACATTTACATGTATTACTGAAGAGTCAAAATTTGAAAACACAAGACCTTCAATGTAAAGTCTATCCTATATTTAAAGGTCCAACGGAATTGCAGAAATACTATTTTCCCTTATGACATGGTCAATCAAACATCACCAATAACCATTTCATCTGGATCCGAACGCTATCAATGTTCTCAGGGAGAACTAAAACATAGAGAAATATATTACCTTGATAATGACCATGTAAGGCTTCTAATTGCAATTCTCCAGAGATAAGAGATCATGATCCTCCTATAAATACATCATAATAGAGTGAGATTGGACTTGCTGGAGCAAAATTTAAACATATTAGACACAACACAACTACAGAAATCAAGGGAAGTTCCGATTCTGACATTCCAAAGAGCACTCAAGCCTTCAAAAAAGAGTATATTATTGAGAAATATATAATGATGCATTTCTTCCTTGACAAACAAACAAATGCGAGGAAATAAGGGCTGTACAAACCATTTTGTTTCACAAAATTCTGTTTAGAAAAGAAATCCAAGCTTAACAGAACTTTAATTCAATCTCAATCAGTACTCTTTTCCTTGAACTGGAAAAAACATAGCAGCATCAACAGCAACCCAATAAAACCGTAATTACATAGCAATTCAACATGATAACAAAATCTAGAATCCTAATTAAAAAAAAAAAAAAAAAAAAAAACTTGACAACTAGAAAAAACTCACAAGATGATATTGAAGATCATCGTACTGAAATGAACCGTAGTGGTTCTTCTTCCCTCTTCCTTTGCCAGAAACCCTGACCACATCGCCTAAAGGCTGCGCATCGGCGCACTCCTTCTCCTCCTCCTGCTCCTCCTCGTTTTCAGTCTCAGCATCCGGCTCCTCCTCTTCTTCTTCTTCTTCTTCATCATTCTTCTTCTTCCTCTTTTTCGGCTTCTTCAATTCCTCCCTCTCATCTTCCTCGTCATCTGGGAGAAGTACCTTTTTGCGCTTCAATTTGTTTTTGCTTTCATTGCGTGGTGGCGCGTCGTCCTCGTCGTCGCTCGTATGTACCAGCGCCAAGCGACGCTTCCCCATTTCTGGCCCGATCTCAATCTAACAGCTCATTTAATTGCCGGGAAAAAGAAAAGAGAAAAGGGTATTGGAGAAGAAAGTGAAGTAAAAAGACTAGTGTTTTACTGTGTGTCATTTAATTAGGGATTATTTTTTATTGTTAAAGAAGTAGGATAAGAAGAACTGGGAAGAGAAAGAATAATTGAAAGGAGGGGAGGGGAGAGTAGAGCGGAGACAGACGAAGATAAAAAGTTCAGAAAATTATGAATTTATTGATAATTAAAACTAGGTTACAAAAATCAATATTTATACAAATCTTCCAATCCTAATCCTACTAGCGGATCTTCCAAAAAAAAAAAAAAAAAAAAAGGGTTTCTATCCAATAAATATAATAATAAAACCCTACAACTTATAGGGCATGTTTGTTTGACGTTTCTCAAAAAAAATTTGGGAAATGACAAACAGATATGTTTTCTATTTTCTAAAATATATTTTTCAACTACTTTTTCAAAACTCAAATAATCAACAATTTTCTTATCTCTAAACAAAAACTATATAAACTCTACTCTGATTTGATATAAATTGCCCATATATTTTCTTATCTTTTATTTTTACTAGGAAAAACCTCACAAAAGGTCCCTAAAGTCTTGAAAGAAGTTTCACATTCAGTTTATTTTCTAATATTTAAGTCCCAGAACTATCTCAATTCAATAATCATTTGTCTTACAGACTATTTTTATGTCTATTTAGCAGCTGAATAGAATATCGTACAACCATCTTACTCTTTAGGCCTTGTATGTCTCGTCTTTAGAACAACATTTTGTATGATGATCTTTGAAAAATCAAGCAAACAACATTTTGTCCTTTTAAAAATAAACTTATTCTCACTCAATTTTTAATAATAATCCCATTTAAAAAAAAAAAAAAAAAAAACCTCTTTATCTGTAAATAAAGTTAAACAACACTTTAAGTTGAAAAGTAATATTTCTTATACATTGCTTCTTTCAGATAACAAATATGAATTGGCACAAAATGACATACCTCTTGCATTATTTTTGCATTATTTTACGTACTTCCATAATCATTAAAAAAAAAACTTTGTTAATTTCTAAATATTTACCTACTATTATTTCGTTATATAAATCCAAACAAGCAACGTTACAAAAATTGATTAATTTTCTAAAATCTCAATTTGTTTCCGAAACAACTTTTAGAAAAAATGAGACAAATATGCCTTTTGTCCTTCCAAAATATATGAGCAATTTTGATAATGAGTGCTATATTAATTTGTAGCAATTGCAAAGACATTAGTATTCAATTTCAATTATAAACTACAAATCACAAGTTTCTATGCACAAATGCATCATTGAGTAGCATACTGATTAAATTAAGAATGGAATGGTTAAATTTGCAAAATTCTTGCTAGTATCTTTCACACTACTTTGCGCAATCTCCTTCAAACTTGTCCATGATTTTCTCCTCCTCTTGCTTGAAGCACCAATAGTATTTTTTTCTGCATCAACTGCAGTCGAAGTACTTTCTGGCTCGGGTACTTTCTTCGCAATAGATCGATTCCTTTTTCTCCTCTTTGAATCCAACAAAGTGAGTCCTTTTTTCGGCAATGGAGTTTCCGGAAAGCTTGTTTCAGGATTGTGTTTCAAAGCAATAGTACTCACCTCAGCAATGGTGTGCTTCTCTACAACAGATTTGGCGACAAGATTTAATTTCACGGGTAGCGATTTAGCCTTTGGAGGACATATCTCTTCTACGTAGCCCTTGGGTGTTCCTCTCATCAAATTTCGATGAGAACAGTAATGGCAACTGTAAACCAAACTATTATGTGCCGAGATATTGGATTTCTTGCGTTTATGTCGCTGCTTTGACTTGTTCTTTTCAATTCGGACAGTACAATTTTGACCAGGTTGAAGAATAGATTCACACCTGTTGAACATGACAGTATCATTAGACAATAACAATGTCTACCATCATAAGATTGCCATTCACGGTTCTAAATCTCCTACACTACCTACCTAAAGAATTACAAGCCTTATTTCTTAATAGGGTAAAAATGGACATTCCTGTGAACTTAAAACTTTGTTGAATTTTTCCCCTAGCTTTACTCTGAATTTTCTTAAGTAGTGTGCATCATACAATTAACCTGTTTGTGGTGGAATATTCAACCGGAGATGCTATCATGTGCACAACATATGCTAAAGGTAGGAGTATCAGTGTAGATATATTTTTCATATTCCCGAATTATAGAGCACTTTGCCCCTACATCTTTAAACTCCCTAAACTCCTATATATATTAAAATTCTTCAAAATATTTTGATAACAAAAAACAATTATCAACAAAATAGGTTACTTTTATAATTAGTATTCAAAGATTTTTTTTGTATAAAAAAATATGTAAGAATTATAATTTAGCAAAAAAATAAGAATGAATAATTCTTGAAATAAACCGATTGAAATCACCAACTAAAAGATTTCATGGGTTAAGTAAACAGTACAAGGCCAAGACGCAAGATGATCCACAAGTCAAAATTCCAGGGGGGGGGGGGGGGGAGGGCTTCTTTTTTGTTAAACATTGATTAACCAAAACGACATCACACTGGTCATGTACAGTGAACATGAAAGAATCTCCAGTGGAGTATTCACCGTAAATATGTTTAATAGTCTAAATCCAAAAGAGTTCACTATTGCACATATGAAAAGGTCAAGGGGCAAAATGCAAAAAGTGTCTTAACAGTTTGACATAATGACATCAAAATAACAAATGTTCCATAGTCTTTATTTTGGATTAATTCATAACGAAGAACGACTACTGTAAACTGTCATAAAAAGTAACTAAGCAAAATTATATGCATTTCACTCTTGAAAAGGCTCAAGTAGAGAGGAGAAATTTACAGTATTATTCTGTACTCGCACACAAGACAGAATCTAATAAATCATTACCAGAAAATTCCCCAAAGACAATGGCTGGCCATAATATTCAAAAACTATGGCTTTAAATCTGATCTTAAACAAAAAAGAATCTGCCAAAACTAATAATGAACCTGGAACAAACGTCTACACACAGACTAATTAGTAAATCTAACTCTCCCCTAAAAGTACAAACAAATGGATAGCTATGTCATATATAACATTTCTAACTAAATATATTGAATAGATTCCCATGTAAAGCTCCATACAAAAGAGATTTGGAATCAGAAAGGGAACACAAAATGATTTTTATACAAGCATTGAGACTTTTTTCAAATAACATTCCTGAGAAGATTAAAAGGATTTTCTTGAACAATTAAGATGTTTCATTATTTCATCTTCCAAAATATGTTGTCCTCAAACGAAACCATGCAATGTATATAGAGCTTTATTCATTTACCTAGATAAAAGAAAACAACCAGCTCATCTATAAAAACTCATTCTCCATCTATTCTGGATAATATATCAAACTGGATCATTAATATGCCTTCGATAACTTTTGGAGCTAGTATTAACTTAACTTGATTTGATAAGCCAAATAATATCAAGTCATCTTAGCTCGATCCATTCTCAACTCGAGAATACAGTATCAAGTTATTTGCTTTAACTCAATTTTAGCTCGATATATGCATGTTTGAGCTCAAATCTTTAGAAAACCAAACCAAGCTCACACACAATGAAATAATTAAATAAAAGACAAAAAGTCTAAACAAAGTGTTTATCCACTCATGACTTGGTTCCAGCCTAGATATTCAAAAATCTTCCAAAATCTAACTTTTTATGTATCTGCAAAACACTTGGATTCCAAGTTTTTTCCCACCCAAAAATCGGAGAATTCCCTCGCCCATGTCTCTTGGAACAACTCTGAACCTAAGACTAAACTCAGGTTTAGAGAATCCTAACTACTTGAATACATTGTACAATATACTAAAATAGCAAGATATACAGTGCTTAACCAAATTCCATATTCTACATAAAAACGAAAACATTGTTGGGTTGAAAAAGAAAATCATACAATGCAGCAATTCAAATTTAAAATAAAGAAAATGAGAAAGACAGTACAGTACCTTTGGCAAATAAACAAAGAGGGGTCAGTGCGAACGCCCAAGGCCTCAATCGTGGCAGCCAAACGCTGTCCGAAGAAGGAGCCGAGTGAAGGAATAGAAGCTTCCTCCACGGCCCATAAAGCAAGGTTTTGCAAGTGGTCTACCTTGCACATAGTTTTTGCACTGAGATTGGTCTTTTTCTTGCCATTTAGTTCTCTCTGCGTCATGGAATATTGTTGAATCAATGGGTTCGATTTTCTTTCCTCCTCTTCGGCCGAAGTTGATACCGTGGCGCTGCTGTCTTCTCCCGAAACGGTGCTGACTAACGGCTGCCAAATTGAGGACGTTTCAAAATCGAAAGCTAGGGTTATGCAATTAGCCAATTTGCCAATATTTTGAGTATATTGTCTAAAAAAAATGGGTATAGAGTTTATTCCCAAAAATTTCACCATAAAAATAAGATAGTAGGTTTTTTTTCTTTTTAAACATAAAATAATAGAAATAATACATCAAAAGTGCAAAGGAAGATAAATATTAAAAAAATGAAATAACATATCTCAAACAACAAATTCTGTTGGATATGAAGTACATGGAAATATCCAAACTCAAAAAATGTATTCAATTTATTTTTCATAACAGTATGAAAGTGGTTCACTGCTAATTTACTCTTTCATTTACCTTCTTTAGATGAATATCGGGATAATAACACCAGTCCTAAATTCTTATGTATAATTTGATTGTTGAAAAAATTGAAGAAAAGTTAATTTTTCTTCTCCTATTTTTTGTTTGGATAGCATAATAGGAAGTTATTATTTTTCTTCAACTTTCTTGCAGGAAAAATTTGTGAATAAAAATAATCCCACCAATTTGATGGGAGCAGTGTTTTGTAAACCGGACCGGACCAGCCGGTTAGCCCGATTCAACCGCTAACCGGTCCCCAATCTGGTCCGATTTACCCCTAAAAACTAGCCCTCAAATTAACCAGTGTGAACCGGTAAAACCAGTGAACCAATGGTTCACTTAATTTTTTTTTTTTTAAAATTTAGATTTTTTGGTTATTATTATTTATTTGAATTCTTGTTTAACATTTAATAAGATTACATTTATATATTTTAATTGAATAACATTCATTATTTTAGTGTTTTAACGATCAATGCAATATTACACCCTTTTTTCTTTTTTACATAAAGAAGTACATGGCCATTTTCTAATCATTATGAATAATATTATTTTTTGTATGAAATTATGCAAATCAATTACAATATAAACATGAACTTACAACAATAGAATCCAAATGAACAATCCAAAACTTTGAAAATGAGATGAATTTTTAATTTTGTTCGTGTTTTGAATGTTTATATCTTTGAGGGATACTTGAAATTTATATTTTTGACATTGATTTTAATTTTTAAGACATTTTGATTATTTGCATGAAACAAAAAAAAATATATTGACAAAGACTGATGACTTTTTTGAAATATAATTATATTTTAGGTAATCTAAAAAAAAAATATATATATATATATATATATATATATTACATAATAATAAAGTCACACCGGTTATACCGATCGAACCAGTAACCAGTAGAGTTTCCGGTTCAATGACCGGTCCGGTTTTAAAAACACTGATTACCACAAGCTACACACTCCAGCAGGAAATGCAACCACAAAATTAAGATTTACTTTAGCATATCGAGATGCAGCATCATGAGTAGGTCTCCAAAGTTACACCAACCAAACTACTCGACATTAACTTCAGCCTTTTTTTATGCTCGGTTTGTTTTGCACGCCATTTTGAGTAGTTGTTTTAAGTGAGAGTAAGTTCCAAATCAATTTACAGATTTCAGTCATACGATGCTGATGTCAGCATTTTTCACTAATTTGGCACAAAATATATAGGTTTTAGGAATTATAAATAGAAAGGACCTGATATCGGTCGCCATGCCCAGCTTGAATTATGTCTCTCACTCCCACTTGTTTCTCCGAGCATCTATTATAACGAGCATCAGTCATCTGTCCCCAACCAAATGAAAACCATGAAAAAAAAAAAACCAAACTCAACAGTGACTGCACAAATAACACTAAACAACAAGTAGGACTAAGTAACAAAACATGATTGTGTCTCTCAACAAAAACACATTGAACAACCTGCATCCGGCCAGACTCCTCGGGCTCCCTACTTGCTATTTCCTCTGGTGTTAATCCTTCCTGGTGGAAACAAATAAATAAGACAAATTGGATATCCACTGACGTGTTGCCGTGTAATTGTAATCTCTAACTCTTTCTCTTTGAGCACATTATATTTCATTAACATGTGACTTTACTCCTAACTGTTTGTTAATCCTCCATTAAACACGCTACAAGAGTTCACCCAAAGAAACAACTTTTTACAACCTATGCCAGATAAAATAGGTTTAAGGCTCGATTGAGCTGATTAAAGATAAGAAGGGGTTTATAGATTAAATAATACTCCGTAAGACTTCTGTTTCATGAGATAGCTAAAAACAGAAGCTCGGTGTAAAACACCGGTTCATATAAAACCCAAAGATTTGACAAGGGATAAACAATGATTAGACCCCATCATCAGACTGCCAAACATATGGAAAGAAAGCAAAAAATCTGCACCTTTAATTCATTAGGTGACATATTCAGTATTCGTGCAGGTTCAAACTCCCTACTCAGAAGACGCCGTGATAATACAGCATTACCCTGCCAACAATAACAAAGTGTTATGAGTAAATATTGAAAAAAAATAAAAATAGAAAGAATTAATAGAAGCCCTGAAGAAAACAGAGACAGACTTGAGGGATTCAAAGTAAGCCACAGTCACTCAGACAAAGTACTAAGTTCTCAGATAAGCTGCACAAGATTTCGAATAAGGTCACCTAATAGCTACCTTGAGATTGAATGTTAATAGCCGCATCTTTTGATTATACTTCTGAGAATCTGAAGAAAGTAAATCATGTGCTGCTTTTTCAAGAGCAGCTACAGCAGGAACAGCTGCATCTGGCCAGTCAAATGCTACATCAACCTACAACAAAGACATATCAAGGAAGTGTCATAAAATATACTACTATTTGAACAAATTTTGAATACTGGGATTCATTTATGGTCCCTAACACATACATTCGAATTCTTATCAGGCGATTCACTTATGTCATTAGATCCACTATTTTTAATACTAATATTTTTAAGATCTAAACCACCAAGTTCTTCCTTGTCATTCTGCTTACTGCCCCCAGGAGTGCATATGAACTGAAGTGATTGGAGCAGCTTTTCCAACCACTTGTCACGTTGAAGTTCATCAGTCAACAGTTTAAATTTTGACAAAATAGCATAATACTCAGATCCAATGGCAGTAGTACTTCCTGGTGTTTCTGCTCCAAATGATTGAGATCTATTAAGCCCTTCCTCCTCTCTCGAAACATCCAAAAGTGTCATTTTTCTCCTCCTCAAAAGTCGCTTATTCTTAATATGATCTTCATGATCCAGGGCAGTATCCTCAGTATCAAGGTCAGGAATGCCCCCAAGCCGTACTGATGTCTTCTGAACAAGAAGATCGAGCTCATGTTGCTTGTTCTCTTCATAATCTTTATCTGTTAGCTTAAACAGCCTCCTTTGCTCAGTGTCATAGACTTTTTGCACAATGAAACCAGGGTGTTGTTTGCGCTGTGGAATCTGCTTATTTAGGGGTATGAAGTGAACCACACACTTCTGCATGACAGATTCTGCAGGCACTTCATCTCTGTGGAAACTGTAAAATAATTCCCTTGTATCTCGTGATTGCCAATTTCCACCACCTCTTTTTTCTGCCTCCTCTGGACGATAAAACCACTGCCCTGTTAACACCGTGGCCCCATCAAGGGTTTGAACAATGTCCTGTACACATAATAAGAACTTGATTGTATTTACAGCAAAGACAAAACTAGATTAAGTATAAGCGTCACACCTCTCAAAACAACTGTATCAACAAAAAAACTCTCAGCAAAAACTCAACAAGTTAATCTCAAAAAGACAACAGAGGACATCGAAGATACACCCAGATCCATTGAATATTGCAAGCATGCGTAAGTATATATAGATAATAAGGGAAGTCAATTGAAAAACACCAAAATCACATAACTATTTTATGTTTTTTAAAAGAACATTTCGGAAAAACCACCTATTTGTTCGTTTACCAGGTTCGGCACGAAATCCTAAATAATGTTCCAAATGTTCCTGGAAATTCTTGCTCCCATTGGAGCATTTGTGTCTATATGCATCAGGATCTCAATTCATGGATCTTTCGGTTCGAGAAATCAAGATAAGAGGATCGAACCATTTCTTCTGACTCTTTTTCCTATTTTATTTCTCGATTCAATAGAAACTCAAAGAGGTGAATAGGGTCCCAAAAATAACGAGAGATTTTATTGCAGGATTATCCAGGTCTGGTTTGAAGCTCTGATACCACCTTGACAGATTGATTGAGAAAGGCTCAATCTTCCAAGAGGAACTAGAAATAACAAGAGAGAGACCTTAAATACTATGGACTTAAGGTGACTTAAACTATTCTTCAAATCCCATGTAAGATGCACTTACTTTTATAGACAAAGAACATTATTATCCACCCTAAAGCTTATAATTTAATCAAAACAAATATCATGAACATTTACATGTATTACTGAAGAGTCAAAATTTGAAAACACAAGACCTTCAATGTAAAGTCTATCCTATATTTAAAGGTCCAACGGAATTGCAGAAATACTATTTTCCCTTATGACATGGTCAATCAAACATCACCAATAACCATTTCATCCGGATCCGAACGCTATCAATGTTCTCAGGGAGAACTAAAACATAGAGAAATATATTACCTTGATAATGGCCACGTAAGGCTTCTGATTGCAATTCTCCGGAGATAAGAGAACAGGATCCTCCTATAAATACATCATAATAGAGTGAGAATGGACTTGCTGGAGCAAAATTTAAACATATTAGACACAACACAACTACAGAAATCAAGGGAAGTTCCGATTCTGACATTCCAAAGAGCACTCAAGCCTTCAAAAAAGAGTATATTATTGAGAAATATATAATGATGCATTTCTTCCTTGACAAACAAACAAATGCGAGGAAATAAGGGCTGTACAAACCATTTTGTTTCACAAAATTCTGTTTAGAAAAGAAATCCAAGCTTAACAGAACTTTAATTCAATCTCAATCAGTACTCTTTTCCTTGAACTGGAAAAAACATAGCAGCATCAACAGCACCCCAATAAAACCGTAATTACATAGCAATTCAACATGATAACAAAATCTAGAATCCTAATTAAAAAAAAAAAAAAAAAACTTGACAACTAGAAAAAACTCACAAGATGATATTGAAGATCATCGTACTGAAATGAACCGTAGTGGTTCTTCTTCCCTCTTCCTTTGCCAGAAACCCTGACCACATCGCCTAAAGGCTGCGCATCGGCGCACTCCTTCTCCTCCTCCTGCTCCTCCTCGTTTTCAGTCTCAGCATCCGGCTCCTCCTCTTCTTCTTCTTCTTCTTCATCATTCTTCTTCTTCCTCTTTTTCGGCTTCTTCAATTCCTCCCTCTCATCTTCCTCGTCATCTGGGAGAAGTACCTTTTTGCGCTTCAATTTGTTTTTGCTTTCATTGCGTGGTGGCGCGTCGTCCTCGTCGTCGCTCGTATGTACCAGCGCCAAGCGACGCTTCCCCATTTCTGGCCCGATCTCAATCTAACAGCTCATTTAATTGCCGGGAAAAAGAAAAGAGAAAAGGGTATTGGAGAAGAAAGTGAAGTAAAAAGACTAGTGTTTTACTGTGTGTCATTTAATTAGGGATTATTTTTTATTGTTAAAGAAGTAGGATAAGAAGAACTGGGAAGAGAAAGAATAATTGAAAGGAGGGGAGGGGAGAGTAGGGCGGAGACAGACGAAGATAAAAAGTTCAGAAAATTATGAATTTATTGATAATGAAAACTAAGTTACAAAAATCAATATTTATACAAATCTTCCAATCCTAATCCTACTAGCGGATCTTCCAAAAAAAAAAAAAAAAAAAGGTTTCTATCCAATAAATATAATAATAAAACCCTACAACTTATAGGGCATGTTTGTTTGGCGTTTCTCAAAAAAAAATTGGAAAATGACAAACAGATATGTTTTCTATTTTCTAAAATATATTTTTCAACTACTTTTTCAAAACTCAAATAATCAACAATTTTCTTATCTCTAAACAAAAACTATATAAACTCTACTCTGATTTGATATAAATTGCCCATATATTTTATTATCTTTTATTTTTACTAGGAAAAACCTCACAAAAGGTCCCTAAAGTCTTGAAAGAAGTTTCACATTCAGTTTATTTTCTAATATTTAAGTCCCAGAACTATCTCAATTCAATAATCATTTGTCTTACAGACTATTTTTATGTCTATTTAGTAGCTGAATAGAATATCGTACAACCATCTTACTCTTTAGGCCTTGTATGTCTCGCCTTTAGAACAACATTTTGCATGATGATCTTTGAAAAATCAAGCAAACAACATTTTGTCCTTTTAAAAATAAACTTATTCTCACTCAAATTTTAATAATAATCCCATTTAAAAAAAAAAAAAAAACCTCTTTATCTGTAAATAAAGTTAAACAACACTTTAAGTTGAAAAGTAATATTTCTTATACATTGCTTCTTTCAGATAACAAATATGAATTGGCACAAAATGACATACCTCTTGCATTATTTTACGTACTTCCATAATCATTAAAAAAAAACTTTGTTAATTTCTAAATATTTACCTACTATTATTTCGTTATATAAATCCAAACAAGCAACGTTACAAAAATTGATTAATTTTCTAAAATCTCAATTTGTTTCCGAAACAACTTTTAGAAAAAATGAGACAAATATGCCTTTTGTCCTTCCAAAATATATGAGCAATTTTGATAATGAGTGCTATATTAATTTGTAGCAATTGCAAAGACATTAGTATTCAATTTCAATTATAAACTACAAATCACAAGTTTCTATGCACAAATGCATCATTGAGTAGCATACTGATTAAATTAAGAATGGAATGGTTAAATTTGCAAAATTCTTGCTAGTATCTTTCACACTACTTTGCGCAATCTCCTTCAAACTTGTCCATGATTTTCTCCTCCTCTTGCTAGAAGCACCAATAGTATTTTTTTCTGCATCAACTCCAGTCGAAGTACTTTCAGGCTCGGGTACTTTCTTCGCAATAGATCGATTCCTTTTTCTCCTCTTTGAATCCAACAAAGTGAGTCCGTTTTTCGGCAATGGAGTTTCCGAAAGGCTTGTTTCAGGATTGTGTTTCAAAGCAATAGTACTCACCTCAGCAATGGTGTGCTTCTCTACAACAAATTTGGCGGCAAGATTTAATTTCACGGGTAGCGATTTAGCCTTTGGAGGACATATCTCTTTTACGTAGCCCTTGAGTGTTCCTCTCATCAAATTTCGATGAGAACAGTAATGGCAATTGTAAACCAAACTATTCTGTACCGAGATATTGGATTTCTTGCGTTTATGTCGCTACTTTGACTTGTTCTTTTCAATTCGAACAGTACAATTTTGACCAGGTTGAAGAATAAGATTGCCATTCACGGTTCTAAATCTCTTACACTACCGACCTAAAGAACTACAAGCCTTATTTCTTAATAGAGTAAAAATGGACATTCCTGTGAACTTAGAAATTTGTTGAATTTTTCCCCTAGCTTTACCTTGAATTTTCTTAAGTAGTGTGCATCATACAATTAACCTGTTTGTGGTGGAATATTCAACCGGAGATGCTATCATGTGCACAGCATATTCTGGAGGTAGGAGTATCAGTGTAGATATATTTTTCTAACACATTCCCGAATTATAGAGCACTTTTATAATTAGTATTCAAAGATTTTTTTTCTACAAAAGAATATGTAAGAATTATAATTTAGAGAAAAAAAAAATAAGAATGAATAATTCTTGAAATAAACCGATTGAAATCACCAACTAAAAGATTTAATGGGTTAAGTAAACAGTACAAGGCCAAGACGCAAGATGATCCACAAGTCAAAATTTCGGGGGGAGGGGGGGTTCTTTTTTGTTAAACATTGATTAACCAAAACGACTTCACACTGGTCATGTACAGTGAACATGAAAGAATCTCCAGTGGAGTATTCACCGTAAATATGTTTAATAGTCTAAATCCAAAAGAGTTCACTATTGCATATATCAAAAGGTCAAGGGGCAAAATGCAAAAAGTGTCTAACAGTTTGACATAATGACATCAAAGTAACAAATGTTCCATAGACTTTATTTTGGGTTAATTCATAACGAAGAACGACTACTGTAAACTGATAAAAAGTAACTAAGCAAAATTCTATGCATTTAACTCTTGAAAAGGCTCAAGTAGAGAGGTGAAATTTACGGTATTATTCTGTACTCGCACATAAGACAGAATCGTTATATAAATCCAAACAAGCAACGTTACAAAAATTGATTAATTTTCTAAAATCTCAATTTATTTCCGAAACAACTTTTAGAAAAAATGAGACAAATATGCCCTTTGTCCTTCCAAAATATATGAGCAATTTTGATAATGAGTGCTATATGAATTTGTAGCAATTGCAAAGACATTAGTATTCAATTTAAATTATAAACTACAAATGTTGGATAATGATGAAGATGAAAGCACTGAAGACAAATTGATAAGGGAGGTTTTGATGCATTCCAAAACTTCAAAATCTGCTAAGTATGGATTAACTTAGCTGATGTTCCCTTGTGAAGAATTTTTGACTAAGTAAAGAAGACATCAGAAGAGTCAAAAATCAAGGTCCAAAGACTACTGATCCGCTGAAGGAAAAATATCAGACTGATGAAGATCAGCCGACTCAAATCAGATTTGTTCAAGTTTGAGATCAGCTTTGTTCGCCATCAGACTTGCACTTCCGTCAGCCAAGTGGAAAGGATCATAAAGTCTTCCCAACGGTAATAAATGCCCCTGGAAGTAATAAATGCTGAAGTACAAGGTTATTAAAGACAAATGATTGAAGAAATGCTTCGCATCAGCTGGGTGCATTTAATGCTGCCTGCAGAAAAGTACTGTTGACAGTACGGACATACTGCAAAAGAGCCGTTCGCGGATTTTAAGGACCAGTACTCGAGGAATTTGAATCTTATCTCTCTTCAACGGACATTTTTCAAACCTCAAGTATAAATAGCTGAAAGAGACGAGAAGAAAAGAACAACACAATCTCTGAGAAATTTTCGAAGCAGAATTCTTTAAGTCTCAAGAACAGCTCACTCATCAGTTTAGTCATTTGTTGACTAAAACCAGAGTTGAAGAACAAAGCTAAACACATCTTCTGAGTGAATTTGCAAAACTGAGTGTTGTGAGAAGTAGATATCCATCTTTGTGAGTGATATTACTTCGGAGAGTAGGAGTTTCTGAGTGATTTCCTACTGCGCACTTGTGGCCTTTTCATTTGTTGATTGGCGCAAACAGAGTATACTGTAAACTTTGTGATTATAGTATAACCCAAGATCTAAGTGACTTGGAAGAGTGGACTAAAGGATTTAAATCCATATAACCACTATAAAAATTACTTGTGTTTTTACTTGCATTCTTACTTGCATATTTTCAGTTGCATAAAAACACTTTAAGTTAACTGTTTGAAAAGTTTTCTAAGAAAAGGAGTTTTGTAAAACTGGGGAACAAACTTTCAAACTACTGAGTTTACTTGTGAAAACACTTTATAAATCCGCTGCAAGTACTCTGAGCATTAAAACTGATTTTGACAAAATCAGCTAAGTAACTATCAGTTTAGTGGTCTACGAAGCTGTTCAAAGATTTGTTCGCGATCAGCCGAGGAACCTACTGTTGATAACAGCTTAGTCTATTTAAGTTAGAACAAAAAGGTTTTAAAGTTATAAATTGCAAAAAGTTTAGAGGTCT
Source organism: Penstemon barbatus (assembly GCA_003313485.2). NCBI lineage: Eukaryota > Viridiplantae > Streptophyta > Magnoliopsida > Lamiales > Plantaginaceae > Penstemon > Penstemon barbatus. The sequence continues at coordinate 7,091,682 of CM064884.1, forward strand.
ATTCACCCACCCCTCTAGACCTCATCTGACCACTTGGGACCAACAAGTGGTATCAGAGCGGGTGGTTCATTAGAATCAGCTGCCTGATCAACGAGCTTGATCCAAGTGTTTTTCAAAGGTTTTCAAAACTTTTCAAAAGAGCATTTTTTTTAAAAACAAAAACTTTTTGAAAAATGGATTGTATCAGCCATGTTCCCACATTGCTGGTATGTCTTTTGAAGACTGGAAAATCAGGATGGAGATTTTCCTAGCTGCTTATAATGATAACATGTACACATGTATCATAAAAGGTCCATTCAAATTCACCAAGACTATCATAGTTGATGAAGCTGAACTGGTGGTGGAAAAGGATTTAACAGAGATGACAGCCGAAGAAATAAAGCTGTTCAATCTGGATAAAGTTGGCCGTTTCATCATGACCAAAGCCCTGGACAATGATCGGTTTGATAAAGTCAAACATTGCAAAACTGCAAAGGAGATGTGGGACAAGGTTCGTGACATGAGCGAAGGAAACGACGCCATCAAAGAGCATCAGCTGAGTGTTACTCTGGAAAAGCTTGACAACTTCAAGATGAAGTCTGCGGAAACCATTGACCAGATGGATACAAGGTTTACAAGGACATTAAATGAAGTGTTGAAGCTTGGAAAAACCTTTACGGACAAGGAGATAACCGCCAGAGTTATGAAGGCCCTACCTCCAAAGTTCAACATGAAGGTGACAGCCATGGAAGAGTCAAGAGATCTGGGCAAGATTTCTCTCACCGAGCTGTTCTCAGTACTCAAGGCGTACGAGTAAAGGCGTACGAGTATAAACTGCCAAGAATGGGTGTTGAAGAAACCTCTACTTCAAGTCCCACAGCTGCACTCGTTGCTGCTGAAAATCCTAGAAGGCCAGCTCACAAAAGCAAAGATGTGGACTCATCTGATGAAGCCACACTACTCAATAAAAAGGATTACACTGCTGGAGACGTAGCATTGCTGATGAACAACTTCAAAAAGTTCTACAGACCAAAAATGAAGAACAAATATAACAATGCTTCTCCTTCTAACCCTACTTTTTCTTCTCAGGATAAGGATTCTTATAAATCCAAAATGATGTGCTATAATTGCAGGAAACTGGGTCATTTCATCAGAGACTGCCCATATCCTAAAGCTGAGAAGTATACAGAAGAAGAAAAGAGAATCAGAAAAGAAAGAAAACATCAGAAAGGAAAGGTGCTGGTAACAGAAGCAGAAAAGTTAGCTGCTGTCTACTCATCTGATTCATATTCAGACACTTCTGATGAAGAGTCTTCTGATGAAGAGAGTCCTGCTCTTCTCTGCCTGGTGGCTAAGGAATCTGATGACTCTGGGGATGATGAGGTAACTCCCCTTGATAATGAATTATTTAATTCATTTGAACAAATGATGCTCAACAATACTAGCATTGCTGATGCATTTAAAAAGCTTAAGGAAGAGATGATATTGCTGAAAGAGCAAAACAGTTCACTGAAACTCAAAGCTGAAAAGCCAAAAGAATCAGCTGAATACAAACTGCTTGAGCAAGAGAATGAATCTCTGAAAGCTGAATGTGAAGTTTTAAAGGGTAAAATCATTGAGCTTGAGAAAGTCATTGAGTCTCATGAGAAGTTATCTGTTGCATACACTCACATGTCTAGTAAACAGAAGACACCTTTAGATCAGGAAAAGTTAGAACTGAACCATACTGAAAAATTCATATCAGCTGACAATAGTAAGGTCATATTGTATGTTCAGACTACTAAACCTGCTTCACCTGAGAAAGTATTAAAGGAGACGAAAACTCCTAAGGCTAAAAAGAGCCTAGTGTAGAAAAACAGACTAGTAAGCCTAAACAGAAGAGTCCTAGGAAGTTCTCTGACAAGGTTAAAACTAATCAGACTAGTGATAAAACTAAGTCGTCTGTTAATGAGCAAGCAACTAGTAAACCAAAGAAGCATAAAAACAAGAAAAATTAAAATGCTTGGTATGGAAATGAGTCTTATTATGTGCAACCTGCTGCATATCATCCTATGTATCATGCACCTCAATTTCCAACTTACTATGCACCATACCCTGCTCATCCAATGCATGCATATCCTCCTTATCATGCATCTTACTCTGCATTTGAACATTACCCTTATTATGCTGATCATCAACAATATGACAAATCTGATGAACGTGGTAAAGGCAAACGTGTTCATACTCCTGTTGAAACTCAGAAGCCTAAGAAGCCTAAGACTTCATCATCTTGGGTTGTCAAAGGTGGAACTAATCCTTCAGGACCCTTTCAATAAGGGTACCTAAAACAATTTTATTTTGTTTTGTAGGTTAGAATTAGGAGTAGGAGTAAAGTAGAGAAAATCTAGTACTTGGACAGTGGCTGTTCAAGACACATGTGTGGAAACATACATGAGCTGACTGATGCTGTTGCTGTGGATGGTCCTAAATTTACTTTTGGGGACAGCAAGGAAGGCAAGATTGTAGCAAGTGGAAAGCTGATCAAAGGCAACATTGAGATATCTGACGTCTCCTATGTTAAAGGCCTCAAATACAATTTGCTGAGCATAAGTCAATTTTGTGACAAAGGATATTCAGTCATCTTCTCAACAAATAAGTGCCATGTTGAACAGATTGGTACAAAGAAGGTAATCTTATCTGGAAGACGACAAGGGAATGTCTACACAGTGGACTGGAATTCTGCTGAGAAGAATTCAAGCGTTTGTTTGGTGGCATCAACACCAAGTGAAGTCAGTTGGCTGTGGCACAAAAGAATGAATCATGTGAATTTCAAGACCATCAACAGACTAATCAAGAATAATCTGGTAGAAGGAATTCCAAAGACAGTCATGAGCAAAGATAAGCTTTGTGACGCCTGTCAGAAGGGTAAACAAATCAAGTCATCATTCAAAAGCAAGAAGCATCAATCTTCTGGAAGAATATTGGAGCTGCTACACATGGACTTATTTGGACCCATTGACTCTGTCAGCAATGGTGGAAAGAAATACTGCCTAGCTGTTGTGGATGACTATTCAAGATATACTTGGGTGACATTCATGAAGAAGAAAAGTGAAACCAAGGAACATCTTACTAATCTGATGGAACTGATCCAGAAAGAGAAAAGTATAAAAATATTGAAGATCAGATCAGATAGAGGGACAGAGTTTACAAACTCTACTGTTGAAGAGTATTGTAATACCAAAGGAATACATCATGAGTATTCAGCTGCTAGAACCCCTCAACAGAATGGTGTTGCTGAAAGGAGAAACAGAACACTAAAGGAAGCTGTCAGAACCATGATAGCTGAAGCTAAGCTGCCGCAAAGATTTTGGGCAGAAGCAACAAACACAGCATGTTTTACCCAGAACAGATGCATGATCAACAAAAATCAGAACAAGACTCCATATGAAGTTTGGAACAACAGGAAGCCAAACATTCATTATTTTAAGATATTTGGTTGTAAATGCTTTGTTTTAAATAATGGGAAAAATCACCTTACTGCATTTGCAGAAAAGGCTGATGAAGCTGTTTTTGTAGGATACTCTACTGTTAGTAAAGCTTATAGAGTTTTTAACAAAAGAACATTACTAATAGAAGAATCCATTCATGTTGGTCCCAAGTGGTCAGATGAGGTCTAGAGGGGGGGGGGGTGAATAGACCTCAGAAAATTTTTAGACTTAAAAACTTTCTGTCGTCTGTCAGCAGACTAAGCTTATGAAGAACAGTAAGCTGACTATGCTGATCGTGAACAAATCTTGAACAACAGAGTGACCACTAATCTTACAACAACTTAGCTGATTTCAGCAAAATCAGTTTTTCAAGAGTTTACTTGCAGCGGATAATTAGAAAGTGTTTTTAAAAAGATTTTATCCCCAGTTTAAAAACTCCTTCAAAATATTTCAATCAATTCAAAGTGTTTACTTATGCAATTTTGAAATATGCAAGGAAAACGTAAATGCAAATCAACACAAAGAATTTTTATAGTGGTTATATGGATGAAAATCCTTTAGTCCACTCATCCAGATCACTTAGATTCTGGGTTATACTATAAACACAAAGTTTACAATATGTCTCCACTTACACCTAAACAACAAATGAAAAGGCTGTAAGCTCGCAATAGGAAATCACTCAGAAAACCTATCCTCTGAAGTTAAATCACTCACAAAGACGGATTTAAACTTCGCACAATATTCAGCTAAATACAAAATCACTCAGAATGTATTTTTCTATTTTTTCAACTGGGTTTCTGTCAACAGATGACTTCCACCAGACGAGTGAGCTGTTCGAGCTTCTTGAGACTTAGAAATTTTCTGCTTCAAAAATGAAATCTCAGAAGTGTTGTTGTGTATCTCTCTCTTCGAAATCAGCTCTATTTATACTTGGATTTGAAAATATGACCGTTGAAGCAAATCACACTTCAAATCCATAGCCTTAGCCCAAATTCAGAACGGCTCCCTGCTACAGTACTTTTTCTGCTGTACTTTCCTTAGCTGCATTAAATGCACCACACTGATCCGAGAATATTCTTCAATCATTTGCCATTACTACCCTTCTCTTGCAGCATTAATTACACCAAGTGCATTTATTACCATTGAACTATCTCATGATCTCTTCTACTCTGCTGATCGATGCAACTCTGCTGATAGATACTCTGCTGATCAAATACTGAACTAATCTGATTTGAGTCAGCTGATGGTCTACCCTTCTGATTGCTGTTTCAGCGTGAAATCAGTAGTCTTCTGGGCTTTGAATTTTGAACTCTTCTGATGTCTTCTTCACTTGTTCAAAATTCTTCTAAGGGACCTAAGCTTTCCATACATAGCTGATTTTGACGTTTTGGAAATCATCAAAACCTTCCCTTATCTTGTTATCTTCTTTGCACTTCATCTTCATCTTCATCCAACAATTTCCCCCTTTTTGATGATGACAAAACTTCAGCTAAGTACCTGAACCTAAACTAAAGTTTTGATCCTCAAGAATTTTTGAGATAGAAATAGTCTATTGGATTTCAAACTTGAACTTTTTATAGATTCTGAAAAGATTACATATTACAAGTTTGATAGATGAGATGTGCAAAAAGTAAAATTACAAAGATTTCAAGCATAAGTAACCTAGACTAAACTAGTCTTCTGTTTTTTCTTCTTGCTTGTCCTCTTTTTCTTCTTCAGGTGTGGAAGACTCAACTTCTATTTCCTTGAAGAACTTTTGTTTCAACAACTCCAACTTCTTTTGTTTAGCATCAGGGTTAAGCTGTTCTTCAGCTGAGTCCTTGGCAGCAGCAATCTCTTTGTCAGTTTTTGCTGTTTCCTTAGGAGTTTCTTCAGCTTCAGTTTTATCAGCTTCTTCTGTATTTAACTGATCTAATGGTCTGCTATTGCCTTCATTTTCTTCATCAGCATTCTTATCTTCAGCAGATTCCCCCAGTACTTTAGTGTCTTCAAATCTGTCTTCTTTTTCACTAAGTACCCTATATTCACCCTTTTTGTCATCTTCAGCAGGGTTGATTGGATATTTTGGTAAGACTGGTGGGATTTGAAGTGATTCACACAGAAGTTTGATGTTTTCTTCCATGGCATCCAGTTGAGCTTGTTGTCTAAGCTGACTGGCCTCAAATGCTTCCATTCTGTTTAGAACAACTTCTCCTTGGTCACCTAACTGAATTTGAGTTGCCAGCAGCAAATCAGCAGATGCCTTGAAGTCCTTCATCATATTTTGCAGAGTTTCATCCTCAGCATGAATGGCCATCTCAACTGTTTCAGTAATCTCCCTCCAACCAGCAGCTGTACTTTGAGTTCTTGCTAATAATATCCATATCATGTCTGATAGCTTCCACATTATGAGCAGTGTCTTCTATCAGCAAAGTAGGAACAGTAGCAGCTTGTTGAGTTGGTTGACTTAAGACAGTCAAGAGATTAGCAGTGATCTTCTCATCTAGTCCCTTCATAGAACTTGAAATTATCTGTTGAATGGAATCCAACAGACTTGGCTGTAAAGATAGAGAAGAAATATCAGTTGACATAGGAGGTAAGGCAGGAGTTGCCTCTTCAGTAATCTATTCTGCTGCATGAGTTATCTGTTCAGTAATCTGATTTGCTGGACTAGAATGAGTCTTTTCTTCTTTGGTCTCATCAGCTTGACTAGGAGTGCTTTCCTTCTCCTTAGTTTGATCTTTTTGCTTAGCAGTAACCTCCTTTTCTGTAATCTGATCAGCTTGATTTGGAGTGATTTCCTCTTCCTTAGATTTATCAGCTGGTTCAGACTTGTCATCTTTTTCTTTGGGTTGATCAGCAGGGTCAGAATTTCCTTCTTTTTCCTTAGTTTTATCTTCAGGATCAGAAATTCCTTCTTTCTCCTTATTCTGATCAGCAGGTGGTTGAACCTTCTTAAAAGATTTAACAGTTTTCATCAAACCTGCATTATCCAAAGTAGACCTGTGAGAAATCCAGGTAAAATCATCAAGTGGAATAAACGGGGAGATTGGATCCTCAGGCAGCTCTTCATATGGCCTAATAGTAGGTCCATAAACAATTTGCTTCAAACTAGGAAGGGGAATCATAGTGCTTGGTTGCCCCCTCATCTTTCTAGTCTTTCTGGCCCAAGTTTCCATTGTTTGGGAAACTGCCAGCTTGATTGATCTTTCCTTGAGGTCTTCATTTTCAGCATACTCCTCAGGAACAGATTCATAAATCTTCTTTGCCTCTGCCTTTACAATGTGACTGATCCTCAGTCTCAATTTGTCCAGAAAGAATTCTGAGTCTAGTGCTTGAGTTAGAGAACCTGTCTCAAGCCACTTTAGCACCCAGGCTTCTTCATCAGCAAAGGGCTTCCAACTTGCAATTTGATCTTTGCTCTTTGTCAGACGATAATCTCTCCATCTATTATATCTGATCTTCTCTTTATTGAACATCGTCAGACGAGTGATCTTTGCATTTTCAGCATCCAACCTTTTAATAAACTCTTCAAAAGCATCAGGGTCATCTCTGACTATCTCCAATGCCAGTTTGACCTCTTCTCTTCTTTTAGGTTGTATTGCTGGAGTATGCATAACTGGTTTAGGCTTGGTGGGATCTCTCTGTTCACCAATTACAATGCCACCAGTATGCTTTGGACTATGGGAGTCCTTAGTGCTTGCTTCAATAGCAGCAGCCAACTCTGCTGCTTCAACAGCATCCCTTTGTTCTTGAGTCATTTTACTGGCCTCTTCCTCCAGTCTCTTGAGCTCAAGGGCTTTTAGGCGATCTTCCTCAGCCTTTTCTTCTGCCTTTCTTTTCCTTTCTGCCTCATCTTATCTCGTAGGGAATCACAATCTTACCAGTCCTTCTCTTCTTTGCTTCAGGACTTTCCACTGTTTGAAGTGGAGTGGCAGCAACAAGAGTAGGGTGCAGAAGAAGTGCATCCCCTTCATTTGTTGTACTAGTCTGCTGTTCTTCTCTAACTTCAGCAGACAGTGCAACAGATGAGTCTTCAGCAGGCTTAGTAGTAGGTTCTTCAATAACAAGTGGTCTCTCTGCTGATGCTGATATCTCCCTCACTGTTTCAGGTGATTCTTCAGAGAATGTAACCTTTCTCTTTGTCTTTGATTTTGTGATTCTTCCTTCAGGTTTGGTTCTAGGAGGTCCTTTCACAGAACTCCTTGTCCTCATTCTCTTGGCAGGTTGAATAGGAACAGCTTCTTCTGATTATGTCCTTTCTGGAGATGATCCAGTCTCCATCTTTTCAATCTCTTTAGTAAAGTCATCAATGACTTTCTCAGGGATCACAATTTCAGGCTGTGCTGATCCAGCTTCAACAGTAGTGCTTACTGGTTGATCAGCAGGCCTACTGGTCTGACTAGTCTTTTTGCCTTTCTTTGCAGGTTCCTTAGCAGCTTTAGTAGTAGCCTTTCTCTTAGAAGTGACTACACTTCTCACTGGCTCGTACAACTTGAACTCTTTGCCACCATGAATGGTCTTGCCATTTGCTAATGGACATCCCAAACTCAAAAACAGATGACTCAATAGAATCCCATAGTTTTTCTTCTTGTCACTCAGCAGATCATAGACGTGAGATGTCCAGTTGACCTTCAGTCCATAATGGATGCAAATCATGGTGTAGTACCTCTTTCTTGGCAACCCATCCAAAGAACTTGTACTGCAGTCCAGTACCTTCGCAATTATGTCAACGAATCTCTGATACTCATCTTTCAATTGAGTTTTCATCAGAGACCCTGTCAACTCCTCTCCCTCTTTGGCGCAAACTTGCCAAAAATCTTCCTCTTTCTCAGACCCTAGGTCAGTAACATCTCCTCCTTCATTCGTAAGCTTGTAAACTTCACTTAAAACAGCAGCCGAAATGCAAATCTTCTTTCCCCCAATCGTAGCAATCATGATAGTTCCTTCATCATTAAACTCTTTGGTTTTGTAGAAGTGTTCTACATCATCCAGGTAAACTAGGTTTCCTTAGGTTTTGGTTATCGTGATAAACGTGAGCCGTAAGATCAATTTGACAGTTTTTAAATCGTGCGGGTGAGAATTGCGGACTTCAAATTTATTATTTTAATGTCAGATGGGCGGGAAACTCAATCGGCACTTATCTGTTACTTATAAAAGCGTGTTTCAAAAGATGCGATTTATAACCATGCTTATATAATGTATCAGATGAGTAAAGTTTAACTTATCTGACAGACGAGTGATCTGTTATCTGATATTACTAGAGAAAGCCAATAGCTAGTAATCTTCCTCTGTTGTTTGTCAATCCAGCAAGATAAATTAATCTTCAATCTTCAAGAATTAAGAACACATCTTCTAATAACATAACTTCAACTAACTGTCATTAACCAATTTCATCTTTCGAGCAGAAGTACCGCTAGTCTTACACGTTCCCCCTGTCTTTAAGAATTCATAACTTAACTAGTCTGTTGAGAGTTAATTCTTGAACATAATAATGGATGACCGTGCTGATGAACTTCGGTCTTCTGATAAGTTCCCCCTCAGCTCATGCATCCAAATTTAATAATCCTAGTTCAGCTCTTAGAGTTGAAAACCTTACTTCACTTAGAGGTTTGGTGAAAATATCAGCTATCTGATTGTCTGTATGAACATACTCAATCATAACATTTCCTTTTTCAACATGATCTCTAATGAAGTGATGCTTGATCTCAATATGCTTAGTCCTTGAATGACTTGTAGTATTCTGAGTAAGAGATATTACACTTGTGTTATCACAGTAGATTGGAATTCCACTGATCTTGATATTGTAATCTTCCTGTTGATGCTTCAACCATAGTATCTGTGCACAACATGCTCCAACAGCTATATATTCAGCTTCAGCAGTAGATATGGATACTGAAGTCTGTTTCTTACTCATCCATGAGATCAGACGACTACCCAAAAATTGACAAGCACCTGTTGTGCTATTCCTATCAATTTTGCAGCCAGCAAGGTCTGAATCTGAATATCCAATAAGCTCAAATCCAGATTCTCTAGGATACCACAATCCCAATTCTTGAGTGCCCTTAATATATTTCAGAATTCTCTTGGCAGCTAAGAGATGAGATTCCTTAGGATTTGATTGAAATCTCGCACAAACCCCAACTGAGTACATGATATCAGGTCTGCTTGCTGTTAGATATAACAGTGACCCAATAATGCCTCTGTATTTGGTTATGTCCACTGATTTGCTATCTTCATCTTTATCCAAATGAAGACTAGTAGACATAGGAACAGTAGCAGTAGAGCTAGTTTCCTGTTGCGTTCCAAATACTAATACGCAAACACGCAAGTATACGGTCGTTACAAGTAATAAAGTGATAAATGAGTGTCGAACCCACGAGGAATTGTTCAATTAATTACCAACTAACGTCTTGTTACTTCGACTTAGATTTGTAAGTTGAGTTTGGTGAGGTGATGGTGGTTTTGATACTACAACTCAATTAAGGTGACTAAGGAAACTAACACTTGACTTAACAATATGTAAAGATTTCTAGGCTTTTACGTCACCTAGTTCAATTCAAGACAAACGACTCAACAATTGACAACCACACTCATGTTTGTTGTTCAAGATTTTGTAAATTATTCATACGTATCCTCCGATAGCGTACGAACCTACCAAAGTAGACTAATCCAATTTATGTCTAAAAGGATTAAGCCTAAGTGATGCATTAATTCCCAAACCTTATTAGAACATGAAATGACCTAGGTATATTCCTATCCTAAGATCAAATCACAACCTAGTTTTACAATCTTATCTTTAATCCACTATACCTAGCAATTAAAGATCAATTCATTTCATCCTATGGTTGATCAAACCACAAGTTGACAAAAGCTCAAACTAGTTTAACAAACACTTGTATACAAGACCATTAACTCATTATTTAATCAAGAATCAAGAACCAAACATAGGATCAATAAAAACATAGAATAAAGGAGATTAGCTACTCATAACATTAAATAAATCATTCATTACATTAATGAAATCCATAAATGTAAATGAACAAAATAAGAAAGATAGAGTTAGAGCAAGCTTAGGTGATGAGGTCTTCAACAACTTCTCCCTCAATGCCTTTTTATCTTCTTTGGGAGTCCAAGTGAGAGTTCTTCTTTCCAAAGTGCAAACCCTTCTCTTTTCTACAAAAGAGGCAAGAGGAAAGTAAAAGTGTAGAATGGTGTATGTTGGTTGAATGATTCCACCTTTAAGCCTCTAACCTAGAGAAACAACAAGTTCCTCATGCCTAAGTTACCCTCCAAACTATGGCAACTAAGGCCAAAAAGTCCCCTATGATGCCTAAAAATACAAGTGGGATCAAAGGGGGAAAATACAAGAAACCCCCTGCCTTTCCCGCAGCAGAAATGTGCTGGTATCAGGGACCTCGCCGCGGCGAGCTTTAGGCCGTAGGTTTCCTGCAATTTTCTGCTCTGCCGCACTTCCTTCCGAGCAGCATATCTTTTGATTCCGAACTCCGATTGCGGATCCGTAAAGTCCGTAGCGTAGCTAACTCACTCATCTATGACATATCCAAAATTCAGCTCAGTTGGATCATCTATGAAATATTTATGCATGTTCTAGTGAGAAGCTATCTACATTCTTGTACAATTTGCTCCGGGTTCTAATTGCTTTGAAGCTCAAGCTTGACTCGCGGGGTGGGTAGAGCGACTCGTATCATTGATACGCAACTCCGAATCTCTCTAAGATGTCAATACCTACAAACCACGGAGAAAACGATCAAAGCGAGAACAAAAACACAAAAACGAACAAAGGCCAAACAAAGGGGCCAAAAGCACAAAAGAAACGAAAACACGAGAAGACACACAAAAAACTCGGATCAAAACAAGATTTTTTGGGCTTAAAGAGATAAGTAATAACGACGTTTCATGGCGTTATCAACACCCCCAAACTTAAACTCTTGCTCGTCCTCGAGCAAAGAAAACAAAACAAGAACAAAACAAACATACTTAAGATCGAAATGCTAAAACTTAACACTTTCAAATTATTATTTAAACAAGCTCCATGTGTGTGTGAGGGCTTCGGCTAGATTTTATTTTAGGTGAATACGTCCCGATAGGTCAAAATCATCGGTTCTATTTGCAAGGACTTCTAAATGTTTGACAAAGAATCTCTCCTCACCGTAGATTACAAACTTAATGCTCAAATCACTTTACGGGACTAAGTTATAGGTAATTTAAGAGTGTTGTCCCTATTCTTGAGTTAATTGACGATTTTAGCTCCTAACTCTTTTCTCACCATTCTTTGCTTTTCTTTTGATTTACAATAATAACACAGCACTTTGTGCTTTACAATGATATTACAATACGATACTTGCACTAATGGCGAACTTGATGCAATTTTTCTTTTGTGGGCTACTAGCACCACACTCTTTTCTCCTTTTACAACTTTTGCACTAAAACAATGAGATAGAGTAATTACCAAAAATGATCAACGAATATTATCAATTGAAGGCTTAACCTTTCTTTTCTCTCATAGAAGTGCGTACATTTTAGCAACTTCTCTACTCATTTCTTTTAAGAGTTAGGTGCTCAAGAGTTTTTCATTCTCGAAAAGGGTTTACTCCCCCAAACTTAGGCCATTTATGCTCTTTTTACATTTAGAATCCAAGCTAAAGATTGGAATGATTCTAAGTTACGCAAAAGGAGTCCTAGATCCTATTATCGCAAAAGTTCGTTATCCACTTTAAATATAATCATAGCCATTGCCAATGTGCCTTAAACTTTGTAGAGCATGTTCAAATAATAATAAGAATTTGAAAATTTTTGACGGGTCGACCTAGCATGCATGCAACTATTTGCGACCTCTCCCCCCCAAACTTAAAACGCACAATGTCCCCATTGTGTGAATTTAGAAAAATGGATTGAGGTCGACACGACAAAACCACGCACAAAAGAAAAACAAGCACACAAACGCACAAACAACAAAACAAAACAAAAGAAAACGGTAAATGAAAGAGCACGGTTCTAATATAATAATAAAGCAATGAAATACAATCTTCGTCTCGAATAAATCTTCAACCTAATGAAGCGTTTAGGAGGTGCGCGAGCTCCCACCTCTAGTTATCGGCATCATTATCAAATGTATTCAAAATAAACCAAACGAGCCAACAATCAATTCACAATTCCTTCTATCAATCCTCAAACAAAAATGTGAAGGAATGCACACCAACAATCACAACTTTTTCATTCAAGCATTTTATCGAACACCTAGTGTGCAATCCCAAACTAACTCCTTTTTAAGAATATTTTCTAAAATCTCCACCCAAAAAATCAAAACCAACAAAGCAATACCATCAATGCAATACCATCCATGAGTGTAGCCATACTTACCTTTTGGATGCCCAAAATCGGTTGAAATCGAAGAATTTTGAACTTTTGAAGTTTTGGGGATGAATGGTTCGGTTTTTGGTGGAGTGTGGAGGAAATTGAGGATTTTTGAGTGATTGAGTGAGTTGTTTGTGGGGATTAAGTGATTGTGTGAGTGTTGTAGAGTTTGGGGAGGGAAGTTTAGAATGAAAGGAAGATTTATTCATGAGAGTGAGGGACTTTACGTGAGGGAAGCTTGTGAGACTTGGGGAGTTCTGAATTTGGAGAATTAAGGAAAGAGAAGCTTGCAGGTTTTAACTCCCTGGATGAATAACACCGCGGTGTATGATTATCATGTGCCGCGGTGTATTAAATACACACCGCGGTGTAATAAACTCAAAAATAGAACAAAAGCTACTGGAAATTTTGCACCGCAGTGTATCTCAATTTGCACCGCGGCGTAAGAATTGAGCAAACTTACTGGAAATTTTGCACTGCGGTGTGAATTAAATTGCACCGCGGTGTATGATTTCCAGAAAATTTTTCTTTCAGTCTTTTGAATACAAAACTTATTGAGCTAAGTTTTGTGTTCAAAATTTGAACACTTCAAAACAACAAAATTTAAAAACTTACCTCGATTCTCGATTGGCTCAATTTCACGATTCCCGACTTGTATTTCCATGCTCGATTTTGCTACGTTGTCGTGCTCAATCATTACCTACAACAAAACACACAAGAACGAGAAATCAAAAGACACGACACGACAACAACAAAAAAAACAAGACAACGAAAAAGGAAAACAAAAAGTTTGGGTTGCCTCCCAAGAAGCGCTTGTTTATAGTCGGTAGCTCGACTTTAAACTTCTCTTTTCTTTTTGGGTGGCCAATAATCGAATAGGATCCCATCGGGATCAAGTATGAGCCCCGGCCTCCTTGCTTTTAAATTCGTCCCACGCTTTAATTTTTCCATTGTACGGTCTTCTGGGACGGATTTGAACCACATATCAAATCGAAAACTTTTATCCCCCGGTTCAAATCTCTTGTAATCTTTACCCATAATTATCCACGTTGCTTTGCTCGGGTGGATCCGCTTGTCTTCTTTGGGGATAACCAAGTCCACATAAGAATATTTGATGACCATTTGAACCGACCCTTCATCCATGATGAATTTATCTTCCTTTGCAAGCTCTTTCGATCCACCTTGTTCTTCCTCTCTAGTATGAAGCCCATTTGTTTCGAACAATTCACTTGGTTCATTAAAACTTTCATTAGGAGCAACTGATTCAATTGTACTCGGCAAAGCTCCCGGGGGTTTTATGCTTAAAGCTTCTGAGATTTTCTCCATTTGTGTTTGAAGATCCCTTAATGTCCCCGAGTCTTCTTGCAATTGTTTGGAAATTTCTTCCAATTTAGAATCATTGTCAACCATGTATTTGGTGGTGTGCTCCATGAACATAGTGAATGCTTCTTCCAAAGATGATTTTGCTTCTACCGGAGGTTTAGAATATTCATGATAGTTCGGTTGGATGAATGAAGTAGTCATCATCATATCCGGGTGTGGTCCACCTCCCCACGCAATGTTCCTTGGATAATACGGGCCATCTCCCCATTCGATATTGTAGCCATTGTAAGTGGGACTCTGATGAGGGGTAATTTGGATCGAGAGATACTGTTGGGCCGAGCCTAGGCCCAAGCCCATCAATTCAGTTATAAATACCCCAAGCATTTATGACGACGACACAACTTCCCAGGTGCTCTTCCTGCGAAGCTACTGCTCGGAATTACACAGGAAATATAGCATAGGCTTTTTATATGTATTTCATTCTCTAGCTTGTACGGCATCCAATAATGCTTGGATAGGACTCTCTATATTCATAACTTGTACTCGATCACATTGAATACAATACTATTGATCTTATCTCTCCATTTTACTTACGTTACACGGCATTATACATCACCCTGATCGAACCAACGAAAACGCATAAGATCAATTGGCGCCCACCGTGGGGCCTTATTCGAGTATTAGATCGAAATATGCCTACTACGAGGAGAAATACGTATGTTAGCGGAAAGCCTCACTAACCAGAAACTCTGCCATTCACTATCCAGGGCGATCCTCCGACCAGCGGAGCATTCGTCAATTTAAGGTCGAAGATAAGACCTACGGGATGAATTTCCGACCTTAAGATTGGTGGTTTTATTCTGTGATTGCCCAGCTCATTTATTCCTTTGATGAATTTATTTTCCACAAATGATCCATTTTCTAATACATAAGCGAATAAGAAGTTTCACAGATATCGTTCACAGCAAACTAACACAGACTTAATCCCGTCGATTCGATCATCAGTTAACGACAAAAGGCTTAGAAAATCTATGGAATTAGAGCTTATTAATGGTCGGAATTTATTTTTCCGATCATCATATTTATTAATTTCAGGAACAAATTACACGAATCAATTATTTGAGAGATCAGTCGCATAATCTGTATACATTATTTATCGGTTATCTGATTTTTTCTCGAATCAGTTGGGATAAATTGAATATTTGAACAACGACAACAAGTTATATAAATCCTCGAAGTCGCGGCTGAGTATAGGCAATCGTCCAAAGAAATTGAACAATGAAATTCGATCAGAGAACAAAGCTTTATTATTAATATTTTTCGAACGAGAGAATTTTACTTTTCATACCATAATTCAACCTACTTTAGGGATTTGATACCATAACTTTTTCTACCGACACATTTGATACCATAACTCAAATCAACTCGACACATTTGATACTTCCGTCAAATTGTTACGGAATTGTCACGTGATTGCCACGTGGCCGTTAAAACTTTTCACATTTGATACCATAACTTATGTTGACTGATAATTTTACCCCATAACATTTCAGGCTACCAAAAAAGCCCCACATCTCCAAATTTAGTGACGATTTTAGTCCACATTGTTGCAAATTTCCAAATTGACTCGAATAAGACCACGTGCTGACCAATTTAGAACATTACACATTTGATACCATTACTTATGTTGACTGATAATTTTACCCCATAACATTTCAGGTTACCAAAAAAGCCCCACATCTCCAAATTTAGTGACGATTTTAGTCCACATTGTTGCCAAATTTCCAAATTGACTCGAATAAGACCACGTGCTGACCAATTTAGAACTTTACACATTTGATATCATTACTTATGTTGACTGCTAATTTTACCCCATAACATTTCAGGTTACCAAAAAAGCCCCACATCTCCAAATTTAGTGACGATTTTGGTCCACATTGTTGCCGAATTTCCAAATTGACTTGAATAAGACCACGTGCTGACCAATTTAGAAAATTTTACTTATTTTATTTAAACAACTAATTTAATTTATAAACAATATTAATAAATTAAATAATACATTAACATAAATCACCAAAATTAAGAAAACATATTCTTTTTATATATAAAATTTATATAATAGAATTAATCTATTTAATATTTATTAAAATAATAAATTATATAATTAAAAACTATTTAATATTTATTAAAAAATTAAATAATAAATAATTATAATTTAGTAAAAAAATCCCCACCCCACCCCACCCAACCCAACCCAACCCACCCCTCCCCCTACCCCCCGATTCCCGAACAGAACCCAGGCCATCGGCCTGGGTTCTCAGATCCCAGGCCACTGCCGGCCTGGGAATCGGGGGTAGGGGGAAGGGTGGGGAAGGGTGGGGAGGTGGTGGGTGGGGTGGGGATTTTATTTTTTTAAATTAAAATAATTTATTATTTAATATTTTAATAAATATTTAATAGTTTTAAATTATATAATTTATTATTTTAATAAATATTAAATATATTAATTCTATTATATAAATTTTATATTTAAAAAGAATATTTTTTCTTAATTTTGGTGATATTTATGTTACTGTATTATTTAATTTATTAATATTGTTTATAAATTAAATTAGTTATTTAAATAAAATAAGTAAAATTTTCTAAATTGGTCAGCACGTGGTCTTATTCGAATCAATTTGGAAATTTGACAACTATGTGGGCTAAAATCGTCACTAAATTTGGAGATGTGGGGCTTTTTTGGTAACCTGAAATGTTATGGGGTAAAATTATCAGTCAACAAAAATAATGGTATGAAATGTGTAAAGTTCTAAATTGGTCAGCACGTGGTCTTATTCGAGTCAATTTGGAAATTTGGCAACAATGTGTGGACTAAAATCGTCACTAAATTTTGAGATGTGGGGCTTTTTTGGTAACCTGAAATATTATGGGGTAAAATTATCAGTCAACATAAGTTATGGTATCAAATGTGCAACGTTTTAACGGCCACGTGACAATCACGTGACAATTCCATGTTCAATTTGACGGAAGTATCAAATGTGTCGAGTTGATTTGAGTTATGGTATCAAATATGTCGGTAGAAAAAGTTGTGGTATCAAATCCCTAAAGTAGGTTGAATTATGGTATGAAAAGTGAAATTCTCTCTTTTTCGAACAAGTTACAAAGTGAAGCCTCGAATATAATATCAGAATTCGAGCTCAAGAAATACAGTACGATCACTCCTATCCTATTACAAATTCTACGAGTAATTCTACCATGTTACGTACTTGGTCTTCATTCCCTAAGATCGCTCCAGATGCAGAACTCAGCAGTGATTCTTATTGGCAATCACTAGCCACGTGTCGCACATCCGTCTTCGTACGGGATAAAAGCCGGATCGGAGCTCCTCTCCAGGGCTTCAGACTTACCTTAGGTCTTCATCTGTAAATAATGATTGAAATACTCAATCATTATTTACAGGTTAATCCGAACCGGTGCAGCAAAGGGTTATCTCAGCAGAGGCACCCCAAGGAAGCTCGAAGGAACTATACTTCAAGAAAGCCCTCGAGGAAGCTGGTGCCTCAAATTTAAAGAACTCCTCTCAGATTAACCAGCTGCCCGATCGGATACTACGCCATAAAACCGGAATTCTAACCCGCACCAGATAAGATATGTCTGGGAAAACAGGTTGCCTGCCGGTATTCTAGGCGCGATTTCTTTTGCCTGTCGATATTCTAAGCGAAAAGGCATATACCAAAGGAGCTAAGATCGAAAAACAGGGTTCGAAGTCTAATCTCAAACTCCTTTATCTGGGAGAAAGTATGAATCAAATTTAAATCTCGACCCATGGGGATCGGAGGAAGCATAAAGGAAAAAGTGAGGAATGTCGTATAAAATAAGGGACCTATTTATAGTGGTAAAGGGTTTTGAATCAACGGCCCAGATAACAGATCGCAAACGGCTAGGATGTCCGTATTAAATGGACTGACCGATACGTTTCCCGAGAAATAGGGTCCTGTTTGGTTAGCAGAACGTACGGTCTAACAATGTGCAAAGAAAGGCTTATTCGAAACGTTCATTCGAACAAATGTTTCACTTATTATCCTACTCGAAAAATAGCCCAAGGATCAGGAACACTTGTCTGAAAGTTCAACCCTCATGCACTTGATATTCTAAATATGAAACCGCTATTTTTACAACCGACTAGAGATGTTCGAATCGAAAAAGCTATGATTGATCTACTCGAACAAAACTCTCGAACTGAAAAATTCGACAGCTTTTGAAATTCGGCGATAGCAAGGATCAATCACAACAAGTTCTTTATTAATTTCAAATCTACCAAGACAATTAATATTCTTACTCAAGAGACCACTGTTCGGGTATTTCGTTGTTAATCTTAGATATTCGCGGTTGAGTTATTGGAAATAAGAGCGTGTCTGATTGTCCTTTATTCTATCAACAAGGAAAAGAGAAAATTCCATTCATGAATATTATTAAAAAGATACAAGAGTTCAAAAGGAAAATATGGAAGATACATTTCGAACACAGCACAAGCTAATGTGTAACATATGAACCCCCTTTACTTTCTACAATCCTATGAAATTTTCGATTTTTTCTCCTATCGTTTATTCAAAGTAACCTAGCTCCGAGCAGGGAATCTCCTTTGGATCCGCAGGCTTTTAACTTTATTTATGGTCTTCCGAAGACGAAGGGGCGAACGGACGGTTTATCGGGTAACTGTATTCTGGATCGTTCTCTCCCCAGTATGTCTTCCTAAATGCATTGTAGCAACAAGTCCCTGTTCGAAGACCTGCGCGACGACCTGCGGACTCCATGATTCTGGCTTATTGGCCTTCCAGATGGAAATTGTATTTGCCTGTCTATATTCTAAGCGAGGTCGGGTTAGAAGACTGTCCCTCTTAAAAATTGTTCGAAGTCTGAGCTCAAAAAGTTGAATTGATTGAATCACGATCTTGACTACCATGATCGGACAGATAAAATGCTGGTACAACGAATAAGATAATCTCAACAATATGACAGCCTTTTATAGTAAAAGTTGAAAGAATCCAGCGGCAGATAATTCGTGAAATGAATGGATGAGATTTGTCGACCCTTTCAATTCTCGATAAATGAGGAACCGTTTGGAAAAAATCAAACTTGTCAAAATTGGGAATTTATAGACAAAGAATTTTCTTAACAAGGCATAAGGTTTATTTATTAAGTCCTAAGGTTATTCACTATTTGCTGTTTCGCTATGATTCATCTTTTCTCATGATTGCAGAAGACTATTATCTCAACAAAATTTATTTCGATCGGAGTTATATATTCAGTGGAAACTAGTCTCGCCAATATTCATATTTATTCGTCTTATTATGATATTATCGATCTCGTTAATCTATTATTCTATCTCTGTTCATCTATTATTCTATCTCTACTTGTCTCCATCTACTATTAAAAAGGGTGAAAGCTGTTGCTACGACCCACGGGCTAAAAATGCTCTGAAACGACTAAGGGTGAAAGCCGTTGCTACGCCCCTTAGATCGAAATTATTAAACGGGTGAAAGCTGTTGCTACGACCCTCGGGCTAAAAATGCTCTGAAATAGGGTGAAAGCCGTTGCTACGCCCCTTAGATCGAAATTATTAAACGGGTGAAAGTTGTTGCTATGACCCTCGGGCTAAAAATGCTCTGAAATGACTAAGGGTGAAAGTCGTTGCTACGCCCCTTAGATCTAAATTATTAAACGGGTGAAAGCTGTTGCTACGACCCTCGAAGATCGACCAAGGGGGAAAGCCGTTGCTACGCCCCTTGGATCGAGAAATAAAAATGGGTGACGACCCTCGGGCTAAAAATGCTCTGAAACGACTAAGGGTGAAAGTCGTTGCTACGCCCCTTAGATCGAAATTATTAAACGGGTGAAAGCTGTTGCTACGACCCTCGGGCTAAAAATGCTCCGAAACGACTAAGGGTGAAAGCCGTTGCTATGCCCCTTAGATCGAAGTTATTATCCGAGATCAATCTAAATTCTATCGTCTTATTTCTCCACGATTATTCATACGACTTAGGGTGAAAGCCGTTGCTATGCCCCTTAGATCGAAGTTATTATCCGAGATCAATCTAAATTCTATCGTCTTATTTCTCCACGATTATTCATACGACTAAGGGTGAAAGCCGTTGCTATGCCCCTTAGATCGAAGTTATTATCCGAGATCAATCTAAATTCTATCGTCTTATTTCTCCACGATTATTCATACAGCTAAGGGTGGAAGCCGTTGCTATGCCCCTTAGATCGAAGTTGTTATTCAAAACCAATCTAAATTCTATCATGTGATTTCTTAACGATTATTTATTCAACTAAGAGTGAAAGATCCATGAACCCAGAAAAGTCGAAGCTATGAAAGACATCCCACGAAGGGATCAAATATTATCTCATAAGGGGCGAGTTACAAAGGTCGAATTTAAAAGTATCGACAACAATATAGAAAGAAAATTTTTCATTCATAAAATATTCAGTACATTTACTAATACAAAAATGAAGTTCGAATTCAAAAGAGAAAAAGGATTACATATGTCACGTCCTATTACAGATACTACAATAGTATTGAAAGCCTTCGCATTAAAAAAGAGAGCGAGATCGGAGCATGCCCGGGATTCGTAACCGATCTTAGGTCTTCAGCAGTAAGTATTGACGGCCATGCCTATGATATAAGATCTGCTGATGAAGGACCGGCGCACGAGGGGAATCTCGGGCGATTTCAGCACGCACTAACCTGAACCGGGATACTGTGAACCAGCTTCGGAAGTATCTTAAAGAAGTTGAGATCAAAACCTTAAAGATCCTTCCACAAGTCGACCCACTATCCGACTGGGTGGATTGACAGGATACAGGAGGTCGAACCGGCCCTAAATGGATGGAATCAGAGAGAGCTGGTCGCCTGTCGGTACCCCAGTCGCAATTCTTTTCGCCTGTCGATACCCTAGTCGAAGTAAATCGCCACGAGAGGCAGCCAAAGTAATATAGGAAAATGGTTCGAACTCGAACCTCAAAACGCGTTATTGAAGATAGAGAGCCAAACATAGTAGTCAAAGAAAGTAAAAGCTCAATCGTAGAGTCGATCAAAACAATTACTGAAACGTAAAAATATGAAGGTAACTATGGAACTATATATAGTGAAAAGATAAGGCAATCGACGACTCAGATTTGATAAAACTAACGGTTGGGATACAAGCAATAAATACGCCGACCGTTACGATTCCCGAGAATACCGAAACCGTTTGGATAAGTGAAGAAAATGTCAAAATTGTTCCCGCTCGGGTTCGTCCAGTTCGAATTCGTTATAATCTCAGTTCCGGTCATCAAAAGAGAATCATGAAGAAAAAATTCGAAGTATAGCTTATAAAGAAACCGTTATCAATAATTCATCTGAGAATGGCCGAGACCAAGGAAGTACAACATTTGAATAAAACGATTGTAAGGATCAATCAAAAAGACTATTATTTTCCGAGCTTGACATATCAAGCAATTACAAATTACAAGATATCAACTCCTATTACATATCAGACCAATCTTTTGATGCTAAGTACTTTTTACAGTTTTGGGAACAGTGACAAAGAACTAATATATATATCCGAACGAGAGAGGAACTTCATAACCAGGCAATCCTATGAAATTTTCGGCTGACGATAATGTCCGTACTCGAATAGGAGGAGCCTGCCAAGCCAACAGGCTTTTGTCTGTATTTATAGTTCCTCAAAAAGGAGAGGGGTAATGCATCTTTTTCTAGGAGTAACGTGAATACTTTATTGAGGTCCTCGATCCTCGAAGCTCCACCCTTAACATCCTCAATGAAGAACCGAACAAATCGTTGGAGACCCTTAGAAAACTTGATGCTTGAGCTTCTCCTAAACCACAGAAGGTCGTAACGACTACATGGGTCGTGGATGGTCAGCAATAAAGCTTATTGGCCTCCAAGGTCGGAATAGCGTTCGCCTGCAGATATCCTAGTCGAGATTGAAGTACTAATTAACCTATGATCTGCAAAATAGGTCCTAACTCGAAATTCGAAATATTGAGTCATGCAACAAAATCTTTTAGTCAACATGGTCGAAGGAATCTGTTTTCAGAAAATCTTATAAGGATATAAAACGAAGAGCCCCATTTATAGGTACTGTTCTCAAAAATCCAACGGCTAGCAAAAAGCAAAACGAACGGTCGAGATCAAAAGACTGTTGCGCTTCCCGAGAATATGAGCGGGAAGAGGAAGTGATCTAATTTTGGAAAATAAGAAGAATTAATATACCAAGATCGAAGATCAAGAATTCCGAGGGTAGGGACTGCAAGTTCGAACGGAAAAAACAAACTAAAGTATGAATGGAAAAGAACACATCAAATTATGCAAGAACATGCAATCCGGGAGATAAATAGATTATTACAAACCATAAAGGATAAAAATGTCTGAAATTATTCATGATCACGCAGAAGTAAAAACAATATAGCCATATAGCCAGGGGCGGATCCAGGAATACGGGCCAGTGGGGGCTAAGCATAGATCAAATTTTTGATAAGTTTCCCCTGAAAACACCAAAAGTTTTTGTATTTGAGTTAACCAAAACTAGAATATAGAGTAGTTTCTACTTTAACATATTTTCTTTTTATTTACAATTCTTTCTAAGATTTCTCAAAAAAATTCGAAAAATCTCGAAAAGTTTCTAATATACTACTGACCGAAACATACGTAAAAAATGAAACTTTAATACATGGGGCTATAAGGTTCAAGGATAAATTGAATAATCGAAATACAATTTCAGATGACACCAATTATATCCACAATTAATCGCACTGATTTTTAATTTTCTAAAATATGTACATAATAGCTAGGACAGAGCTAGATCAATATTTTTTTGAGGGGAAGGAGTTTATGTAGTATTGTATTAAATAAAACGTATAATAAAAAAATCGAATTCTCTTGGTTATTATTAAAAAGAAATAAAATTAAAAAAAATTAAGAAATAACAAAAATCAAGGAACAATTATTCATAAAGAAAAATAATCTAAAGGAACCATTGTTGAAAAAGAAAACGAAACTAAAAGAACAATTGTTGAGAAAATAAAATAGATTAAAAGAATAATTGCTAAGAAACAAAAAAGACTATAAAATAAGTAACAAAGGAAAATGCACTCTTGGGATTTGAACTTGGGACAATGTTGATAAACATGTATAACCAAACCATTGAGCAAATGCATTTTTTATGTAACTAAAACTAATATAAATTTATTTGAACAATACTTATATCCTTTTTCTATAATTCAGATTATATCATTTGTAACTATTTTATATGTATACAATTGTTAAATTGATGAACTAAAATACACATTCCACAACTTTACAATTTTCGGGTCTATCTCACTAAAAACTTTGTTAACTAAAATAAAAGCTTTAGTTTTCCTTTTTCTTTTTGAAGAGTTCATAAAATAAATATTGCATGGACAGACTAGAGAAAATAAGATGGACCTATACTAATTAAAAGGAGGGCCCAAATAGAAAACGCTTATGTTTTGTGGTGGAAGGGAAAACTAAAAAGAGTGGAAGGGAATAAGCATCCAAGGGTCGAACCGTGGACCTCATCCAGAAGTCTAAATAACTTATCCAGTGAGAAATATAGTTATTATGTTAAGAATACTACTACTAAATATATATTCTAAATACGAGTGGGGGCTATAGACCCCACTAGCCCCTATGTAGGTCCGCCCTTGCATACAGCAAGTCTGAATGAATAAAAGACAACATCTAGAGAAGCTTATTGTCGGAGAAAATCTTTCGAAGCTCGGCATTACGAGCCTCATATCCTACTTCATATCCACGGTCGTAAGCCTCCTTTTCTCAGCGCGCGAAGTCTTGTTTCTCCTGCTCGTGAAGACTTTTCAGTTTCTCGAGCTCTTCATTTAGCTTCTTGTGGATTTCTTCTCCATGTTCTTTAGCAGTCTTCTCCCTCTCTAAAGCAAGCTTCTCCGCAAAGACACGGTCGAATTCGGTTTTCTTCTCCTCCAGCTCGATGGAAATAGCAGCACTCCGATTTGTTTCCCGCTCAGCAAACGTTTTAAGTTCGATAAAATCTTGTCCGGCCCATTAAAAAAAAAGATCGGCATCGTTAACTCAAAAAAAAAAAAAAAAAAATATATATATATATATATATATATATATATATATATATATATATATATATAACCTGAAACAGGAAGTGCGTCCCAGACTCGAACAACTCTTCTATATTCCTCTCCTTGGACATGTCGGTTTCAAAAGAAGTAAAGTCAACTCGCAACAGACTATCCATGGGATCAGCCTTAGAAGCAGACCCATCTTTCGACTCCTTGGGCGGGGAAGGAGTAACTTTCGGAGGAGCGGAATCAACGCGTGGTTCGGAAGGATTATCAATTTTTAAAGGTTCAGCAGAAGCCCCTCCACCAATTTCCAACTTAGGCTTTTTGCTAAGACTTCCTGCGGGGGGACGGGTGAAGAATCATCAGAGGATGGTTTGCTACCGATAGCAAGATTCTGCAAAGCTTCGATGGGAGTGACCCCATCAGAATAAGGCCTTTTGTTCGAAGAAGGAATGGGAGTCTCTGACAGGGTCTTCACTCGAAGAATCGACAACTTTCGGGGAAGAACCCCCGAGTGCAGCCTCGAGCTCTTCATCCAAAATGGACTTGTTGGAACTGCCCTTGGTTTGCTTTGAGGAAGTGCTTTTCTCTTTCTTATTTTCCCCTCTTTTAGGAGCTTTCGGGGAAGACACAGAGGTCTTGGAAGAGGATTTGGAGGGTTTGGCCTCCTTGGCAGGTTTTTGCTCTTTGGTAATTTTTATTCTTCAAGCCACCGAATAGCAGTTTGGGGTCGATTGCCTTGCCTAGTATATTTTTCATGATAAACGGGGAGAGAGTTAAGAAAATTGGAAGAATGCAGAATATAGAGGAAGAGCTCCGATCTCTAAAAATATTTTCTGACGAAAATTGAAGAGATCCTCATATTTATAGGCGCTAGACCCTATAATTACAATAGTGGAATCGACGCGACTTTCAAGAAAGATTCTATATGGAATAAATAGATATCGAGCATAGAATACGAAAAGATATCGAACTACGAAAGGCAAATGATGTCCAAATATTTGCAAGATTGGAACTTACAAGTTACACGAATTAAACCGAAAGGAAAACAAGTCCGATTACAAAAGTGGGTTGCGTACATGTATACTTTCGATTCCTAACTACGAGACTATAAATCACCCCCTCCGGCATGCTCGAACTCAGCATTCGGACCAATGCCATCTTCGCCGCCGCTGCCTAATGGATCAGTCTGGTCAACGGGTCGACCATTTTCCTTATCCGATCCGTCCTCTATGTTAACATCTTCATTTTTCCCTGAAGCAGAAGGATAATCGTCGTTGGAGCGCTCGAGCAAATCTGGGTTAGGCATTGGAACACCAAACTCCTCAACTAAGGGGGCAAAGCGATGATCCTGCCAGTTCATATCCGTCTTGGGTAAAGAGGAAGCTTTGTAATCCTTCCCTTCAGCATTCTTAAAAGGGTTCATATACTGAAAATATTCGTCCATGTCATCTGGAATTTTCTTGGCCGAAACTAATTGTTGAACCCCTTTATAAAAGATCGTCTGAAGAATCCCTCCCATTCTCCTTTGGACTAAGGGATCTAAGACAGGGGATTCCAAGAATTCTCGTATGGCTGGAATCTCGGCCTCTTCCCGGCCCTGGGCATATGCACGCTCGGAATCTTGCTTTGCTAGCTCAAGCTCGATCTTTACCTTCTTCAGCTCTTCCTCGAGGGCACTTCTCTCTTTAACGGATGACAGCAAAATCCTCTTCCACGGATGAGGAATGCTTCATAGTTGGTTTCTCGAGCTCCTTCTTTACTTGAGATAATTCTCGTTGACTTTCTGCTAGTTGAGATCGAAGAGTTTGATTATCAACGAAAATTTGTGCATATGCATCATGAGAATCCTACGACTCCTGCTCCAGCAATGCTAAGCGATAGGTTTGAATAGCGAACAAATCCCCGATCTATGAGGTAATTTAAGATATCAGCAAAATGTTAAGGACTCTAAAGAAAGAAGAGATAGTCAAAAGACAAAATTTTACCTCATGATACGTTCGGGAGAAATCACTCAAAACCTCAAAATCACCTTTGACGGTATGAAGCAGAATATCCCGTTTAAATCGACTAGCCATATAGATTCTAGCGGCTTTGTCGAATTCATTCTCACCTCCCGAGTCCAGATCAGTTAGAATGGTACCATCTTCAGGGTATCCAGCAGCCCTGCTACCGCGGAGATGCTCGTCCATGAAATCCACCACATCGGGCTCCGACCTACCTTCTCGACATGGAACCGAGTCAGAGCTCACACCAAAGGGTTTTACCCTCCTTGAGGGTCCCGGGTGGTCAGCATTCCTCTTTCGACTCAGAAGCTTCTCATATTCCTGAATACCCTGAATCCGGTTCCAGGAATGTTGACTATAGCCGACGGACGAAAGAGCAGAAGTATCAGGGGAAAACAAAGTTCGAAGAGGTCCGGCAGTGGCAGAGTTCAGGGAACTCATAGTGCCAAGCCCTCTCAAATCGGGAATTGTAACTGGTATAACAACTGAATTTCCACCTAAATTACTTGTGTCCGCTCTTCTTTCGGAAGTATATGGTAACGGGTCGAAATAAAATGGCTTATCTTCAACCGAGCCGGCAGCAGACAGTCGGAACTTCTCAACAATCCGACCTGCAAAGGAAATACAAGACATACATGAGTTTAAACTAGTGATCTA
This sequence comes from Penstemon barbatus, assembly GCA_003313485.2. Classification (NCBI taxonomy): domain Eukaryota; kingdom Viridiplantae; phylum Streptophyta; class Magnoliopsida; order Lamiales; family Plantaginaceae; genus Penstemon; species Penstemon barbatus. Next base: position 7,118,608 of record CM064884.1, read on the forward strand.
TCATACCTCAAGATAGAAACAAGCTAAAGACATACCCAAAGATAGAGGGGCGAGAGGCGGAGCAGCAGAAGCTGGCAAGTTACCGAACTGAGGAAGGGATCCTTCGAAGGACTGATCGGATAAAGGATAAGAATACTGATCGTGGGGGCAGGATAATCACAGTGGCTCAACCCAGCCAATCGCAAAACACCTTCCTGAATTAGGAGCTTGGTCTGGTAAGGATTGGACCGCAACTGCTCGAGAAATTCATCGGAAAGACGGTGGTTGAGCTTCTCTTTAATTCTATGAGAACCATATGACCAATAGTTTACGCCATCCCATCGATATGGTCTTGTTTTTGAACTACCTTATGATATTGGAACATCAGGGCCTTTCACAAAAAAGAATCTCCTCTTCCAACCTTTATTCTTTCCCGTTGTTATATTCGTAAGAAAAGGCCGCTTCGACCGCTGGCGGATGGACACAAACCCCGCATTTGAACCCTTGCACAGTTCCATTCGGAATATTTGCCAAAAATTACTAAAGGAGGCCTCTCCTCCCTTTGCCTCCATAAGAGCGCTGAATGCTACTATATACGCAACAGAGTGTGGAAGAAACTGAGCGGGGGAAAGCGAAAAGAAAGTCAAGACGTTTCTGATAAGGGGAATGAACGGGATACGTAAACCACAAGAAAATTGACTCTCATAAAAGGCTTGACAGCCAGCCGGAGGCTCGGTAGCACGTTCGGTGTAAGAGGGAATGACGATCGAAAACCCCTTGGGAAGAAATTTCCCGAACTCCGCTTCGAGGTAAACACGATCCTTCTTCGAAAAATAACAGGAAGTTTGACTGGCGGGAAGTTCTAACCTATTCGAGGTGGCGGCGTCAGAAGGATGCGTATGTTTAAAAATCCTGACGAAGGCACCCTCGCCGATGCTGTGTTTCTCGACCTCATCTTCCTCGAGATCCTCGGTCGGGTCATCATCCTCGTCTTCTTGACGAAATTCTCCATCTTCGTAATCGTCGACGAGCTTTAGCAAAGGATCGGACTCTTGGTTCTCTCCGACCTTATTATTGCCCCTTGAATTTCTAGAACTTGACATTACGGATTCAGAAATGAATATATTAAAGTAAGTGCCTTTTCGATTCGAATACTCCGAGCTCAAGAGAGAATGCGATATGTAAGTAATTTTTCAACGAGTCAACATATATATACGGGGTTAAAAAGGTAAAATTGCAAACAGGTCCCCGAGTAACCGCGACGGTTGAACTTACTCTGAGTAAAAATTTAAAGTTATCCTTCTGAGAATTGCATTCTTGGTCCTTTACTTTCCAAATTGTGGAGTAAATTCCCCGGAAATTGTCCCCGTGGTATTCCATTGATCTCTTTATTACGATCGGAAAATTTAGAAAGCATTCGTCAAGGAATTGAATGAAGCATCGTGGAATAATAAAGAATATTACAATTTAGAGGTCCTACGCAGAAGTTGGACGACGAGATTATTTTTCCAACACGCCGATATATTGTTTCTTGTATATGCACTCTTTTTCCCTGGCTCGGTTTTTATCCCAATGAGTTTTTCCGAGTTAGGTTTTTAACGAGACATATCCAAAACACATTCTGAGCGGCTCATCTCATAATAGCGTGCGACATAACTTGTACTTCTTCGAGCGCAAGCTCCACTTCACGCTCGAGAAGTGGGGGAGTATTGATGAGGGGTAATTTGGATCCCCTGCCTTCGCAGGCTCGATGCAGTTCGAACAACACCAGATCCTGCCCCCAGGAACCAAGAGCCGGCCCAGGGTTCTAAATAAACTATTCCGAGCCTTTGAAAAGAACCCGAGGTCGAGAGATACTGTTGGGCCGAGCCTAGGCCCAAGCCCATCAATTCAGTTATAAATACCCCAAGCATTTATGACGACGACACAACTTCCCAGGTGCTCTTCCTCCGAAGCTACTGCTCGGAATTACACAGGAAATATAGCATAGGCTTTTTATATGTATTTCATTTTCTAGCTTGTACGGCATCCAATAATGCTCGGATAGGACTCTCTATATTCATAACTTGTACTTGATCACATTGAATACAATACTATTGATCTTATCTCTCCATTTTACTTACGTTACACGGCATTATACATCACCCTGATCGAACCAACGAAAACGCGTAAGATCAGACTCGGCTCATAATGATTACCCATGTATGAATTCTCATATTGAAAATGAGTTGGACTTATTGGGCAACCGACAATTGTGCTCTCCCCCATGCAATGCATACAATAACAAAGTGATCGTCCCTCGGTTGACCTTGGATAGCAATCATTGTAGGCCATCGTACCTAGGAAGACAAAGATCACAACGTAAATAGCAAATCCAAGTTAAGATATACAAGAATATAAATTGGCAAACAATCGTTACAACTCCCCGGCAATGGCGCCAAAAACTTGTTGCGTTCCAAATACTAATACGCAAACACGCAAGTATACGGTCGTTACAAGTAATAAAGTGATAAATGAGTGTCGAACCCATGAGGAATTGTTCAATTAATTACCAACTAACGTCTTGTTACTTCGACTTAGATTTGTAAGTTGAGTTTGGTGAGGTGATGGTGGTTTTGATACTACAACTCAATTAAGGTGACTAAGGAAACTAACACTTGACTTAACAATATGTAAAGACTTCTAGGATTTTACGTCACCTAGTTCAATTCAAGACAAACGACTCAACAATTGACAACCACACTCATGTTTGTTGTTCAAGATTTTGTAAATTATTCATACGTATCCTCCGATAGCGTACGAACCTACCAAAGTAGACCAATCCAATTTATGTCTAAAAGGATTAAGCCTAAGTGATGCATTAATTCCCAAACCTTATTAGAACATGAAATGACCTAGGTATATTCCTATCCTAAAATCAAATCACAACCTAGTTTTACAATCTTATCTTTAATCCACTATACCTAGCAATTAAAAATCAATTCATTTCATCCTATGGTTGATCAAACCACAAGTTGACAAAAGCTCAAACTAGTTTAACAAACACTTATATACAAGACCATTAACTCATTATTTAATCAAGAATCAAGAACCAAACATAGGATCAATAAAAACATAGAATAAAGGAGATTAGCTACTCATAACATTAAATAAATCATTCATTACATTAAAAATCCATAAATGTAAATGAACAAAACAAGAAAGGTAGAGTTAGAGCAAGCTTAGGTGATGAGGTCTTCAACAACTTCTCCCTCAATGCCTTTTTATCTTCTTTGGGAGTCCAAGTGAGAGTTCTTCTTTCCAAAGTGCAAACCCTTCTCTTTTCTTCAAAAGAGGCAAGAGGAAAGTAAAAGTGTAGAATGATGTATGTTGGTTGAATGATTCCACCTTTAAGCCTCTAACCTAGAGAAACAACAAGTTCCTCATGCCTAAGTTACCCTCCAAACTTTGGCAACTAAGGCCAAAAAGTCCCCCATGATGCCTAAAAATACAAGTGGGATCAAAGGGGGAAAATACAAGAAACCCCCTGCCTTTCCCGCAGCAGAAATGTGCTGGTATCAGGGACCTCGCCGCTGTGAGCTTTAGGCCGTAGGTTTCCAGCAATTTTCTGCTCTGCCGCACTTCCTTCCGAGCAGCATATCTTTTGATTCCGAACTCCTATTGCGGATCCGTAAAGTCCGTAGCGTAGCTAACTCACTCATCTTTGACATATCCTAAATTCAGCTCATTTGGATCATCTATGAAATATTTATGCATGTTCTAGTGAGAAGCTATCTACATTCTTGTACAATTTGCTCTGGGTTCTAATTGCTTTGAAGCTCAAGCTTGACTCGTGGGGTGGGTAGAGCGACTCGTATCATTGATACGCAACTCCGAATCTCTCTAAGATGTCAATACCTACAAACCACAGAGAAAACGATCAAAGTGAGAACAAAAACACATAAATGAACAAAGGCCGAACAAAGGGGCCAAAAGCACAAAAGAAACGAAAACACGAGAAGACACACAAAAAACTCGGATCAAAACAAGATGTTTTGGGCTTAAAGAGATAAGTAATAACGACATTTCATGGCGTTATCATTTCCATACCAAATTTCTTGAACAGATCTCTTGTGTATTTTGCTTGGTTGATGAATATTCCATCAGGCAACTGTCTAACTTGCAAACCAAGAAAATAATTGAGTTCACCCATCATGCTCATTTCAAACTTATTCTGCATCAGCTTGGAGAACTTGTCACACATCTGTTGGTTAGTTGAACCAAAAATAATATCGTCCACATATATTTGCACAAGTAATATATGATTTTCCCATTCAATTGTGAACAAGGTCTTGTCCACCTTACCTTTACGAAATCCTTTAATTAAAAGAAAATCAGATAGGGTATCATACCATGCTCTTGGAGCCTGTTTCAGTCCATAGAGGGCTTTCTTCAGACGATATACCTTGTCTTCCTGTTGATAAGCTTCAAATCCAGGTGGTTGTTCAACATACACTTCTTCTTGTAATTCTCCATTGAGAAATGCAGACTTCACATCCATCTGGTAGACAGTGAAGTTCTTGTAAGCAGTATAGGCTAGAAACAGTCTGATTGCTTCAAGTCTTGCTACTGGTGCAAATGTCTCATCAAAGTCAATTCATTCTTCTTGACAGTAACCCTTGGCCACTAATCTTGCTTTGTTTCTGGTAACAATACCATCTTCATTCATCTTATTTCTGAAAACCCATTTAGTGCCAATTACCCTTTGATGACTTGGTCTTGGAACTAAGTACCATACTTCGTTCCTTTCAAATTGATTCAACTCTTCTTGCATAGCTTCAATCCAGAAGGAGTCACTGAGAGCTTCTTCAATTTGTTTAGGCTCTATTTGAGAAAGAAAACTGGCAAACATAGCATCTTGTGCAGCAGCCCTTCTAGTCTTTAATCTGTCCAAATAATCACCAATCACTAACTCAGGTGGGTGATTCTTGAGCCATCTTAGATCAGGTTGCAAATCTGAATGTTGTCCTATGTTTTGATCTTGCAACACTACTGTTGGAGATTCAGTAGTAGTCTGTTGAACAGTACTTGTCTGTTGAACATTCTCTGGTCTGTCTGCTGTTTGCAACTCGTCTGTTAGACAATCAGCGCTGTGATTTTGAACAACACTTGAGTTATCAGGTAGGTTGAGGTCAGGTAGTATGATGGGAACATATTCTTCATTCTTTCCAACGTTCAACTTCTATAAATCAGTAGACAGATCTTGATTAATACTTTGATTCTTTTCAGAAGATTGATTTGGTTCATCAAATACTACATGAATGGATTCTTCTATTAGTAATGTTCTTTTGTTAAAAACTCTATAAGCTTTACTAACAGTAGAGTATCCTACAAAGACAGCTTCATCAGCCTTTTCTGCAAATGCAGTAAGGTGATTTTTCCCATTATTTAATACAAAGCATTTTCAACCAAAAATTTTAAAGTAATGAATGATTGGTTTCCTGTTGTTCCAAACTTCATATGGAGTCTGTTCTGATTTTTGTTGATCATGCATCTGTTTTGGGTAAAGCAGCCTGTATTTGTTGCTTCTGCCCAAAATATTTGTAGCAGCTTAGCTTCAGCTATCATAGTTCTGACAGCTTCCTTTAGTGTTATGTTTCTCCTTTCAGCAACACCATTCTGTTGAGGGGTTCCAGCAGCTGAATACTCATGATGTATTCCTTTGATATTACAATACTCTTTAACAGTAGAGTTTGTAAACTCTGTCCCTCTATCTGATCTGATTTTCAATATCTTTGTGCTTTTCTCATTCTGGATCAATTCCATCAAATTAGTAAGATGTTCCTTGGTTTCACTTTTCTTCTTCATGAATATCACCCAAGTATATCTTGAATAGTCATCCACAACAGCTAGGCAATATTTCTTTCCACCATTGCTGACTGGATCAATGGGTCCAAATAAGTCCATGTGTAAATCGAATCGATTGAAGAAGAAATTTCCTTATCTAAAGGACGAAAATCAGCAGCTTCAAGATTCTTTTAGAAGATTGGTGCTTCTTGCTTTTGATTTATGACTTGATTTGTTTCCCTTTCTGACATGCGTCACAGAGTTTGTCTTTGCTCATGACTGTTTTTGGAATCCCTTCTACCAGATCATTCTTTATTAATCTGTTTATGGTCTTGAAGTTTAAATGATTCATCCTTTTGTGCCATAGCCAACTGACTTCACTTGGTGTTGATGCCACCAAACAAACACTTGAATTCTTGTCAGCAGAATTCTAGTCGACCATGTAGATATTTCCTTGTCGTCTTCCAGATAAAATTACCTTCTTTGTACCAATCTGTTCAACATAGCACTTATCTGTTGAGAAGATGACTGAATATCCCTTGTCACAAAATTGACTTATGCTCAGCAGGTTGTACTTTAGGCCTTTAACATATGAGACGTCAGATATCTCTATGTTTCCCTTGATTAAGCTTCATTTGGCTACAATCTTGCCTTCTTTACTGTCTCCAAAAGTAACTTTTGGACCATCCACAGCAACAACATCAGTCAGTTCATGTATGCTTCCACACATGTGCCTTGAACAACCACTGTCCAAGTACCAAATCTTCTCTACTTTACTCCTACTCCTAATCCTAACCTACAAAACAAAAATAAAATTGTTTTAGGTACCCTTATTGAGAGGGTCCTGAAGGATTAGTTCCACCTTTGACAACCCAAGATGTTGATGTCTTAGGCTTCTTAGGCTTCTGAGTTTTGACAAGAGCATGAACAGTTTTATCATTATCATATTCAGCATATAAGTCATGTTGTTGATCAGTATGATAAGGAAAATGTTCATAAGTAGGGTAAGGTGCATGATAAGCACGGTATGCATGCATTGGATGAGCAGGATATGGTGCATAGTAAGTTGGAAATTGAGGTGCATGATACATAGGAGGATATGCAGCAGGTTGCACATAATAAGACTCATTTCCTGATGGGATAGTGCCCTGCAAGCCAATACATTTAGCTTGTACTGGAACTGTCATTATCTTTCTTTAGTATAAATGACTTAATACGCACGTTTATTTATACAAGTATAAGGATAAACAATGGCCAACTTCATCTCTCGCGAATACATTTAAGCGATTGGATGAAATCCTTAGATTACATTTGACTATGGGACGATTCACTTCAGTACTGAGTGCAATCATGAAACAGTCTCAAAGGTCGTAATCTTAAAACTGTTCCAAGTCATGGATTCCAAATGAGACGGGGTATCGTAGGAATCGCCAAGACTTGTACAAGTATGCATGATTCATATGGAGTGAATTTGTAGCGTTTCATGAGCAAGGCATTTGAGGCCAGTGCATATGAGTAGGTGGTTCAATGGAGGATTGAACGCATCGAACGACCCGAACAGAGAAACATATTGTGGAAGCGCATGTCGCATATCGATGATGGGATGTTTCTCAAGGATTATAATAGTGTACGATTTAGTCCTTTGACTTGAGGTGCTAGGGCGAATTCGGTGCATGAAAGTGCGTACTTAGATCTAGGTATAGGCCACTTAGCTTGGTCATAACATGCCTAGGTTGGGTGCGTATGGACATGTACGCGGGTGGTTAGTACCAATATGGAATCTATTGACTCATTGTAATGGATGAGAGAATTTCCTATACGATTCTTAGATAATATATCCGAGGAATCCACGGCCGTGGTCGGTGACGGATTTGGGAAGGGGTTTCCAAATTTAGCAGTCACACTGGAATATTATCCTGAATTAGAAAGTATAGTTATCGAGACAAATTTAGAGGTGCCGATCAATTCACACACCCTAAGTCTTGATCGGGAATATTAGTCGATAGAAGGACCGTATGTACATGGTAATTATATGAGACGAGGTTCACAAGTATCAATTCACCTGAAGTTGGGCTTCATGGGCTTGTGGCTAGACATCGACCATGAAGTGTAGGTACTCCTGAGTTAATAGAGGATTTGATTCTAGGAGTGGTCAATTAAAGGTTGTTTAATTGACCGGAGCAATTTATTGTTCATAAATTAAATCACGAGGAATTCGTGGGCCTGCTGCCAATTGATGATGAACCCAGAGGGTCACACACAATACAATTGGATGGTGACTGTTGAAAAAGGATACTAAAGGAATTAATTGATTTAAAGGTAATTAAATCAATTAAATTATTTAATTCAAGTGGGAGATTAATTAATTGGCTGACTTAATTAATTAAATACTTAATTAAGTTGCTAATTAATTATATAAAAGAAATATTGATTTAATTGGATTGGGCATTTAATTAAAGCAATTAATTAAATGAAAGGCTTGCAAGATATGGGCCTTTAAGTAAAAGCCCATAAGGAGTCTTGCAAACCTAGGTCAAAAGGGAGTCTATAAATAGGGTTCTACTAGAGCTCAAAAAGCTAACACCCTAAGCAAAAACCCTAGCATCCTTTGACCTAGTAGCCGCCGCCCCTCTCCTTGCGCCGCCAAGCCTAGTGCCGCCGCCAACCTGCTGCCGTGAGCTGCCCTAGCGCCGCCGCCGCCCTCCCTTGTTCCACCGTGCTAGATCTTGCCTTGCCAAGTTGATTTGCACAGTCCTGAAACAACAAATCTCCTAGATTCAGTTCTGAGCCTAAGACTAGGAGGTGTCACAAGAATCCAGTTGGTGTGGACTATCTTTGGAGGTGAGACGCTTGGATCACTTCTGTGAACCAGATCCAGATCCAGATTCAGAATCAGAACTGTAGGTTGCCACCACCTTGCCTGTAGTGAGGTAAATCGCAAAAACCCCCTTGTTTAATTCAATGTGTGTTTTTGTTTTATGCTTGCGTATAAATAATATGGAGATTCTTATATGGGACCTTGGGTGCTTCGAAAAATTTTAAATTCCGCACTTTTGTTGTTCTGACAATCGAGGCAACCCAACCACTATCCCAACAGTGGTATCAGAGCCAACTCCATCATTATTATACGAAAAGCCTGAACATAATGTGTTTTCATCCTATATGTTTAATTATGTATATGTAAACACGTGATAATTATGTTCTGTAAATTGATTCTTACTTGTTATGACTAGATCTATGATTGGGTAAAACTGCTTTTTCAGATCTGTGCCGATTTTATAGTTTTTGGAAACTTCAGGACTTTTTGAACTAAAAATCGCAATTAGGGTTTCAAGGTCTGAAAAATTAAAATTTTTTCGAATCTGGAAATTTCAAAATTACTGGACTGTTTTGCAAATAAGGTCGCACATATTTTTGGGGTCATTTTGTAATTTCCGAAAGTTTGGGGACTGTTTTGCAATTACCGAAAATTCAGGAAAAATCGAAAATTTTCAGAATTCAAAATTTTATTTTCTGGTAGCTGCCCGAATCTGCTTAGGGGTGTTTTTGAAACTTTTTAAAAGTTTTGGGGTCAAAGTGCTATTTTCGAAAGTTGAGGAGCGAAAATGCAATTTTCAAAAGTTGAATAACAGAATCTGAATTTGAGCAGAAAATTTATTTTTGTTTACCCGAATATTCATTTTGTCATAATTAGTAGTGACTAAAAGGTAAGAATCATAGTAAGTTAGTTTTAAAATTAAGAAAGAAATAGGTAAAGGATGTTTGCATGTTTCTTGCTCTACGTGAATTGTTTACGTGGTTTTCAATCGAGCCGAGCTTTGAACTTAGGTTAGATGTGACTAGTTTAATTTATTGTTTGGTTTTTATTGGGCCTGCGAGCCTATTATGTTTTTGGGCCACTTTGAGTCTTTGTAATAGAATAGGGCTTTACTGTTTTCCTAGTTTAGGATAGAGGCCCGTTTACAAGCAAGGTGGGAGCCCAAGAAGATATGAAGGCCATGTATGCGTGGTACATTGTGTAATAGCATAGGCCTGTTTGAGAACCCTTTAGATTGACCAATAGGGCCAACATCATTGGCTCGATGATGGCCCACATAGGAGGCTCCCGATCGAAAACATATGGTGGTAGTATGCATGCTAGGCTTGTATGACTTTTATTTATTTGTCGATTTATATTTAGCTTGTATGAGATGCGCGCTAGAACCTAGATCGTAATAAAAGATAAAGCATAACTGAAACGGTGAGATCTCGAGGAGAGTTAGCATAACTTTCAAACCAGAAATTCCCCTCTCGAATTAAATATAAAGTCATATTGGATTAAAATAAAATGAAGTATTTATATAAATCCAAGCCTTCCATCAATAGGGACTAGCGTATGTTGTCTACTTATCGATAGAGGTGATCCAGAGTCTGGCACCCGGGTCGAAGAAAGGGACAATACGCGAAATCCCTTGACTCCTGATTTTAACTAAACACGACAAGGGTGAGGACTGGTCGGGATGTGAAGATCGACCGATAACTAGTTACGGAGAATTCACGACCGGGCCAGTTGCTCATCATGATTGATGGGTTAGACTTAACGATTAGTAACACTTATCATGTAGCAGTGCTAGATAAGTGCAAAAACCGAGGCAAAATAGCTTGAAGGTTGTGGAGTGACACAATTGGCAATAAGTATGCCTACCTGGGGAATTGGTTGTATGGCCACGAGTCGTGGGTGCAATTAATTGCCGCTGGGACATCAAGACCTACTAGGAAATAGAATTTCCCGAACAATTGAAGGGGTAATTGTTTTGATAAAATAGTGGGAGAACTTCTACGATAGAAAGTCCAACCTTCGTAGATTATAAGTATTATTCATTAACTAGTCCACTAAATATTTGTCTTCTCTTTAGATACTGAGATATCTGTAATTATCCATTTTACTATTTATCCTCGACAAATATAATAACTGGATCAAAATATCGACTAGGCAAGAAACTTGAGAATTGTCTTAAATTCCAAAAGGGGAATGATGTTCTTAAACGACGAGCCTATGCCTTATGAGCTTCCGAGATAAGTCAAAATAAAAGAGACGAGTCACCCGTAGAGTATGGGAATATTAATGATCGTTTTCTCATATAAAGATGAATCTCAAAAGTGAAACGAATCACCTATGAAGTATGGGAATCTTAATGATCGTTTCCTCAAATAAGCATCAAGATTGAACGAGCTATGGAAGCAACATGAGAAGCATGTCTGAAGCATCCACCTCAAAAGGCCCGTTTTGAGGACCAGTCTTCTGAAACAAACCTCCACCTCAAAAGGCTTGTTTTGAGGAGTAGTTTTGAATCGATTTGATTCGAGACTTCTAAGGAATTGTTTCAAAACTCGAGAATAAATGAAGGAACTAGTGTCAAGGATCACTGTCTTTGTTTTATCAATCTAGTTGAAAACTGGATCGATTAATCGTAGGCCTGCAAGTGATCTTAACATTAACTTCCTCCTAAATTCTCCTCCCGCTCATTCAAATGACTCTTGAAATACATTGATCTTATTTGATAAGTCGATCACATTTCATGAATCAACCAAAGTACTGGTTAAAGGCAAATAGGATAAACCTGTAATGATCGTTTACACTTCATGGACTGCGAAGTCAAAGAAGAGTAAAATGAAGAAGAATTTATTCTCTTCTAAATTCGACCATAAAAAGGTAGTCAAAAGAACGCAAGTAGCCTAAAAGTCGAATTATCCCACTGCATCTAAGAAAGGCACTGATATGTTTAATTGATTAGATGATCTAATTAATTAAGCAACGTTTCAATTAAAGGGTTAATTGCAAAGGAAAAATGAAGCAATTAAAGAAGTTAATTGAAAGGAAGTAAATTAATTGAATTAAACCATTAACTCAATTTCATTGAATTAATGTGTGAAGTTCAAATTAATACAAAGATAATAATCCATAACTTTGGTACGCTAGACTTGGACACATCTCCAAGAGTAGGATTCAAAAGTTGGTTTCGCCTAAGCTTCTTGAAAAATAGAACTTGGATGAACTTCCAACCTGCGAATCATGTCTCAAAGGAGATATGACCATATCTCCCGTCACAGGGAATCCAGAGCGAACCAAACAAAATCTGGATTTAATCCATGAGTATGGATCACTAAAGGTTACTGTGAGAGGAGATTACTCATACTTCGTACTTTTTTCTAATGACCTTGGTCGTTAGTGAAAAATGAATCTAGTGAGATGCAAATCCGAAAAACCAAGAAAGGTATTTCAATGCGAAGTAGAGAATCAACAAAGACATAGTATTATTCGATCTAATTGAGATAGCAAATACTTGTCAAGGATTCCTCAATTATCTAATTGAGAATGAGGTTCTCATACAACATACTCATCCTAAGACACCTCGACTTATTGAAGTGTCTAAAGAGATGGAATCTAACATTGTTTAACATTGTTCGATCCATATTGAGTTTTCTTAAGCTTCCTTATGCATTCTAGGGGTTAGTCCTCCTGACTGCATCGAAGATACTGAGCAAAGTAACTTCAAAGTTCGTGCCTACAAAGCTTTACCAAGAAAGGTATGGCAAAATACCTCTATGCTCTTACCTCTGAGTATGGAGATCTCCTGCCGATGGTAGAAACGAGAAAGGAGATAAATTGGCTAGTAGATCCAATTTGTATATAATTGTGGGGTATCCAACGAAATCCATTGGATACCTGTTCCACGACAATGAGAAACAATTGTTTCACCTAGATACCCGTTCCTCTCGTCAAAGGAAATGGAAACGTCATGGAACTTGATGAAGTCCAAGATTTGGACCCGTCCCCACAAACAGTGGGAGTTAATCCAGAATTTACTGAACGTACTAGTACACCTACTCTTCGGAGGTCTGATCGAATTCGTAAGGAGCCAGAGCGATTTGGTTTCATTCACGAAAACGAGAAAGTGGAAAGTGATCCAAGGACCTATCAAGAAGCGATGTCAGACATAGATTCGGATGCGTGGCTCGAAGCCATGCAACCCGAAATGGATCCCATCCATTCCAACAAGAAATAAACCTTGATTGATCCACCCGAGGGATTTATCCCTATAAGTTGGTTATAAGTTGTAAATGGATCTTCAAACTTGGAATGAATGGAGAGGTGTTGCCTTTAAGAATTGACTAGTGGTAAAAAGGATATTCACAATGTTCTGGAACAGTCTTTGATGAAACCTTTTATCCATTAGCAATGTCTGAATCCATTTAGATTCACATTTGTTCTGATAGTCAAGACATTTGACTTCATCAAAACGAATATGAACCATTAGTGTACAAAATGATTAGTGGGAGCGCGCGATGAAGCTCATATTTTATATGTCGATAATGTTCTGGCTATCTAGTATGATATCGGAATGTTAGAACAGACGAAAGCATGGTTGTCCATGCAATTCTCCATGAAAGATTTAGGAGAAGCATCTTGTGTATTGGGATACGTGTCTATAGAAATAGATCACAAAAGATGCTGACACTCTCTAAATCTAAGTACATAGAATCAATTTTGGAAATATTCAGTATGAAGAATCCTAGAAAGGATTGCTTCCAGTGAGACACTGTATCCCTTGTTCCAAAATCGATGTGCCCTACATCAAATGAGAATAAAGGAGAATGTCTCAAATACCTTATGTTTCAAACAAAAGGTTGCATGTAGCATGCTTTACTATGTACTAGACCAGACGTAGAACATGCTCAAAGTGTCGCGAGCAGTTACTAGTCAAAATCCAATGAAGAAGTACTGGACCACCGTAAAAGATATCCTTAAGCTCTTGACAAAGACTAAGGATTTGATCTTGGTCTACGGTGGTAGTGAAGAATTAAAATTCGAAGGATTCACATGATTCGAATTTTCAGTCTGATGTGGATGAATTAAATACATCCATTTTTGGATAAATATCCTACCTCAATGGGGTAACGGTAAATTTGAAAGGGTTCCAAGCAAATCACCGTAACCATCTAAACCACTGAAGCAAGATATATTGCAGCATTAAATGTAGCATTAAATGCGGCTTAAGGAAGTGTTTGGATATAAAACTTCATCCTATGATTGGATGTAGTGCCTAGCATTGCGAAGCTCATGATTATCTTCCATGATAACATTGGAGCTATTGCTAAAGCAAAGCATTCGAGATCTTACCAGAAATCTAAACACAATTGAAAGAAAAGTACCATTTGATTAAAAAAATCATTGGTAGAGTTAATGCACATAATGGATTGCGTCGACTCAGAAGACAACATAGCGGATCCACCAAAAGAGGCTATATCATGAAATGAGTTCGAAGAGCATCTTTAAAAAGATGGGTCCTAGAAACGTTTGTGATTGGCTTTAGGGCAAGTGGGAGATTCATGGGATAGTGCCCTGCAAGCCAATACATTTAGCTTGTACTGGAACTATCACTATCTTTCTTTAGTATAAATGACTTAATACGCACGTCTATTTATACAAGTATAAGGATAAACAATGGCCAACTTCATCTCTCGCGAATACATTTAAGCGATTGGATGAAATCCTTAGATTACATTTGACTATGGGACGATTCACTTCAGTACTGAGTGCAATCATGAAACAGTCTCAAAGGTCGTAATCTTAAAACTGTTCCAAGTCAAAGATTCCAAACGAGACGGGGTATCGTAGGAATCGCCAAGACTTGTACAAGTATGCATGATTCACATGGAGTGAATTTGTAGCGTTTCATGAGCAAGGCATTTGAGGCCAGTGCATATGAGTAGGTGGTTCAATGGAGGATTGAACGCATCGAACGACCCGAACAGAGAAACCCATTGTGGAAGCGCATGTCGCATATCGGTGATGGGATGTTTCTCAAGGATTATAATAGTGTACGATTTAGTCCTTTGACTTGAGGTGCTAGGGCGAATTCGGTGCATGAAAGTGCGTACTTAGATCTAGGTATAGGCCACTTAGCTTGGTCATAACATGCCTAGGTTGGGTGCGTATGGACATGTACGCGGGTGGTTAGTACCAATATGGAATCTATTGACTCATTGTAATGGATGAGAGAATTTCCTATACGATTCTTAGATAATATATCCGAGGAATCTACGGCTGTGGTCAGTGACGGATTTGGGAAGGGGTTTCCAAATTTAGCAATCACACTGGAATATTATCCTGAATTAGAAAGTATAATTATCGAGACAAATTTAGAGGTGCCGATCAATTCACACACCCTAAGTCTTGATCGGGAATATTAGTCGATAGAAGGACCGTATGTACATGGTAATTATATTAAGACGAGGTTCACAAGTATCAATTCACCTGAAGTTGGGCTTCATGGGCTTGTGTCTAGACATCGACCATGAAGTGTAGGTACTCCTGAGTTAATAGAGGATTTGATTCTAGGAGTGGTCAATTAAAGGTTGTTTAATTGACCGGAGCAATTTATTGTTTATAAACTAAATCATGAGGAATTCGTGGGCCTGCTGCCAATTGATGGTGAACCCAGAGGGTCACACACAATACAATTGGACGGTGACTGTTGAAAAAGGATACTAAAGGAATTAATTGATTTAAAGGTAATTAAATCAATTAAATGAATTAAAGTATTTAATTCAAGTGTGAGATTAATTAATTGGCTGACTTAATTAATTAAATACTTAATTAAGTTGCTAATTAATTATATAAAAGAAATATTGATTTAATTGGATTGGGCATTTAATTAAAGCAATTAATTAAATGAAAGGCTTGCAAGACATGGGCCTTTAATTAAAAGCCCATAAGGAGTCTTGCAAACCTAGGTCAAAAGGGAGTCTATAAATAGGGTTCTACTAGAGCTCAAAAAGCTAACACCCTAAGCAAAAACCCTAGCATCCTTTGACCTAGTAGCCGCCGCCCCTCTCCTTGCGCCGCCAAGCCTAGTGCCGCCGCCAACCTGCTGCCGTGAGCTGCCCTAGCGCCGCCGCCGCCTCTCCCTTGTTCCACCGTGCTAGATCTTGCCTTGCCAAGTTGATCTGCACAGTCCTGAAACAACAAATCTCCTAGATCCAGTTCTGAGCCTAAGACTAGGAGGTGTTACCAGAATCCAGTTGGCGTGGACTATCTTTGGAGGTGAGACGCTTGGATCACTTCTGTGAACCAGATCCAGATCCAGATTCAGAATCAGAACTGAAGGTTGCCACCACCTTGCCTGTGGTGAGGTAAATCGCAAAAACCCCCTTGTTTAATTCAATGTGTGTTTTTGTTTCATGCTTGCGTATAAATAATATGGAGATTCTTATATGGGACCTTGGGTGCTTCGAAAAATTTTAAATTCCGCACTTTTGTTGTTCTGACAATCGAGGCAACCCAACCACTATCCCAACATTTCCATACCAAGCATTTTGATTTTTCTTATTCTTATGCTTCTTTGGTTTACTAGTAGCTTGCTCATTAACAGACGACTTAGTTTTGCCACTAGTCTGATTCAGTTTAGCTTTATCAGCAGAATTCTTAGGACTCTGTTGTTTGGTCTTACTAGTCTGTTTACCTACACTAGGCTCTTTGCTCTTTTTAGCCTTAGGAGTTTTCGTCTCCTTTAATACTTTCTCAGGTGAAGCAGGTTTAGCAGTTTGAACATACAAAATGATCTTACTATTGTCAGCAGATATAAATTTTTCAGCATTATTCAATTCTAGCTTATCCTGTTCTAAAGGTATCTTCTGTTTACTAGACATATGAGTGGATGCAACAGATGATTTCTTATGAGACTCGATAATTTTTCAGTGAACTATTTTGCTCTTTTAGCAATATCATCTCTTCCTTAAGCTTTTTATATGCTTCAGCAATAGTAGTATTGTTAAGCATCATTTGTTCAAATGAATTAAATAATTCATTATCAAGAGGAGTTACCTCATCCTAAGATTCATCAGATTCCTTGGCCATTAGACAGATGAGAGCAGGGTTCTCTTCATCAGAAGATTCTTCGTCAGACGTGTCGGAGTCTGAATCAGATGAGTAGACAGCAGCCAGCTTCTCTGCTTCCGCCATCATTGCCTTGCCTTTCTGATGCTTTCTCTCTTTTCTTATTCTCTTCTCTTCCTCAGTGTATTTCTCTGCTTTTGGATATGGACAGTCTCTGATGAAGTGTCCCAATTTCCTGCAGTTATAACACATTAGTTTGGCTTTATAATCATCCTTTTTCTTGAGAAGAAGAGTTAGGTTTAGAAGTAGAAGCATTGTTGTATTTGTTCTTCATTTTTCTCTAGTAGAACTTCTTGAAATTGTTCATAAGCAATGCTACATCTCCAGCTGTGTACTCCTTTTTGTTGAGTAATGTGGCTTCATCAGATGAGTCCACTTCTTTACTTCTTTGTGATGGTCTTCTTGGATTTTCAGCAGCAACTAAAGCAGCTGTGGGTCCTGAAGTTGAGGTTTCTTCAATTCCCATTCTAGGTAGTTTATACTCGAATGCCTTGAGTACGGAGAACAGTGTAGACAGTTAAATTTTATTGACAAATTTGAGTCCAAGACATATTAATTATTAATTTATTTATTTTGGGATTATATCAAATTTAATTCCTAAAATAATAATTAAATAATTAATTGATTAATTTATATTCTATGATTAATTAAATACAAGATTTCTTGCAAATAAATTAAAATCTCCATACACAAGGCAAGTTTGTGTAGGAAATTATTAAGCAAGGCAAGATTTTCTTCACAATGCAATATTTGCATGTCATATCTTTTTAAAGGGCAAGAGAATGAAACAAGATATATTTCTTGTCATACAAGGTGTGAAGAACCAATCAAATTGTGCCACGTCATATGGAGAATATTGCAATTTTTCTCAAAATCCACCTATAAATAGGGGTCATCTCCAAGAAGAAAAGGACAACTCAAAAACACAATTCAAAAGCAAAAAAAAGTGCAAGGAGAAAAGCAAACCCTCTCAAGGCGTCCTTCCAAAATATCAAGGCGTTCTTCAAATCAAGGCGTTCTTTCCAATATTCAAAGGCGTTCTTCAAGAAGTGAAGAAAAATCCAACGTTTAATCTAATATTAATATACTTAACTCTTAGATTAACGTTATTGGAAATTCACGAAGTTAAAATAAAGATCAAATCCCTCAAAAATCCAGAATATCCAAGGCGAAGTTCGAGACGTTCGTCAAGGAGATTCAATTCATTTCACGTTTGATCCAACATTAAGCACAATTGCTTTGGATTAACATTATTCAAATACCAAAATTATTTTGGAGAAGATCAAATCAATCTTTTTCAAGATTATCGCTTAGATGATTAGAATCAGAGGAATTATAGAGATTGTAAACACTACTTTAAATCAATAAAATTTTATTTGTACAATTATTTCTTGTTTAATATATATTTTTAAACTTGAAATTTTATTTGTTACAAACAGCTCTGTAAGAGAGATCTTTCCCAAATTTCTTGATTTTTCCATTGCCGTCACTTTCATGTTGAACTTGGGTGGTAAAGCCTTTAGTACTCTGACTGTGATTTCTTTGTCAGTGAAGGTTTTTCCCAACTTTAGAACTTCATTGAGTGTTCTGATAAACCTGGTATCCATCTGATCAATGGTCTCTCCAGATTTCATCTTGAAGTTATCCAGTTTCTCCAAGGCAATAGTAAGTTGATGCTCTTTTATGGCATCATTGCCTTCGCTCATATCTCTGACTTTATCCCACATCTCCTTTGCAGTCTTACAATGTTTGACTTTGTCAAACCGATCATTATCCAGGGCTTTAGTCATGATGAATCTTCCGACTTTATCCAGATTAAATAGCTTTATTTCTTCTGGAGTCATCTCATGAAGGTCTTTTTCCACCACGGTATCAACTTCATTGATCTTTATCGTCTTGGTGAATCTGAATGGACCTTTAATGATACATGTGTACATGTTATCATCATAAGCAGCTAGGAAAATCTCCATTCTGATTTTTCAGTCTTCGAACGACATACCAGCAATGTGGGGAACATGGCTGATACAGTCCATTTTTCAAAAAGTTTTTATTTTTCAAAAAGAAGCTCTTTTGAAAAGTTTGGAAAACCTTTGAAAAACACTTGGATCAAGCTCGTTGATCAGGCAGCTGATTCTAATGAACCACCCGCTCTGATACCACTTGTTGGTCCCAAATGGTCAGATGAGATCTAGAGAGAGGGGGGGTGAATAGACCTCAGAAAATTTTTAGACTTAAAAACTTTTCTGTCGTCTGTCAGCAGACTAAGCTTATGAAGAACAGTAAGCTGATCGTGAACAAATCTTGAATAGCAGAGTGATCACTAATCTTACAACAACTTAGCTGATTTCAGCAAAATCAGTTTTTCAAGAGTTTACTTGCAGCGGATAATTAGAAAGTGTTTTTCACAAGTAGACTAAGTTTTTAAAAAGATTTTATCCCCAGTTTAAAAACTCCTTTAAATTCTTTCAATCAATTCAAAGTGTTTACTTATGCAATTTTGAAATATGCAAGGAAAACGTAAATGCAAATCAACACAAAGAATTTTTATAGTGGTTATATGGATGAAAATCCTTTAGTCCACTCTTCCAGATCACTTAGATTCTGGGTTATGCAATAAACGCAATGTTTACAATATGTCTCCACTTACACCTAAACAACAAATGAAAAGGCTGTAAGCTCGCAATAGGAAATCACTCAGAAAACCTATCCTCTGAAGTTAAATCACTCACAAAGACGGATTTAAACTTCGCACAACACTCAGCTAAATACAAAATCACTCAGAATGTATTTTATATTTTCTTCTACTGGGTTTCTGTCAACAGATGACTTCCACCAGACGAGTGAGCTGTTCGAGCTTCTTGAGACTTAGAAATTTTCTGCTTCAAAAACGAAATCTCAGAAATGTTGTTGTGTATCTCTCTCTTCGAAATCAGCTCTATTTATACTTGGATTTGAAAATATGACCGTTGAAGCAAATCACACTTCAAATCCATAGCCTTAGCCCAAATTCAAAACGGTTCCCTGCTACAATACTTTTTCTGCTGTACTTTCCTGTAGCTGCATTAAATGCACCACGCTAATCCGAGAATATTCTTCAATCAATTGCCATTACTACCCTTCTCTTGCAGCATTAATTACACCAAGTGCATTTATTACCGTTGAACTATCTCATGATCTCTTCTACTCTGCTGATCGATGCAACTCTGCTGATAGATACTCTGCTGATCAAATACTGAACTAATCTGATTTGAGTCAGCTAATGGTCTACACTTCTGATTGCTGTTTCAGCGTGAGATCAGTAGTCTTCTGGGATTCGAATTTTGAACTCTTCTGATGTCTTCTTCACTTGTTCAAAATTCTTCTAAGGGACCTAAGCTTTCCATACTTAGCTGATTTTGACGTTTTGGAAATCATCAAAACCTTCCCTTATCTTCTTATCTTCTTTGCACTTCATCTTTATCTTCATCCAACAATTCATGTAGTATTTGAGGAACCAAATCAATCTTCTGAAAAGAATCAAAGTATTAACCAAGATCTATCTACTGATTTACAGAAGTTGAATGTTGGAAAGTGATAGAAATAGTGTCCTGCAAGCCAGCTGTATGGCTAGCATTAATTGTAATTAATAAGGAACTATTCAATTTAGATTAATAAATGCACTTTTATTAAATGGTCAACTTTATCTTATGTAATATTTATCTACGCATAAGGATAGAAGTCCTTAGATCACAGGGCTATGGGACAACCCGTGGACTGATCTCTAAGGCCGTGATCTAGAACATATTCAAGATTCGTAGAATCCAATCGAGATAGGACATCGTTGGATTCGGTTAGACTCTCACTATTGTGTATACTCCGATGAACTGGAGGATGCTGGGGTCCACGAGCGTGACTGGGATAGTCGATACACATAAGTGGGTGGCTTGCTGGGATGGCAAGTGCACTGAATACCCCAATTAGGAAATAACTCACCATGGAAGCGGTAGTCGCATATCGGGGTTGAAGTTATTCCAATTTACAATAGTATACGAGGAACGATCCCTAACAACTTGAGATGATAGGGTTTATCTGGTGCGAGAACGTCTATGCTTTGATATGAGTTCCGACTGACTGGGGATCACCAGAAAGTCTCTGTGGACTCACATTGGGTTTAGAGGAACTCGTATGCAGATTCATATCATCAACAAAGGATCCGTTGACCCGACTTGATAGGTTGGGAAATTCTCCTATGGATTTCTGTGAGAAATTAATTCTGGTAAAATCCTTGGCCAAGGTATCTGACGACTTTATGTAAGTAGCTCATAAAGATTAAGTCAAAGAGAATTTATTTCGAGACCAGAGTACATAAGGTCAAGACAAAAGAAAAGGGAATCCGATAAAAGACCATACCCTTAAGTCTCGACTGGGAGATTGATCGATGGAGAGATTTTGTCGTATATGGAAATTGTAAATGATAAAAGGTTCACTGAATTAATTCACCAGTGATTGGGCTCCATGGGCTTGTGACTGGACATCGACCGTGGAGTGTGGGAGAATTCCCAAATTAGCAGGGGTGCTAATTTTGGAATGATTAATCGACAGAGTGTTCGATTAATTTAGAGTATTAATTGCTCGAGTAATTAAATAATATT
The DNA here is from genome assembly GCA_003313485.2 of Penstemon barbatus. Lineage (NCBI taxonomy): Eukaryota > Viridiplantae > Streptophyta > Magnoliopsida > Lamiales > Plantaginaceae > Penstemon > Penstemon barbatus. The sequence goes on from CM064884.1 coordinate 7,139,983, forward strand.
TAATTACAACCCACGGCCAATTATGTGGTGAACCTACGGGGGCATACACAATACACATGAAGCGAAAGCGAGGAAATAAGAACGAACGAGTCGACTGGGTCGACTGAGTCAAAATCGACTGGGTCGATTAAATGGGTGGGTCGACTGGGTCGACCCATCTGGAACGAAGATGGATCCAATTTGAATTGGATCAAGATTATAAATTAAATTGGAATTTAATTTATGAGTAAATTAATTAATTAGGATTTAGTTAATTAATGGAATAATTAATTAGACTTGGAGTTTAATTAATTAATTGGGAGATGATTTAATTAATTGGGTTATTTAATTGGGAGATTAAATAAAGCCCTGAAAGATTAATTAATATGGGCCATGAATTAATTGGAAGACTTAGTCTTCTAATTAAAAGGGCCATGGCCCATGTAGGAGAATTAGTATCCTAATCCTGGTAGGATTAGGTTTTATGAGATATCTATAAATAAGAGACTAGGTCTCATATCTCAAAGACAACTCTTCAAGCAAAATCAAGAAAAGCAAAAATTCTCTCTCCCTCTCCCTGTGATCGGCCGAACTACTCTTCCACTTTGGAAGAATTTTTCGTCTTTGTTTTTCGTTTCAAAGTCGTTCTAAAACCTAGATATTAATATACCCTATGTTCTAGTTTATTAGGATATATTAATTTTCGTGATATTGTGGTGTATCAACTCGTAGAGGCGCAACACGTGGGGCGCTACCAAAAGGTGTGGGTCGATCAACCGGGGTCAGAATTCAGAGCTCATATTGCTAGCCTAGGATTTGCAAGGAGACAGGTATAAACGAGAAAACTTATACTGTCATTTATTTACATTCATATATATACAACTAGAGAATATCCTGGCAAGATTCTTTAAGAGGCCCTAGAAAATTTTATATTCCGCTGTGCCTAGGGCTGTTTTTCTTACCGAATCCCAACAGAAAGAATGAAGAATATGTTCCCATCATACTACCTGATCTCAACCCAGCTGATAACTCAAGTGCTGTTCAAATCACAGTGCTGATTGTCTAACAGACGAGTTGCAAACAGCTGACAGACCAGAGAATGTTCAACAGACTACTACTGGAACTCCAACAATGGTGTTGCAAGATCAAAACAAAGGACAACATTATGATTTGCAACCTGATCTTAGATGGCTCAAAAATCACCCACCAGAGCTGGTGATTGGTGATCCTTTGGATAAAGTGAAGACAAGGAGAGCTGCTGCAATTGATGCAATGTTTGTCAGCTTCCTATCTCAAATTGAGCCCAAACTGATTGAAGAAGCTCTGAGTGATTCCAACTGGATTGAAGCTATGCAAGAAGAGCTAAATCAATTTGAAATGAATGAAGTCTGTTACTTAGTTCCTAGACCAAGTCATCAAAGAGTCATTGGCACTAAATGGGTATTCAGGAATAAGATGAATGAAGATGGTGAAGTCACCAGAAATAAAGCAAGATTAGTGGCCAAAGGTTACTGCCAAGAAGAAGGCATTGACTTTGATGAAACATTTGCACCAGTAGCAAGATTAGAGGCAATCAGACTCTTTCTTGCCTATGCTGCTCACAAGAATTTCACCGTCTATCAGATGAATGTGAAATCAGCTTTTCTCAATGGAGAATTGCAAGAAGAAGTTTACATTGAACAACCACCTGGATTTGAAGTCTATCAAGAAGGAGACAAGGTGTATCGTCTGAAGAAAGCCCTTTATGGACTGAAACAGGCTCCAAGAGCATGAACATATTTTGCTTGTGCAAATTTATGTGGACGATATTATTTTTGGTTCAACTAACCAACAGATGTGTGACAAGTTCTCAAAGCTGATGCAGAACAAGTTTGAAATGAGCATGATGGGAGAACTTAATTATTTTCTTGGTTTGCAAGTAAGACAGTTGTCTGATGGAATATTCATCAGCCAAGCAAAATACACAAAGGATCTGTTCAAGAAATTTGGTATGGAAACTAGCTCTACTGCTAATATTCCAATGTCTACAAGTCTTCGTTTGGATAAAGATGAAGATGGCAAATCAGTGGACATAACCAAATACAGAGGCATTATTGGGTCACTGTTGTATCTAACAGCTAGCAGACCTGATATCATGTACTCAGTTGGGGTTTGTGCGAGATTTCAATCAAATCCTAAGGAATCTCACATCTTAGCTGCCAAAAGGATACTAAAGTATCTTAAAGGTGCTGAAGATTTGGGATTGTGGTATCCTAGAGAATCTGGATTTGAGCTTATTGGATATTCAGATTCTGACCTTGCTGGCTGCAAGATTGATAGAAAATTCTTAGGTAGTCGTCTGATCTCATGGATGAGTAAGAAACAGACTTCAGTATCCATATCAACTGCTGATGATGAATACATAGCTGCTGGAGCTTGCTGTGCACAAATCTTATGGTTGAAGCATCAACTAGAAGACTACAATATCAAAATCAGTGGAATTCCAATCTACTGTGACAATACAAGTGCTATCAGCCTTACTCAGAATACTACAAGTCATTCAAGGACTAAGCATATTGAGATCAAGCATCACTTTATTAGAGATCATGTGGAGAAAGGAAATGTCATGATAGAATATGTGTTTACTGAAAATCAAATTGCTGACATCTTCACAAAACCTCTAAGTGAGACAAGGTTTTCAACTCTAAGAGCTTAACTGAGTTTATTAAAATTGGATGCATAAGTTGAGGGGGAACTCATCAGAAGACTAGAGTTCAACAGTTAACTCATCTTATTCATCTTCAAGGATTAACTCTCAACAGACTAGTTAACTTATGAATTCTTAAAGTCAGGGGGAACGTGTAAGACTAGCGGTACTTCTTATTAAAAGATGAAATTTGTCAATGACAGTTAGTTGACGTTATGTTTTCAACAGAAGATTAAAGTTTTGAAGATTGAAGACTTATTATCGAGTTGGATTGACAAACAGCCGAGGAAGGTTATCAGTTATTGGCTTTCACTGATAACAGCTTTGTCATCAGGATAGTAGTCCATCAGATAAGTATTTATTTTACTAATCTGATTACTTGTGTAAAAGCTTACTGTTTAAAACGTTATTTCCTAAAACGCGCTTTTACAAGTAACATAAGAGCGGTCTTCTTCCCGCTCCTCATTTAATGCGATTTGAATTTGAAAGGTCGTAACTGACGCCGCACGATCAGCACTGACAAGAAACGGATCTAACGGTTAGCTGGTATCACAGAAACCAAGATACCCTAACTCTATGAATCCAGATCTGATCAGCTGTGTAGCTCTTTACGCACCCCAAATATTCAAAGCACACTCGAGAGAAAATACTTGCAATTTTCTGCAAATTTCTTCTTGTTTCCTTAACTTTCAACAGATTAGAAATGGCCGCTGAAGGTATGTACCTTGTTTACGATTCCTACTACCAATCTGGTACCGATCTGATGAAAGAACTGCTGAAGAAGTTCAAGTCGGCCCTACTGGTAAATTTCATGGAGTACAATGAAGGAGTAATCTGGACTGACCAGGTTTTGGAGTACTACAAAACTGCTACTGTTGATTTAACTACCATGGAAATCAAGGCTACGGTTGGAGGTAAATCCATCATCATTACTCCTGCTGTCCTTCACGAGACCTTTGGTCTTCCGAACAGAGGACGACATGACGTCACTGTGCTGACGGAGGAAAAGCACCAACAGTTCTGGGCGATCTGCGCCAAAGAAGGGGAGATGTTGTCTGGCAACATCAAGAAGAGACAGTTGAAAGAATAGTATCAGCGGATGGCTGATATGGTTTCTAAGTTGATCGAAAACTGCACATTTTCTCTGGATGCTGTTACCATGAAGAGGTTCAGCATCATGGCTGCCATTAGGGGTGAACGCGGTCGGGTTTTAGCGGGTGACAACGAAAAAATCAACCCGACCCGACACATGCGGGTTGCCAAAATTTCAAACCGCACCCATATTTTTAAGTTCATAAACCGCGCGGTTCGGGTGAGGCGGGTGTGGACGGGTGACGGGCGGGTTGGCGGGTTGAACCATTGAATATAGTATATTCAACTAACTTATACTACATAAAATTCAATCTTACTAGGAAGAATAAAAATAAAATAAGATTGCGCAAACTCATGGTTAACGGCCCATTTTGCAACTATAATTCCTAACTACGCAATTCTTCAATCCGCGTTGTTCAACAAAATTAATCATTGGTACGAAGGTACGAGCTTGAAGTGTCTATAAGCTTGAAGCATATAGGGGGTGATTTTTATGGGTAGAATCAATTCCTACAATTGTTTTATAAGAAGAAACTACATACATACAGTGCAAAAATTAATAAGTTAATTGATGCATAAGTTACAGTACTCTTTTCTTTTTATAGAAATAAAAATAAAATTTAAATATATTTTAAACTCAAATATTCTCCAAACTCTTTTTGTGTACTGCAAAAAAAAAAGGATCTACAGTTAACAAGAGCACGTAAAATAAGGTAGGTGTGGCAAGATATTTAAACTAAACATCTAGCAAACGAAATTGGGTACTTGGTTAATAACTATGAATAACTTAAACTTAGAAAATTTTGATGTTCATCTTTCCTCTTTCCTCTTGCTCGCTCAAATTTCCTACCCTTGGCTCGCACATATGGCTTGGTGTGACTTATGAGTGATGAAAATTGAGAACATATTTTGAATCTTAATTTTTGAGGAGAGGCGCATTGGAGAATAAAACTGTAGAGTGGAGCAGACATGAAGCTTAGAGATGGAAAATCCTAATTATTTCTCAATATTTTGTTTGGTAAGTGGTGTTGGGTAGAGAAAACATATAATATTTGGATGGGTCGGGTTAGAGGCGGTTTTTAACCATTAAAACCGCAACCCGACCCATAACTTTCGGGTGGTCACAATTTCAACCCATTACTAGTTTTATAAAAATAAAAACCGTCGGGTTCGGGTTGGGTCGGGTCGGGTTGAGCGGGTCGGGCGGGTTAGGCGGGTTAATGAACACCCCTAGCTGCCATTTACTACGGACTAGAAGTCAACTGGTCTGTTGTCATCTGGTATGTTTTGGCAAACTTCCTCGAAGTAAAGAAAGGCAAGACTCCTCAGACAAATCACAGAATCACGCTCAGTTATCTGCTGTTTAAACTGGGTTGTGATATGACAAATGGAAAGGAGATCCATAAGTCAAAGGCAATGGTGAAGTACTTGCCAGTTTTGAAGAGAAAGGCTGATGAGCCTGATGAAGATGAAAACGAGGAACAAAAGGATGTTCCAGCCAAAAGGCCAAGGAGATTGGTCAAAACTGCTGAGTTAGCTGTTGAGACCCAGAAGAAGATGGCTACTGAAAAGCCTAAGGAAAAGACTCCTAAGAAAATGAAGAAAGTGGAGGATGTTGAAGCTACCAAGGTTGTTGACCTAACCACTACTGATGACAGGAATGTGTCCCCTGCATCATCTTCAAGAACACCAACTGCTCAAGTTCCTGATGAGACTGTTTCTCATAGGACCAGGAGTCAACTGAAAGACACTGCTGCTTCAAGACCCATTCAGGGAATGATGAAGAAAACAGTAAGGAAGCAGATGACCTTTGTTGAGAAGCCTACTGAACTGGAAAACCTAGTAAGGCAAAGTCCTGCAACTGCTGAAAGACCTGTTGGAGCTGATGAGGCTTCTGCTGCTGACCAAACTGATGGGCAACATATAACTCAAGCTACACCAACAGTTGAAGCTGCCAAACCTCAGGATGATCCAGATGTTATGATCATTCACCCTATTGTTGCTGCACCTATCTCTTCTTCTGGTCCAGCCCATGCCCCAGCTGATAAAGGAAAGAGAAAGATTGTGCTCAAGAGAAAGAAGATTTCCAAAGCTGATAAGAGAAAAAGGGAAGAAGTTGAACAAAGAAAGCAGGATGAAATGGAGGAGAAAAAGGCTCTTGAACTGAGCAAAGTTCAGGAAGCAAAGGATGGGGCCAGAAGAAAAATGTCTGAGGTAGAAAGAAAAGCTGTTGAAGATGCAGAACTTGCTGTGGTCATTGAACTCAGCAAGGTTGATGCTCATGGACCTATTCATGGTGAAGGCATCAAAATAATGAGGCTGATGGTGAAGATAAACCTAAGAAGCCCAAAATGCCTGCTGGTGAAGTCAAGGAAAAGGAGAAATTTGAAATCAGAAAAGCTTTTAACATTGTCTATGCTGACAAGGAGCTTTTCAAAAGGTTTGAGAAGACCCTGGCTTACTATGACCAGAAGCTAATGCTGAAGACTCTGTTCACCCAGGAAAAGCCTAGATATATCAGATGGAGAGAAAACATAATGAACATATCAATAGCAGTGAAGACATTTAAATTTTATTGACAAATTTGAGTCCAAGACATATTAATTATTAATTTAATTATTTTGGGATTATATCAAATTTAATTCCTAAAATAAAGATTAAATAGTTAATTGATTAATTTATATTCTATGATTAATTAAATACAAGATTTCTTGCAAATAAATTAAAATCTCCATACACAAGGCAAGTTTGTGTAGGAAATTATTAAGCAAGGCAAGATTTTCTTCACAATGCAATATTTGCATGTCATATCTTTTTAAAGGGCAAGAGAATGAAACAAGATATATTTCTTGTCATACAAGGTGTGAAGAACCAATCAAATTGCGCCACGTCATATGAAGAATATTGCAATTTTTCTCAAAACCCACATATAAATAGGGGTCATCTCCAAGAAGAAAAGGACAACTCAAAAAACACAATTCAAAAAGCAAAAAGAAGTGCAAGGAGAAAAGCAAACTCTCTCAAGGCGTTCTTCAAATCAAGACGTTCTTTCCAATATTCAAAGGCGTTCTTCAAGAAGTGAAGAAAAATCCAACGTTTAATCTAAGATTAATATACTTAACTTTTAGATTAACGTTATTGGAAATTCACGAAGTTAAAATAAAGATCAAATCCCTCAAAAATCCAGAATATCCAAGGCGAAGTTCGAGACGTTCGTCAAGGAGATTCAATTCATTTCACGTTTGATCCAACATTAAGCACAATTGCTTTGGATTAACGTTATTCAAGTGCCAAAATCATTTTGGAGAAGATCAAATCAATCTTTTTGAAGATTATCGCTTAGATGATTAGAATCAGAGGAATTATAGAGATTGTAACCACTACTTTAAATCAATAAAATTTTATTTGTACAATTATTTCTTGTTTAATATATATTTTTAAACTTGAAATTTTATTTGTTACAAATTTTTGGCACGCCCAGTGGGACAATTTCTACCTCTCATCTCTTTTCTTCATTAAGTGGCGCCAGTTATGACGACAAACAATCCATCCATGGAGGAACAACTTATGATGTTAACAAAGGCGATGGAGAAGCTCACAAAACACTTCCACCAACGAGATGCTAAGCTCGATGAATTGTTGAACAATTGGGGCAATGCTGAGACCATCCACGTGGAGGATAAACTACTCAATGAGCTTGAAGAAGGTGATACATCCGCAAAGCAAATATTGAACAAAGGAGGTCATGCCGAAGCGAACCACCTAATGGAAAAGCTGACCAATGAGTTTGATGATGGCGAGACGTCCATAAAGCAACAATCAAATGCAAAAGAAAAATCTTTATCTAAAAAGATTCAAATCTTGTCTGATGGTATGATCCAAGCTAGCCAACTGAAGAAGTTCATTTTGGAGGCCATCAAAAGCAAGTTGAATGGGAGCTCAAAGTCTTCCCTCACATACACCAAACCTTACACTCAAAGAATCGACAACTTAAAGATGCCAATTGGATACCAACCTCCAAAGTTTCAACAATTTGATGGCAAAGGCAATCCAAAGCAACATGTGGCGCATTTCGTCGAGACGTGCAATGATGCTGGGACACATGGAGATCAACTTGTCAAACAATTTGTATGTTCATTGAAGGACAATGCATTTGACTGGTATACTGACTTGGGGGCAAATTCCATTGATGGATGGGACCAACTGGAGCAAGAGTTTCTCAATCGCTTTTACAGCACCCGAAGGACTGTGTGAATGGTCGAACTCATTAACACTCACCAATGGAACGAGGAGTCTGTCATCGACTATATAAATCGTTGGAGAAATTTAAGTCTCAATTGCAAAGATCGACTGTATGAAGCTTCATCCATAGAGATGTGTATCCAAGGAATGCATTGGGGTCTTCGATACATTCTCCAAGGAATAAAGCCAAAAACTTTTGAAGAGTTAGTCACTCGAGCCTATAATATGGAATTGAGCATGTTTAGAAGTCAAACTGATGAGCCGCATGTGCATTCTCCTAACAAAGTTCAAGACGAATCCACTGCCAAAGAAGGGGGCAAATCTTTTGATGAGTCTCCAAATGAAGAATCCATCTGAAAATATAGCAATGCTCCTAGATACGAGCTAAAACTATCTGGGATCTTTTATTATATCTCTTCAAAGCTCCTAGATATGACCTAAAACTATCTAGGGATCTTTCAAAGTTAGATCTTTTCAAAGTTAGATCTTTTCAAAGCTCCTAGATACGAGCTAAAACTATCTAGGATCTTTCAAAGTAAGATTTCTTCATGCTCATTGATAAAAGTTTAAACTGTCAATATAACTCCTTGATATGAGTTAAAACTATCTACAAAGTCTTCAAAGTTCAAGTGAAATCTCCTTAACATGAGTATAAACTGTTTACAAATCAAATTAAATACTCCTTAACACGAGTATAAAGTGTTTGCAAATTATTCACTCATTGATAAGAGTATAAACATTTAAAACAACTCCTTGATACGAGTTAAAACTGTCTACAAATCTTCAAGTTGAAATCTCCTTAATACGAGTATAAATTGTTTACAAGTCAAATTCATTACTCTTTAACATGAGGATAAAATGTTTACAAATCAAATCTATCACTCCTTAACATGAGGATAAACTGTTTACACAAATCAAATTCATCACTCCTTAACATGAGGATAAACTGTTTACACAAATCAAATTCATCACTCCTTAATATGAGTATAAACTTTTCACAAATCTCAAGTCAAAAGCCTCCAATAGACGAGATAAAAAAAGTCTACAAAACCCAAATCAAGTTCTCCTAGACATGAGAATAAAATGTCTACAAAGTTCAAATGAAAGCCTTAAGTAGACGAGAAGAAGATGTCTACAAATTTTAAATCAACTTCTCCTGGACACAAGTCAAAAGGGTCTACCAAATCTCAATGCTTCTTGACACACGAGCCTAATATGTATGTTACTCTTCGTTCACATGAGTATAAATGTGAACAACATCCATCAAATCAAATTTGATGTTTTGAACTACGTTATGACTTGATTCCTTTTTTAGATACGTAGGCAGCTTGAAACAATTTTGAGCCCAGTCAAATTCCTTAAAAAAAATGTTGACTTCAAATTTGATGAAGGCGTGAAGAAAAGTCGAGACTTATCTACTCAAAAACAAATGCATTTTCGTAAATAAGTCTCGAGGGGACATTCGTAGACAGTTAAATTTTATTGAGAAATTTGAGTCCAAGACATATTAATTATTAATTTATTTATTTTGGGATTATATCAAATTTAATTCCTAAAATAAAGATTAAATAATTAATTGATTAATTTATATTCTATTATTAATTAAATACAAGATTTCTTGCAAATAAATTAAAATCTCCATACAGAAGGCAAGTTTGTGTAGGAAACTAATAAGCAAGGCAAGATTTTCTTCACAATGCAATATTTGCATGTCATATATTTTTAAAGGGCAAGAGAATGAAACAAGATATATTTCTTGTCATACAAGGTGTGAAGAACCAATCAAATTTCGCCACGTCATATGAAGAATATTGCAATATTTCTCAAAACCCACCTATAAATAGGGGTCATCTCCAAGAAGAAAAGGACAACTCAAAAAACACAATTCAAAAAGTAAAAAGAAGTGCAAGGAGAAAAGCAAACTCTCTCAAGGCGTTCTTCAAATCAAGGCGTTCTTTCCAATATTCAAAGGCGTTCTTCAAGAAGTGAAGAAAATCCAACGTTTAATCTATGATTAATATACTTAACTTTTAGATTAATGTTATTGGAAATTCACGAAGTTAAAATAAAGATCAAATCCCTCAAAAATCCAGAATATCCAAGGCGAAGTTCAAGACGTTCGTCAAGGAGATTCAATTCATTTCACGTTTGATCCAACATTAAGCACAATTGCTTTGGATTAACGTTATTCAAGTGCCAAAATCATTTTGGAGAAGATCAAATCAATCTTTTTCAAGATTATCGCTTAGATGATTAGAATCAGAGGAATTATAGAGATTGTAACCACTACTTTAAATCAATAAAATTTTATTTGTACAATTATTTCTTGTTTAATATATATTTTTAAACTTGAAATTTTATTTGTTACAAGCAGATCTTCAAAGTCTGAAGGAGTTAGCTGATGAAGAACAGTGGTTTCTAAATTGGCTAAGGACAGACTCCATTCAGAAAGCCTTGGATCCTCACTATGTTAGAGACATCATGCATAAATATGCAAAGGAGTGTGCAATAGAGGAGGCTAAGAAGATCAAGAACACTTTGTCTGCCAAGAGACGAAAATCTGATAATGCTGAAGAAAGGGCTATTAACATAGCTGCTATGACCGCCTTGAAGAGATGGGCAGAAAGGTCAAGGTATCAGCAAGGCTGTTCAAGTGAAATGCCTCAGCTGCCTAGCATTCATCAAATTATTTTTGGCAAAGAAGTTAAGGAGTATTGTGAAGTGCCCAAAGGTAATAATGCTTTTGTAAATCCTTGGATAATTGTGCGACAGATTCGTCAAACAACCTGTTTCAATGATGATGGCACTATTACAATCTGTTCTATGATGATGTCACTGATGAGCACAAGAAAGCTGATGAACCCTTAGCACTTGAGTGGAACGCTAAGGACACAAAAGCTGATCAGGAGACTGAAATGAAAGAAGTCCCTGTCCACCAGGAGACTGAAGAAAAGGAAGTTGCTACTTCTGCTTTATCAGGTGATCATCACTCATCACTGATGGAAGCCTTCCAGATGCTGATGGAGAATTCTGTGAAAGAACTGGAAGAGAAGCATAGCCAGCAGCTGACAAAGTTGAAAAAGGAGCTGAAGGAAGAACTGAAAGCAGAGTTGGTAGAGTCCAACAGACTTCAGCTGGAAACTATGCAACAATCAACTGCAAAGATCATCAAGACTGAAATTGATAGTTTCCCAATACCTCAAGATAATTCCAAGCAATTAGTGCAAAGCCTTATTGAAATGAACGCAAATGTGGAAGATGTGAAGGCTGATGTAAATCACCTTCATACTGCCTTACAAAGAGCTGAACACAAGATTGCTGATTTAACTGCAACCTTCATCAAAGTCAGTGAAGAAGAGAAAGCTGTTAATACTGGACTGTTGCAAGAAGTTTCCAAAGCTGGAAAGGATTTACAAAATGAACTCACTACAATGCAACTCAATATTGACTGCTTCAATGATCAAACTGACGACATCAGTACCACTCTTCATCATTTAACAGCAAGTCATGATGTAGTAAATCAGAACCTGAAGACTTTATGTGCTGCAATGAAGATTCCTACTGTTGCACTCAACCCTGCTGCTCAAACTCAAGATGTCATCAAGTCTGATGATGACAAAAGGGGGAAGATAAAGGGGAAGAATCAACTAATGAGACTATTGCTGATGCTGAAGTTGAGAAGACTGAAGAAACTATTGAAAAGACCAAGACTGCTGAGACCAAGACTGCTGAAACAGTTGGAAAGGTACAAGGTGAAAAGAAGTCTGAAGAAGAGACTAAGGACAAAGCCAAAACTGATGAAGAAATGGCTGAAACCAAGGACTCTGCTGAAGATCAAACAGAGCCGTTGACCAAGTACAAGAATACTGAATCAGCCAGATAGGCAATGGAGCTACTAAGGGAGCAGCAACTCAAAGAAAAGATGGATGCTGCCAGAGCAAACATACTTTTAGAAGATGAAGCTGATGAAGATGAAGAATAAGAATATGATGAAGAATCATCTTATGAATATGAAGAAGTGTTAGAAGGATCTGATGAAGAAACTGATAATTAGAATTTATAAATTCTTTATAATCAGTTTACTTTATCTATTCTTCAGACATCTCATCTGATAAACTTGTACTTGTAATATTTTCACTATCAATAAAAAGTCAAGTTTAATCCAACACATCTTTTCTATCTCAGAAAATTTTGAGGATCACAATATTTAGCTTAGGTATTAACAGGTACTTGGCTGAAGTTTTGTCATCATCAAAAAGGGGGAAATTGTTGGATAAGGATGAAGATGAAAGCACTGAAGACAAATTGATAAGGGAGGTTTTGATGCATTCCAAAACTTCAAAATCTGCTAAGTATGGATTAACTTAGCTGATGTTCCCTTGTGAAGAATTTTTGACTAAGTAAAGAAGACATCAGAAGAGTAAAAAATCAAGGTCCAAAGACTACTGATCCGCTGAAGGAAAAATATCAGACTGATGAAGATCAGCCGACTCAAATCAGATTTGTTCAAGTTTGAGATCAGCTTTGTTCGCCATCAGACTTGCACTTCCGTCAACCAAGTGGAAAGGATCATAAAGTCTTCCCAACGGTAATAAATGCCCTGGAAGTAATAAATGCTGAAGTACAAGGACATTTAAGACAAATGATTGAAGAAATGCTTCGCATCAGCTGAGTGCATTTAATGCAGCATTTAATGCTGCCTGCAGAATAGTACTGTTGACAGTACGGACAGACTGCAAAAGAGCCGTTCGCGGATTTTAAGGACCAGTACTCGAGAAATTTGAATCTTGTCTCTCTTCAACGGACATTTTTCAAACCTCAAGTATAAATAGCTGAAAGAGACGAGAAGAAAAGAACAACACAATCTCTGAGAAATTTTCGAAGCAGAATTCTTTAAGTCTCAAGAACAGCTCACTCATCAGCTTAGTCATTTGTTGACTAAAAGCAGAGTTGAAGAACAAAGCTAAACACATCTTCTGAGTGAATTTGTAAAACTGAGTGTTGTGAGTGTTGGGATAGTGGTTGGGTTGCCTCGATTGTCAGAACAACAAAAGTGCGGAATTTAAAAATTTTCGAAGCACCCAAGGTCCCATATTAGATTCTCCATATTATTTATACGCAAGCAAGAAACAAAAACACACAGAGTAATTAAACAAGGGGGTTTTTGCGATTTACCTCACCACAGGCAAGGTGGTGGCAACCTTCAATTCTGATTCTGAATCTGGATCTGGATCTGGTTCACAGAAGTGATCCAAGCGTCTCACCTCCAAAGATAGTCCACACCAATTGGATTCTGGCAACACCTCCTAGTCTTAAGCTCATAACTGGATCTAGGAGATTTGTCGAAGCAGGACTGTGCAGAACTACTTGGCAATGCAAGATCTAACACGGTGGAACAAGGGAGAGGCGGCGGCGGCGGCGGCGCTAGGGCAGCTCACGGCAGCAGGTGGCGGCGGCTCTAGGTTGGCGGCGCAAGGAGAGGGGGCGGCGGCTAGGTTACAGAAGAGAGGCTAGGGTTTTTCTAGGGTGTTAGCTTTTTGAGCTCTAGTGGAACCCTATTTATAGACTCCCTCTTGACCTAGGTTTGCAAGACTCCTTATGGGCTTTTAATTAAAGGCCCATGTCTTGCAAGCCTTTCATTTAATTAATTACTTAATTAAATGACCAATCCAATTAAATCAATATTTCATTTATATAATTAATTAGCAACTCAATTAAGTATTTAATTAATTAAGTCAGCCAATTAATTAATCTCACACTTGAATTAAATACTTTAATTCATTTAATTGATTTAATTACCTTTAAATCAATTAATTCCTTTTGTATCCTTTTTCAACAGTCACCGTCCAATTGTATTGTGTGTGACCCTCTGGGTTCACCATCAATTGGCAGCAGGCCCACGAATTCCTCGTGATTTAATTTATGAACAATAAATTGCTCCGGTCAATTAAACAACCTTTAATTGCCCATTCCTAGAATCAAATCCTCTATTAACTCAGGAGTACCTACACTTCATGGTCGATGTCTAGCCACAAGCCCATGAAGCCAACTTCAGGTGAATTGATACTTGTGAACCTCGTCTCATATAATTCCCATGTACATACGGTCCTTCTATCGACTAATATTCCCGATCAAGACTTAGGGTGTGTGAATTGATCGACACCTCTAAATTTGTCTCGATAACTATACTTTCTAATTCAGGATAATATTCCAGTGTGACTCCTAAATTTGGAAACCCCTTTCCAAATCCGTCAACGACTGCGGCTGCAGATTCCTTGGATATATTATCTAAGAATCGTATAGGAAATTCTCTCACCCATTACAGTGAGTCAATAGATTCCATATCGGTACTAACCACTCGCGTACATGTCCATACGCACCCAACCTAGGCATGTTATGACCAAGCTATGTGGCCTATACCTAGATCTAAGTACGCACTTTCATGCACCGAATTCGCCCTAGCACCTCAAGTCAAAGGACTAAATCGTACACTATTATAATCCTTGAGAAACGTCCCATCACCGATATGCGACATGCGCTTCCACAATGGATTTCTCTGTTCGGGTCGTTCGATGCGTTCAATCCTCCATTGAACCACCTACTCATATGCACTGGCCTCAAATGCCTTGCTCATGAAACGCTACAAATTCACTCCATGTGAATCATGCATATTTGTACAAGTCTTGGCGATTCCTACGATACCTCATCTCGTTCGGAATCTATGACTTGGAACAGTTTTAAGATTACGACCTTTGAGACTGTTTCATGATTGCACTCAGTACTGAAGTGAATCTTCCCATAGTCTAATGTAATCTAAGTGTTTCAACCAATCGCTTAAATGTATTCGCGAGATATGAAGTTGGCCATTGTTTATCCTTATACACATATAAATAAACATGCGTATTATTATAAAATCAAAAGATTGTTTCTTACAGAATAGACCTATTACAAGCTAATTGAATTGGCTTGCTGGGCACTATCCTATCAATCTCCCACTTGCCCTAAACCCATTCACCTATGGTTTTAAGACCCATCTTCTCTAGATGACTATCGAACGCTTTTTGTGAAAGTGGCTTAGTTAGTGGGTCAGCTACGTTGTCTTCCGATTTGACATACTCCATGTGCATGTCTCCTCTACCAATGATCTCCCTGATCACATGGTATTTCCTATGTACGTGTTTGGATTGATGGTGTGATCTCGGCTCCTTTGCTTGAGCTATCGCCCCGTTGTTGTCACAGAAGACGACTACAGGTTCAGCAATGCTAGGAACAACATCCAATTCTTGGATGAAGTTTTTCATCCGTACACTTTCTTTTGCCGCATCTGATGCTGCGATATATTCTGCTTCTGTGGTTGAGTCGGCAGTGGTAGACTGTTTACAGCTTCTCCAACTGACGGCTCCTCCATTGATGCGGAATATGTATCCAGAGTTGGATTTGAAGTCATCCACGTCAGACTGGAAACTCGAATCAGTGAATCCTTCAAGTTTCAGTTCTCCACTACCACCGTAGACCAAAAACATATCCTTAGTCCTTCGTAGGTACTTTAGGATTGCTTTTACGGCAGTCCAGTGTTCTTCGCCTGGATTTGACTGATAGCGGCTCGTTACACTTAGAGCGTGTGCTATGTCTGGTCGAGTACACAACATCGCATACATTATGCTCCCTATAGAAGAGGAATAAGGTATGAGAGACATTCTCGTCTTTTCTTCGTCAGTTGTAGGGCACATTGACTTAGAAAGAGAGATACCATGTCTCATTGGAAGCAATCCTCTCTTGGATTCTTCCATTTTGAATCTCTTCAAAATAGTGTTGATGTACTGAGATTGGGAGAGTCCTATCATCTTCTTCGATCTATCCATATAGATACGTATTCCCAATACGTAAGAAGCGTCTCCCATATCTTTCATGGAAAACTGTGCGGATAACCACGCTTTAGTCTGCGCTAACATCTTGATATCGTCTCCGATTAACAAAATGTCATCGACGTACAAAACAATGAATTGTATCGAGCTCCCACTATTCTTCTTGTACACACAAGGTTCATATACGTTTTTGATGAAGCCAAATGCTTTGACTGTCTCATCAAATCGTATGTTCCAGGTTCGGGACGCCTGTTTGAGGCCATAGATTGACCTTTGAAGTTTACACAATTTGTGCTAACTTAGTTTGGACGCAAAACCTTCAGGTTGTTGCATAAAGATCTCCTTGTCAATGTCTCCATTGAGAAAGGCGGTCTTTACGTCCATTTGCCATATTTCGTAGTCATGCCACGCGGCTATGGCAAGTAGTATCCGAATGGATTTCGACATCGCCACGGGAGAGAATGTTTCCTCATAGTCTATTCCAGGCCTTTGAGAATACCCTTTCGCCACTAAGCGAGCTTTATGAGTTAATACCTCTCCATTCATTCCTAGCTTGCGCTTGAAGATCCATTTGCATCCTACAGGGATAGTTCCCTCAGGTGGATTGACCAAGGTCCAAACCTTGTTGGAATGCATGGAATCCATTTCGGATTGCATGGCTTCGAGCCACGCACCCGAGTCTATGTCTAACATCGCTTCTTGATAGGTCTTTGGATCATTATCAACTTTCTCGTTTTCGTGAATGAAACCAAATCGCTCTGGCTTTTTACGAATTCGATTAGACCTTCGAAGAGTAGGTGTACTAGTAGGTTCAATAAATTCTGGTTCAGCTCCCACTGTTTGTGGGGATGGGTCCGATTCCTGGACTTCATCAAGTTCTACGATTGTCCCATTTCGGTTGGTGAGGAAATCCTCTTCCAAGAAGTGGGCGTTCCTAGATACGAACGTATTACGTTCTTTAGGATCGAAGAACAGGTATCCAATGGATTCCTTTGGATACCCCACAAATTTGCACAAACTAGATCTACTATCTAGCTTATCTCCCTTTTTGTTATTTACATACGCAGGAGATCCCCATAATCGTATATACGAATACACGGGTGCTTTACCATACCATACTTGGTGCGGTGTCGTTGGCACTGACTTCGAAGGTACTATGTTTAGTATCTTCGAGGCAGTTAATAGGGCTAAGCCCCAAAACGAAAAGGGAAGGTCATCGAAGCTCATCATGGAACGAACCATGTCTAACAATGTTCGGTTCCTCCGCTCGGACACTCCATTTAGTTAGGGCGTCCTAGGGGGAGTTCGCTGGGCGAGAATTCCATTCTCTTTTAGATAAACAAGGAATTCTTGGCTTAAGTACTCACCATCTCTATCAGAACGAAGTGCTTTAATACTATGTCCAAGTTGATTCTCAACTTCCATTCGAAACTCTTTGAATTTCTCAAAAGTTTCGGATTTGTGTTTCATAAGATACACATATCCATAACGACTAAAATCGTCGGTGAATGTTACGAAGTATGAGAATCCTCCTCTCGCATTGAAACTCAATGGTCCACAAACGTCAGTATGGATTAAATCCAATGTTTGCTTGGTTCGCTCGGGATTCCCGGTGAAGGGTGATTTGGTCATCTTTCCTTTGAGACAAGACTCGCAAGTTGGGAGTTCATCCAAGTTCTTTATTTCAAGAGCCTTAGAGGAAACCAGCTTTTGAATCCTACTCTTGGAAGTAACTATTCCACAATGATTTGAAAAAAGTGTTAGAGTGAACTTCAAATAGTATCAAATATTTATTTCTCTTCTAGTTTTATACAATTAGAAGTTCATCCCAACACTTTATTCATAAAAATGTGGGATAGTTCCTTCTTTGTAGATTAAGTTATTATCCCACTTGATAATTTGACACTTGAGTAGCATAATTTTTTGAAGTTTGATATACTTTATTAATTTTTGGGAAAGGAAACATGTTCCACAAAACAAAACTACAATTTTACATCTAAAACCTGAAATTAACTGATATCTATAAATATGTTCAAGAATGTCACTTAAAAAAAATGATAACCCAACATTTAAGTGTCATGGTGAATATTAATATTTTAACATCGGTCAAGAAAAATTAAGGTGAATTTTCTCACAAAACGTAGTGAAAACCACTATGGAAACATCCCTAAAAACTGTTGTGATTGGATTTTATCATGACGGATACTTCTCTGTTAAGCATCATTTCATTTCATTTGATTTATTGATCAATAAATTCAATTCGATTGGTGAACTCATAGCATCATATTCTTTTTCTAAACTTATCGTTTGTGTTACCAAATTATCATAAAGAACAATTTTAATGCTTAATGATAAAGTCCTTTATACTATTTTAACACTTGATTACTTTTTATATACAGTATATCAAGTATAAATTCCTTTATATATAATACTATATATTCTCAACAAAGAATTGTGAATCAAAAGGAAATTCGACGTGTGCATTGTTTATTTCATGAATAGGTTAGCTAGGTGAACGCTACTTCTTGTGTTTGGGAGTTGGGATTCGTTCTAGTCTATAATAGATGTTATGGGACAAAGTGTTGGGTGCCCCGATCGATCCCAAACTGTTATTAGGCAGTTCGAATAATAAAGCTCCTTCGAAAGATAAAAAGTCGACCAAGGAAAAGAAATTTGCCAAAGATTCTCCGCGAACTTCCGAGCCTCCTCAAATTTCTGTTGGTGGAAAAAATAAGAAAAAGAGAAAATTGCTAAGGCCGAATCTAGCAAACCCATTTTTTCGGATGAGGGTTCCGATGGGGAAACCGAGGGCTCTCCCTCTAGGCCCCTTGATAATTCCAAACGAGCATTGGCTAGGCAGAAGGCTTCGGAGCTCACTTCGAGTAAAAGGCCCCATCCTGATGAGAGCGCCCCCATTGAGACTTTGCACAAACTTAGTATTGAGGATACACCTCTGCCTGATGCCCTTGCACCTATTTCTGAGAGCGGAGAGCCAAATAAGAAACTTATGTTAACCGCTACTGGTGGAAATATTCATGCTCAGGAAACCTTTGCCGAGTCCTTAGAGGCCCAAAATCCTCCGGAACCTCCTTTTATCCATGTTATCCCTGAGAAATCTTGTTTGCCGTCTGGGGACTTGGTGAACAAGTCCTATTCCGAAGATTTACTTGATAACCCCGTTCCGAACCTTGTTCAAGCCCATATTTTTGTTCCCGAGGCGGATCTATCCAAGGGGAAAAGCCCTTCGCAGTTGTTTCAATCAGGATCGAATTTTCTTGCTCAGGTACATCCTTTTGTTTATCTTTACCATCTGGAATATGCTTCATCCCTCATTTTTTTTATATATATATAAACGATCCATGCGTCTGACAATAGGCCGGTCAAGACTTTTTTGAGCTTAAGACATTGGCTGAGCGGGAGATTGAACAGCACACTGTACTTCTCCTTGAACTTGAGAAGAAAAACTTGAGTTGGAAGACGCCTTAGAGGCCAAGAAGTCGGCTGAGGAGAATTTGGCTATAGAAATGGAAAAAGCTGCTAAGGATAAAGGCGAGGAGATTTATCAGAACTTGAGGAAGGAGCTCGAAGCGCTCCAAGGAATCTATGAGCAGGAGAAGAAGGAGTTATGCTCGTGGGTACGATGACCGCAATACCGAGCTCCGGAAGATATTTTCTGATAACAAACTCTTTTAAATATACTTCACTATGTGTTTGTAATTTTAAGTTTTTGTCTCATCAGATTCTGTAGTTTTGAATAATCTATCTTGCATGTCTTTTAACTGAAACATTGTACTAGGCCGTGTTTTCCTACTGATATAACGTTTTCTGATGCCCGGACTTTCTACGATAGTATTTGTGATTGCGATATTTTTTTATTGCCGAACGTTCCCTATTTGTTGGTCCCAAGTGGTCAGATGAGGTCTAGAGGGGGGTGAATAGACCTCTAAAAATTTTATCAAATTTTAACTTTAAAACTTTCTGCTTAACTGTCAGTAGACTAAGCTGTTATAGAACAGTAAGCTAACTAAATGATCGCGAACAAATCTTTGAACAGCACAGTAGACCACTAGTCTGATAATCACTTAGCTGATTTAGTCAAAATCAGTTTTAATACCAGAATACTTGCAGCAGATATTTTAAGTGTTTTTCACAAGTAGGCTTGGTAGATTGAAAGATTTTATCCCCAGTTTTATAAAACTCCTTTTAAAATCTTTTCAAACAGTTTGACAAGTATTCTTATGCAGTTTTGTAAATATGCTAGAAAATAATGCAAGTTTGAACACACATAATTTTTATAGTGTTAATATGGATTTAAATCCTTTAGTCCACTCTTCCAAGTCACTTAGATCTTGGGTTATACTATAATCACTCAGTTTACAGTATACTCTGCTTGCATCGAATAACAAATGAAACGACCACAAGTGCGCAATAGGAAATCACAAAGAAGACATATTCTACAGAGACTTATCACTCACAAAGACGGATAAATACTCCTCACAACACTCTCTTTACAGATTCACTCAGAAAATGTATTTTTTTTAACTTCAACAAGCTTCTGTCAACAAATGACTTCAGCAAGCTAGTGAGCTGTTCTTGAGCTTCTTGAGACTTAGAAAATTTTCCGCTTCGGATAATCTCTCTCAGATGTTGTGTTCTCATTTTCTCTTCGTCACTTCAGCTATTTATACTCACATAACTGAATTATGTCCGTTGAAGAGAGATAAAATTCAAATTTCTTGGTTTCTGGTCCTTAATTTCCGTGAATGGCTCTCTGCAGAGTGACAGTACTGCAGACTGTATTTTCTGTCAGGCAGCATTTAATGCACCGAGCTGATACGAGGTATTTCTTCAATCATTTACCATTAATATCCTCGGACTTCAGCATTTATTACTCCAGGGGCATTTATTACCGTTGGGGAGACTTCTTGATCCTTTCCACTCGGCTGATGAGAGTACAAGTCTGATGGTGAGCAGAGCTGACTCAAGCTTGAACAAATCTGATTTGAGTCGACTGATCTTCACCAGTCTGATTTCTTCCCTTCAGCAGATCAGTAGTCTTCTGGACCTTGAATATTTGACCCTTCTTATTTGTCTTCTTACTTGGTCAAAATTCTTCTAAGGGTTTTAAACTAAGTTTTCCATACTTAGCTGATCTTGATGTGTTTTGGAAATCATCAAAACCCCCTTAATTCTTTTAACTTTAGTACACTCTGTCTTCATCTTCATCCAACAATTTCCCCCTTATTGATGATGACAAAACTTCAGCTAAGTACCTGTTACCTAAACTAAAGTTTTAATCCTCAAAATTTCTGAGATAGAAATATATGTTGGAGTGAAAACTTGAACTTTTATATATATTGGAAAAGATTACAAGTTACAAGTTTTTCAGATGAGATAACTGAAAGGAAAATAAAGTAAACTGATTACAATGATAAGATAATCTATTCTAATCGTCAGCTTCTTCACTTCCTTCTTCAACTTCCTCATATTCATACTCTAATTCATCATCATCTTCTTCTTCATCAATTGCATCATCAGCAAGCAGATTTTCCTTGGCAGCTTCCATCTTCTATTTGATTTCTTGTTCACGCTTCAGCTCCTTTTCTGCTTCTTCAATTCTTCTCTTCATCCGTTCTAAGTTCTTATACTTGGTGAATGGCTCCAGTTGTTCTTCAGGAGTATCCTTGGATGCAGCCAATTCTTTATCAGACTTGACTGGTTCCTTGGGTTCTTCTTCAGAGTCTTCAACATCAGTTTCCTTGCCATCAACCTTTCCATCTCCTTCAGCAGCATCAGTTTTCTTGTTCTCAGTTTCTCCATCTCCTTCAGCCTTTTCTTCAAGTGCTTGGTTCTCTGGCTCTTTTGGTTCTTCTTGAGCAGCAGCAGAGTCTTCAACAGCAGCTTGAACGGTGGTCTCTTCCCTTTTCTCTTCTCCCTTTTTGTCATCATCAGGGTTAATAGGAGGGTTGAGTCCAACAGCTTGGATCTGGGCAGCAGCACACAAGGTCTTGATGTTCTGGTCCATTAAGTCCTGTCTTGTGTTGAGATGATTGAGAGCAGTAGTGATGGTGCCAGCTTGATCATTTATGCAATCAATATTGAGTTGTAATGTAGAGATCTCTTTATCGACTTTGTTGGCAGCTTTGTGAACTTCTTCTACCAACAACAGATTCTTTGTAGTCTCTTCATCATCAACTTTGATGAATGTATCTGTCAGATGAGCAACATTATCTTCACTTCGTTTCAAGGCAGCATGAATATGACCAACATCATCTTTGACATCTTCAATACTTCTATTCATATCTAAGATAATGTTTGTCATCCTCAGAGTATTGTCTTCTGGCAGAGGAAAGTTGTCAATGGCATCCTTAACCATTTTTGCAGTTTCCTTCTGCATTTTCTCCATCAGCATCTTGTTCCTCTCTCCACTTCCTTTAGAGAATTTTCAAGCATCATCTGGAAGGCTTCCATCAGTGATGAGTGCATATCAGCTGTTGGAATAGATGTTGATGCAGGTTGATCTTCTTCCTGTTGAACAGGAGTATCTTGCAGAACAGCTTCTTTTTCTGTCTTTTCCTTAGCATTCCACTCAATTGCTAAGGGTTCTTCAATAGCCTGTTCCTTGACAACTTCAAAGATCTTGTTGATAATAGTGTCATCCTCAGTGAAGACAGTGGTCTGACGGATCCTCTTTATAATAGGCAGAGTACTGGTAGCAAATGTCTTCACCTTAGGCAACTCTTGATAATCTTTTGTTTCCATGGCAAATGTGATCTGATGTACGCTGGGTAGAGCAGGAAGATCACTTGGAGAACCTTGTTCATATCTTGACTTTTCAGCCCACTTCTCCAAGGCAGTAAGGACAGCAATTTGCACAGCTCGTTGGATTGGATCATCTTGCTTTCTTCTCTTGGCTGGCAATGCATCAGAGATGAGTTTTGCTTCTACAATAGCATATTCTTGTGCATATTTGTGCATCACATCTCTGACATGATCAGCATCCAGTGGTTTGGTGATGGAAGTAGTTTGCAACCAGCTAAGGACCCACTTTTCCTCATCAGCAAACTCTTTCCGGCTCTGGACTTCTTCAACAGATTTTGTCATCATGTAGTCCCTCCACTTCATATATCTTTCCTTTTCTTGGGAAAACGGGGTTTGACGCTGCAGCTTCTTATCAATGTGTTCAAGGGCAGCTTCAAATCTGGTGAAAACAGCAGGGTCAGTATTAACAATTTGAAAAGCCTTTCTGACCTCAAACTTTTTCTTTTCTTGCTTCATGCCAGCAGGCATTTTCAGCTTGGCATCCAAAGATTCACCAATCTTAATGACACCAGCAATGTTTGGGCCATGGGTGTCTTTTTTGCTGAGCTCAAGCACAAGTGCTAACTCTGCATCTTCAGCAGCTTTGCGTTCAACCTCAGACATTTTTCTTCTTTGTTCATCTTTTTCAGCTTGAATTGTGCTGAGTTCAATGACCCTTTGCTCTTCTTGTTCATCCCTTTTCCTTTGCTCTGCTTTCTCTCTCTTTCGCTTATCAGCAGCAAACACCTTCTTTCTTATGATAACTATCTTTCTTTTTCCTTTCTTCTTATCAGCTGTCTGTGCTTCTTGAGTAGTAGCAGGTTCAGGACCAGCAGATGCAAGTGGTGCAGCTGCAACATGTTCGATGATCTGCACTTCAGGATCATCTTGAGGTTGAGCAACCTCAGCTGTTGGTGCGGTTGAAGTAGTTTGTGGGGCAGTTTGATTAGCAGCAGACACTTCTTCAGCTCCAGCAGGCCTCTCTGCTGATTGAGGACTTTCTCTAACTAACTTCTGTTACCATTTCTTAGTGTATGCTTTAAAATACACGTCCATGGATTTCGAATTAGTCTCCTGCAGTCCTCGATAATCAGCCCGAGGGGATGTAAAATAGTGTCCGACCCTTTGATCAAGTTGATCACAACCTGAGAATCAATCTCCACCTCTATTTTCTCTATTCTTCTTTCCCAAGCCAACGTGAGACCCATACGAAGCCCCAAGAGTTCTGCTTCTGTAATGGTACATGTTCTCAGATTCATACTAAAACCAAAGATCCAGCTGCCTCTCTCATTCCTCATGAGGCCACCGGCAGCAGCTTTACCCTCGTTGTTTAAAACGCTGCCATCCATATTAAGTTTACACCATCCAACCGGCGGTGCTATCCATTTGATTTCGATCTCAGATCGTGATTTTAGCTTCTTCGGCAAAACACATGCATTAGACCAACTGATTGCTAAAGATTTAACTTTGCTTAAGGTATATCTTGGGCATTCTGGTTGGCCTTCAAATATAAGCTTATTTCTAGCTTTCCAAATAGACCATATCGATGCAATTACCACCATATGCCAAGGCACGTTTGACGCGACCGGGCTTCGAAAACATGGAGAAGTGCTTTCTTTAACCCAACATATAGGCTGGATTTGTTTAAAGGCTAGCCACTGAGTCGGATTAATAACAAGTTCCCAAACCTTGGAGGCTTGAGGACAATCCCGTAAGGCGTGAATTTGAGTTTCGCTGACTTCATTACATCTGGGGCATAAATCTGTAGGTGAGATGTGTCTTAGCTTTCGTAAGCAGTTGGTAGCAAGGCTGTCATGTCCAAGAAGCCATAGAAATGCTTTTATCTTTTGGGGGCAGTTTAAACTCTCCAAACCCATTTCCAGTAGGTAGAATTATTAGATGTAAGGTCATGCATAGGTGTTTGAGATGCTGCTTCAAGTGCTCTATAGGCCGATCTACATGAGAAGTCTCCGCCACTTGAAGCTCCCCAAATTCTCACAAAGAAGATGATGAGGAGTCATCTTATGAGTATGAAGAAGTACTTGAAGAATCTAATGAGGAAGCTGATAGTTAAAATTTGTAAAATCTTTGTAATCAGTTTACTTTATCTATTCTTCAGACATCTCATCTGATGAACTTGTACTTGTAATCATTTTCAAATATAAATAAACAGACAAGTTCAATCCAATATACTTTTTCTATCTCAGAAAATTTTGAGGATTACAATCTTTAGTTTAGGTATTTTTGACAGGTACTTAGCTGAAGTTTTGTCATCATCAAAAAGGGGGAAATTGTTGGATAAGGATGAAGATGAAGGCACTGAAGACAATTTGTAAAGGGAGGTTTTGAAGAATTCCAAAACTTCAGAATTGGCTAAGTATGGGTTAACTTAGTTGATGATCCCTTTGAAGAAATTTTGACTAAGTAATGAAGACATCAGAAGAGTCAAATTTCAAGGTCCAAGACTTCTGATCTGCTGAAGGAAAGATATCAGACTGATGAAGATCAGCCGACTCAAATCAGATTTGTTCAAGTTTGAGATCAGCTTATTTCGCCATCAGACTTGCACTTCCGACAGCCAAGTGGAAAGGATCATAAAGTCTTCCCAACGGTAATAAATGCCCTGGAAGTAATAAATGCTGAAGTACAAGGACATTTAAGACAAATGATTGAAGAAATGCTTCGCATCAGCTGAGTGCATTTAATGCAGCATTTAATGCTGCCTGCAGAATAGTACTGTTGACAGTACGGACAGACTACAAAAGAGCCGTTCGCGGATTTTAAGGACCAGTACTCGAGGAATTTG
Source organism: Penstemon barbatus (assembly GCA_003313485.2). NCBI lineage: Eukaryota > Viridiplantae > Streptophyta > Magnoliopsida > Lamiales > Plantaginaceae > Penstemon > Penstemon barbatus. The sequence continues at coordinate 7,165,454 of CM064884.1, forward strand.
AATCATGTCTCTCTTCAACGGACATTTTTCAAACCTCAAGTATAAATAGCTGAAAGAGACGAAGAGATTAAAAAGCAACACACATTCTGAGAGAATTTTTGAAGCAGAACTCTTAAGTCTCAAGAACAGCTCACTCATCAGCTTAGTCATTTGTTGACGAAAAGCAGAGTTGAAGAATCAAGCCAAATACATCTTCTGAGTGAATTTGTAAACACTGAGTGTTGTGAGAAGTAGATATCCATCTTAGTGAGTGATATTACTTCAGAGAGTAGGATTTCTTTGTGATTTCTTACTGCGAACTTACGGCCTGTTCATTTGTTGTAAGGCGTAAGCAGAGTATACTGATTACTGTGTGTTTTTAGTATAACCCAAGATCTTTGTGACTTGGACGAGTGGATTAAAAGATATTCACATCCATATAACCTCTATAAAAATTACTTGTGTTTTTACCTTGCTTTTAAATTTGCATATTTTCTGACTGCATAAAAACACATTAAGTTAACTGTTTGAAAAGATATTAAAAGGAGTTTATAAAACTGGGGAAACATTTTTCAAACTGCTGAGATTACTTGTGAAAAACACTTTGAAAAATCCGCTGCAAGTACTCTAAGTATTAAAACTGATTTTAACAAAATCAGCTAAGTAACAATCAGACGAGTGGTCAACAAAACTGTTCAAAGATTTGTTCGCGAACAGAATTGTAACTTACCCCTCTGATCAGCTTAGTCTGTTCAGTTAGAGAAAAGTTTTAAAGTTAAAATTGGAAGAAAATTTTTAAAGAGGTTTATTTTCCCCCCCCCCCCTCCCCCCTCTAAACCTCTTCTGACCACTTGGGACCAACAAATATAATTTTTTGTAAAAATAAAACTATTAATTAGAAAAATAAGAAACAATAATAATGTGAATAAAATATAATATCGATTTGTAACAAATATCGGTAATACGAGACACACTTCTATTTAATAAGAAAATGATAACATATATGAACACATAAAATCTTAGTAAAATATTACTTAAATATTCTTCTACTAGCATTTTTTATAGCATAATCACTAATTAAACTTGCATAACAAATATTTTTCAATCAACAATATGGCTAACCGATTCGATTTATTTTGTGACAATGGTTTATCAGAAGTAAGACTTAATCAACTATAGCTTCTAAAATATTATCTCTACAACTGCAACTGTAACGACAATATTTAACAATATTCTATAAGCAATCCATCTATTTGAGAAATCAATATTATATAGTTTGCAAATAATTCAAGTTTTTTAGTTCTTTTGGTAAAATATATCTTAAGACTCTCAACTCAAATAATTAAGTCAATCTCATCTATATCATAAGTTTCATTCAAATAATATTCAAAGTTTGAAACAATAAATACTTAAAAGCCATCATCAATAAATTTTAACATATCAACTCGATTTTTTTTTTTTTTGATATATTATTATGGATATCTTGGTCACATGACTCACAACTCCAAAATTTTAAAATTGCAATACAAAGATTCACTTTCTTACTTTTTGATTTAGACAATATCTATCTTAATTAATGAGGTTTATTTAATTGTCAATATGTTGGGTCTGGTTTTTTTAGCTATTCATTTGGACTTTCCATATTAGAATTTTAGCTCCACGTACAAAAATAACAAAAATTAAAGGCAATTTGAAGATGCAAGTATTCAAACATTGACCTCGGACACACTCATCAGAAAGTTTACCATCTATGCCACAAAGAATCTTTGTATAATTACTACATATGTACATATAAATATATATTAAAATATTTCGTAATTGGAGGCCCTCGTTCATCGATGGCCCTAAGCGACCGCATGTGCGGCTTACGTTCAGGGTCGGCCCTGGATGTACCTATTATTGATAAATTTGTCATTTCGACTTTCCCGTATTCAAAAGAATGTGTAATTATGGTAACTCGGATTGGAAAAAAAAAAAAAAAAAGAGCTTACATTTTGTAAGCTGTTAGTGAAAATGGAGATATGGACTACCTTTACCACGCCCCTCAAGAAAATTTGTTCGGTAAGTTATTCTTGTAAAGAGCAATTGTTCTATACCTGAAAGAAAGGAGTTCAATATATATAGACTTAAGATCTATGTGACCTTTTGAATCCCTACTGAAGATATATGAACCATTTTTTATTGATTACATTGATAATTTTGAGGTGTATGAAATTTCAATTTGAAATTCATGCCTCAACAATCCATACTTAGTCGAGGCGGAGTACATTCTTTTAGGGTCTATTTGAATGGGTTTTGCCTCAGTTTCGCGGGTCTCGGTTTAAAAAAATTAGTTTGGGTGGTTTCGATGAAACTTTTGAGACTTCATTTGGATGGGTTTTGGCTTTTGGGTTTTGTGGTTTGAATAAGTTGAAACTCCACTTGGTTTGGGTTTGGATGTTGTGATTTAAGGGAAAAAGTAGGTAATAGGTGTCAATTCAATGTCTTTTTTAGTAATAATTGAGGAAAAAGTAGATGGTATGTATAAAATCAATATTTTATAGGTATGAAGAGTTTGAGTATAAGTTTCTGAATAAATTTTTAATGATTTTATGGGTTTGACGAAAACTCATTTGAAAGGATTTTGACTCGGTCTCACGAAACCCACGAGACCGGGCCAAAACTCATCCAAACACAGCCTTAGTGATTTGCTACTATTGCAATTTGCAACCATGTCGACAAGGATGACAAACTTATTTACTCATCTAAACAATCGGAAAAAATGCCATTTAGCTATATATATTTTCACACTTTCGTAGCCTTATAAATATGCGCACACGATTTTCGCTTTTCACCTAAAAGCGCTATTAAATCCGTGACCCACTTTCATTTCCAAAGTTTGCAACAGAGACAGTATCTGAATTCTGAACCTTGCTTCAATTCCACGAAATAAAATCTCTTCGAAAATCGCTTTACAAAATTAAAGAATGTAGAAAACCCACTCCTCACTCCAGCTCAACACACAATTACAAACTCCAAGTACTCAAATCAATTTGTTCTCGAAGTAGTAGTATATTAGTAAGTTATATACTATAATACATTCGTTCATCTTAAAACATCCTAAAATGGACGAAAATTGATGTATTTTGGATTTAAGAGTGACGAATGTGTCACACTACATTGATGAGAGGGATGCATCTAATATGAAAAATTTAAGAGGGACAAATGTGTTACACTATATAATAATAAGGACAAATCTACTATGAAAAAATTAAGAGGGATAAATGTGAAAAAGTGGACTCATGAGGAGGACGAAAAGTGCGGTTAACTCTATAACATTATAGGATAATTAAATTGTAAATTCGATCCGGATTACATCAATTATGTCAAAGTTCTAGGAAAAAATATGAAATACCCTTGAATTTAGTAGACTAAAGTATGAATCGCACTTTTTGTCTCTCTTATTTCTTGACTTTATCACTTTCGTCCATTTTAAATTTTTCGTAGCAGATGCGTCTCTCTTATCAATGTAGTGTATCACATTAGACCCTCTTATTAATGTAGTGTGACACATTCGTCCCTCTTAAAATTTTCGTAGTTGATTCGTCCCTTTTGTCGATGTAGTGTATCACATTCGTTCATCTTATCAATGTAGTGTCAATTATAAAAAAAAAATGAAAAATTATTATACACTTATATAACGAGGAAAAAATACCTTTGATACTATATTTTAGTCAAAAAATACATTTGATATCAAACTATTTGAAAAAATTCAGTTCATAACATGATTCACACCCTCTTGACACATTTAATTTTGCCGTTAATTTTTCGACAGAATTCAGCATACGCCACGTGCCCGTTAAGTTGACAATGGGGGGAAAACAGGCACGGTTTTTGAAGATCCATCATTGTTAATTTAACATGTGTGTGCTGTATTCCGTCCGAAAATTTAGATGTTTCAAGAGGATATGAATCATAATATGAAATATATTTTTTCAAAATGTTTGATATTAAATATGTTTTTTGGACTAAAGTTCGATGTCAAAAGTACTTTTCCCTCTTAATAAAATTTGAGTAACTTATTTTCTGGTAAATTCTTAATTCTTCCACAATATTCAGGAGAAGAAAATTTTGTCAGCCAAACATATATAATTAGTATATATAACAATTCTTTGTACAATTAGAACAATTTCTACTTTAGAAATCCATTTGTTATATTTCTCTAGTCTAACAATAGATTCTTTACTCGGTCACATCATCATTTTCAAAATTTCTAAGAAAAAACAGATTTTCCACCCTTTTCTAGTTAGTCAATCCGAGAAAATCTTTAACAATTTCCAATATCTTTTGTCTTTTTACAAATAAAGGTTTGATGCATTCACGCATCTGTTGAGATAGTAACTTTATGATATACATTTTAATGAAATTCTAAGTATTTAATCTTTGTAATAAAAAAATTAAAATGACAATTGATTTATACTATATGTAGCTTCTGAAAATTTATTGCCCTTTTTGTCTCACATTTCTGTAAGAACTTCCAGAAATAAATTGAGATTATTATAGAACGAAGAGAAATAGTGTAATGTTGTTTGTACCCAAAAAATCACCCTCGATTTATCGAGGAATATTGGCTCGATGACTAGCCAAAAATGGCAATAAGGCCGAACCAAGTTACTCCAAAACGGGTCGGACCGGATCGGACCCAATTTGACCCGAAAATGGATCCAATCGAGACAATAATTTGGCCACGAGCCCAATTTCAAAATTCAACCCAATTTCGCAATTAATTAACGTTTGGGCCGTATATGTATTAATTGATTGATTAAATTAATTAATTCATAAGCCAAAGTTAATTAATTGATAAATTAAAGCCAAACAATGGCTAACAGGCTCAACCCACTTAATGGTTAATCTTGGCTAATGAAGATTATGGACTAATTAATTAAATTTAATTAATTGGGCCAAGTCTTAATAAATGGCCCATTTGATAAGCAAGGTCATTAATAAATTAATTGGGTAATTAATTGGACAAAACCGAACCAACATGGATCGACCCGAGACCACACATGGTCCGATCAGCCGAGGTCGACCCGGGCCCAGTCCCAAAATCGGCCAACTCTTGATTTTCGGCCCAATTTGATTTTAATTGTTAATTGATTGGAGATAATTAATAAGATATAAGGATAAGCCATATTAGTTGGTTTAAACAACAACTTCCTTAATTATCTCTAGTTAGTTATCATTAATTAAAATTCAAATTGAAAGACACGTTTCTTCTTCTCCAACTACCTTAATCTTCAGCAAAAACATAGAGAAAAACCACCATTAAAGTAGTGGAGGTAGTGGGCAATTACAAAGTAGTGGGAGAAGTGGGAACAAGGCCATCAACCCCTTGATTTTCGGCCATCAGGAGATCAGTTGACAGCCATCAGCTTAATTTCCAGCAGCTATAAATACACAGCAGCTGCCATTCGCGCAAGACACACACACAATCAATCAACAAATCTCAGTCTACACTGATCGGCTCAACGCCTCTCCGGAAGTCCAGCGCTCCGCTGCTTCTTTTTCAGCAAACACCCTGTAGAACCCCTGATATCAACCGTCACTCCTCAGCCACCAGCAACCCTCGACAGCCTGAAGTCTTGCCGCCGCCGCTGCCCAAAATCCACCGCCGCCGCCGCCCAAGGTCCGCCGCCGCCGCCGCTAAAAATAAGCCGCCGCCGCCGCCGCCGCTGCTTCCGCTGTCCAGACGCTGTCTCGAGCGAAACCCCTTGATAGCAGGCAGTTAACAGCTGTTTTCTGTCAAGTTATCAGTCTGTCAACTCGTTGATATCAGTCTGTCCCTCCTCAGCCACCAGTGATCCCTGACAGCCTGAAGTCTTGCCGCCGCCGCCGCCGCTCTCTTCCGCCGTCAGCTGACACTGACTCGAGCGAAACCACTCGTATCAACCAAGTAGCACGCTGGTAACTGTCATGTAAGTGCCCACGTATTTATATGACAAACTCATCGAGTAGCCATCTGCTTGATGAGCTCGTCGTCAAGTAGCCATCTGCTTGACGGCTATCGGCTAAGTAGCCATCTGCTTCGTCGATGCCTTGGTCAGTGGCCACCCGCTGATCAGGAGCCCGATTGGTGGTTATCCATCAAGGTTGGGCGAACCATTGACGGTGGTCCCCCGTCGTCAATGTTACTTTCTGTCAACTTAATGTATTGTCATGTTTCATCAGCTCGTCGGCAGGTTCTCTGCCGATCAAGGAGTCATTTTTTAGAACTTAATAGACTTATCAACTCGTTTGGCAGACCTTGCCAAGAAAGGAGAACTTTACCGTTTTGCATATTTTTGTAATGTTTGTATATCGGGAAACGTGCTAATTTTCTTTTATCATTAATGGAAGTGATTTAGTTCGTATATTTCGTTTCATTTACTTAAATATGCTTTACGTCGACTGATTTCCATTGATACGCCGTTTCTGTCAAGCCTTTGTTTTCTGTCAAGGTGATTGTGTAAAACTGATTGATCGTCGACCTGTTTACTGATTTATAAATCCACTGATATGATAAACAGGCCATCGATTGGCTATAAAAATATGGCATTTCAAGAGAGACTTTCATAAATTGTTTAAGTACTGCGGCCAGGCAGGCATAGAAAAGAACTAAGGGTAGTGTTTGCCTACTCTGTCGCAGTCGTTTAGAAGTCAGCCTTATCAGGACAACCCATTATGATATCAATATGTCTTCATCAGGACACTCACATTATTAATTTACAGATATCAACATGTCTAATTTCGAATCGTTATGTTTGCACGCACAAACATTGGCACGCCCGCATTTATTTTATACCATATCGAGGTATTTCACGTCGAGCTATTGGCTCGTCGAGGGATTCACTGACAGGTTTACAGCAAACAATATTTTGGCAGACCTTGATGCCAAGCATACCTCGATGTCAATCCCTCGATGTCAAGCACCCCTTGATGTCAGTTTTATTATAAACAATATTTTGGCACTTCTTGATGCCAAGGGTTGCTCGATGTCGTCGAGGTGTTCCTCGACGCTAAATTTATCTGCAAACAGTTCCTTGATGCCATGTATTGTCCGATGCAAAATTTATAGCAAACAATATTTTGGCACGCCCGGTGGGACTCGATGCCAAAAACACCTCGATGACGTCAAGGCGTAACAGGGCCAAAATTATATGCAAACAATATTTTGGCACGCCCAGTGGGACTTGAAGCCAAAAACACCTCGATGGCGTCAAGGCGTAACAGGGCCAAAATTATATGCAAACAATATTTTGGCACGCCCAGTGGGACTTGAAAGTTTCTCAGCGTTATTTTTGTAAAAAACCCCACCAGCCACACAATCTTATGGCTCGGGGGGCATGAAAATGATTCTGTGTTTTTCAATTAAGTTGCCATGAAACGATTATCAGCCAACTTTGGCTAGCTGACACTTGATTATCTCTTTGCCAAACAGTCAATCAGTCGATACTAAGTGGTTATTGTTTTGTTGTCGCCAGATGACATCACAGGTACCACGAAGGACCCGATCAACCTTGACAAGAACACAGTCTGACTTAACGCATACTTTGGAAAATTTATCAACGGTTCCACTGACTATGGAAGGAGCCGACAGAATCGAAGAGCTGACAACAGAGGTCCGCAAGTTCACCAGGGACCTTGAGACCAAACAAGGAGAATGGTCTAACATTGTCAGCAAGTTTGAACATATGCTGGGCTCGGCCACTGCTGCCAGTCAGGCCAACACAGAAGCCAGCAACACTGTAAATAACTCATTGATGCACTTGGAGGCGAAAATGACATCACTCGCAGAGAGCATCAACATTCTCGCCAATGGCGTACAAGCGCAGGCCTGGACTGGGCCGCCGAAGACTGCCTTTGACAAAGGAAAAGGCCCCGCTATCCAGATTGGGGGAAGTTCGTCAAGAGACGAGACGCCTTGTAGACAAGGCAACAGTCAATCTAATGTCCAGGAAAGAAACAAAGGAAGCACTTCCAAAGCAAGGAACACCCGTCAAGACTCGGGGTGCAGGTCCGAAGAGGACCGATTAGAGGCCGCCGGATACGGCCAAGATGGATATCAGGCCAACTCAATGGCTTATGACAGGATTGCTCATCGAGCTGTAGAGGGTACAGAGGACCTCCTGACGGTGAACCAAGCTGAAGAAATGTTCGTCAGGAGACAAGGAAACAGGGCAGCGAGGTATAATAAGCCTCACCCGGAGTATATCGATCAGATCCCGTTCCCAATGAACTACAGACCGCCGAATTTTACATTGTTTTCCGGCGAGGGATCACAGTCTGCCACTGAGCATCTGGCTCGATTTTCTTTGGAATGTGGCAACATGACTAACGATTTAAAATTGAAACTGTTTCCCAACTCCCTGACAGGAATGGCGTTCCATTGGTACGCCAACTTGAAGCCTGGATCGGTCCCCGACTGGCCATCCATGGAAAAAATTTTCGTGATGAACCACTATCAAGCTCCACTCGAGGTGTTCGTCATCGAGCTGTCGAACATGAGGCAGCTGACAGGACAGACCGTCGAAGAATACATGAAGAAGTTCATCAAGGCCAGAGGATTCTGCGCCATCCTGTTGCCAGAAAAGGAATGCATCAAAATTGCCATCCATGGCATGCATTTCGAATTACGTAAGATCATGATGGCACAATACCACGAAGACTTGTTCGAACTGACCGATCACGCGGTCCGTTATGAACGAGTATTGAGAGACGAGAACGGCCGACAGCCCAGAGGAAGTTACTATCAAGTGGGCATGGCCGACTCTAGTGAGGAGCAGATCAATCAGGTCAGCAGACCGATTGAGCAACAGGGTATCGAGATCGGACTGGCAGAAGTGGTCTGCCCTAAGAACACCGTCTGTACGGCTCTCGCCAAGCCGAAAGAACCTCAACCTACTATCAAGGTGCCAAATAATTTGGTGCGACGAGACGCTGAATATAAAACTGATAGGGAAAGACGATACTCTTTCGACGTCTCGAAAACAGAGGCCATATTCGATCAGTTGTTGGCCGACAAGATCCTTCGCCTCAAAGGAGACCACGTGATTCCACCATCAATGAAGATAGCAGGTAAAACGTATTGCAAATATCATGATGTTTGGACTCACGCAACGAACGAGTGTCTAGTGTTCAGGTGGATGGTGCAGGATCACCTTGACAAGGGCATCTTGAGGTTTGCCCCGGATTGGAAGATCACAAAGCCGATGACGGTTGACACCAATCCTTTCCAACAAAATGAAGTGGGGATAAATGTCATAACAATCACGGAATTACCGACAGGCGAAAAACTGTATTCAGACGATGATCCAGAGTATGACATGAGAAACAAGGAAATGGGCCTGTGTGCGAGGTGCCAAAACGAATTGGCGACGGTCCCATTGTTCATCAACCCGGCGATATATAGTCCATACATGCCTTGGCCAAATGTAATGCCGTCAGGGTATCCTTATCAGATGATGCCGCAACCGCAGGCAAACCCCCAAACAGCACCGCAGCCGCAGGTGATACCACCACCACCATCTCGACCCACGGGGCCGTATCCGGTCCCAGCTCCGTTGAAAAATACTGAACATGCAACATCAACGGCGGAACAACGCCGGGAACAGGCTAAAACCAGGATGCCTCGACAGCATCAGGAAGGTACCAGCCGAAACAGCAGAATCAGGGAAAGATCCCCCGACAAGACACCAATTAGGCAGGTCAGATCGACCGCCAGCCGTAGAGACAGGACCCATGGTCCGTCACCAAAAATTACTCCGCCAGGCTCATCAAGCCGCGAACTGTCCACACCCCTGCCGATACACAGGTGGACCAATGGGTATCCGTCAGACACCCGAAGTTCCCTGGCGACCGAAAGGTTGACCAAATGACCCGAACTCAATATAGGCGTTTCTTACGCCAATGGAAAGGACTGGAAATTGCTAAGGGGAAAGCCCCGATGAAAGAGGAGTCAACAAAGAAACCACCGTCAGCGGAACAGAAACAGCGCCAGGAAAAGAGAGAGGCCAAAACTGGCCAAGTGGTCGACAGTAAAGCCAAGGGTCCGATACAAATGGATACTTCCAAGTGGACCCCAGGGAAAGTTAAATTCGGCACTATCGATTTGACTAAGGCGATGGAAGAGGATGACTTGTTGTCTGATGAGGAAGACGGAAACGATCTCAAGGCAAAATTTGCCGAGATTTTCGACAACAGGGATGATAAGGAAAACGAGGCCAAGCCTGGCCAAGCTGTCAAGGCCAAATCTGGCCAGGAAGTCGAGAAACAGGAAGCTGAAAAACAGCCTGTTGAGAAACAACCCATCGATGAAGTAGAGACAAAGTCAGTGGAAGATGCTGCCACGAGTCAGCCGACGAACGGCTCGACAGTGATGGAATGCAACACCGTCGATTCAGAACTTGTTGAATTCGTCAACGAGGAGTTGGAATATTCCACTGATGGTTTTTGGGATGAGGGTATGCCAGTTGTACAAATGGCAGAAGATCTAGAGCTGCTATCGGTTGACGACGAGAAAGAGACCGATTGGGACAGAAAAATCGAGACAATATTCCAAAAGCCACCATCCTTTATGGCCAGACATATCAGGCCATTGTATGTATCAGGGCATATCGACGGAAAACCCATTGACAGAATGCTGGTCGATAATGGGGCAGCCGTCAATGTAATGCCCTCGTCGACGATATATAAGCTGGGTAAGGTCAGCGAGGACCTGATGGAGACAAAAGTAATCGTCAGTAACTTCACAGGGGGAAATGCTGATACACTAGGAATCTTGCCTGTCGAGGTGAAGATCGGAAAGACCATCTTGAAAATCGCATTCTTCGTGGTAGATGCTGCCACCTCTTACAATGCGTTGTTGGGAAGGGATTGGATTCACTCAGCTCTTTGTGTGCCGTCCTCTCTTCATCAATGCTTGTTAATCTGGGGAGACTCCCCCGAACCTGAAATTATTATGGCCGACAACAGGCCATTCACCGCTAAGGTCAACGCTGTCGAGGCAGCGTATTATCGAAATGATGTAAGTCCTTATCGATTTATCGGGCAGGACAAATACGGACGACCGAAGGAAGTCACTTCGAGAAGGAAGTTGACGCAATTGGAAATGGCTTGTTTAGCCAAGGAACTAAGTCGGCCCTGCAACGTCAAGGAGTCAGGGCCGCAGGAAGAATACTGTCAGGATCAATGAATTGTCCTGATGGCGGAAGACCATCGGCTTGTAAGGCCGATAGACTGGAAATCGATGAGATCGTTGTTATCGGGCCACAGCAGGAAGCATGTGCCGATTTGATCAAGAGGTTTCGGGCCTATGTGACCGAATGTTATACAGGTGATCTCATCTTCGAGGAAGAAACGCCACCGTCGGTCGGCGATGAAATTCAGTTAGAAGAGTTAGCAACGGCGCCAGCCAAGCTTGACGACATCAAGATCCAAGTACAGGATCCTGTTATCGAGGTTGAGTTAGGCAGCGAGGAAGATCATAGGCCAACTTACATCAGCGCATTGCTTGATGATGGCCAGAAGGATCGACTGATCCAAGTATTGACGGAGTACAAGGACTGTTTTGCCTGGAATTACGACGAGATGCCTGGGTTAAGCAGGGAATTGGTGGAACATCGTATTCCGATACTTGAAGGGTACTTACCCCGGAAACAGCCCCTGCGAAGGATGTCTGTCGAGGTCTGCAGACTGATCAGGGAGGAGATCGAGAAGCTGTTAAAGGCCAGTTTTATCGAGGTGGCCCGATATCCGGAGTGGGTAGCGAATGTAGTCCCCGTAATGAAGAAAAACGGGAAAATCAGGATATGCATCGATTTCAGAGACCTAAATCTTGCGTCTCCCAAAGACGAGTATCCGATGCCAATGGCGGACATGCTAATCGATGCTGCCGCTGGCAATATGTTCCTGACAGCCGTCGACGAAAGTGCAGGTTACAATCAGATTTTTGTGGCTGTCGACGACGTACCAAATTTGGCTTTTCAATGTCCCGGCGGAATAGGCACCTTCCAATGGAAAGTGATGCCATTCGGACTCAAAAACGCCGGAGCCACTTATCAACGAGCCATGAACTGCATTTTCAGTGAGTACATCGATGACTTTGTAAAAATTTACATCGATGACATTATTATTAAATCGGCTAGTTATGATGAACATCTAATACATTTGGCGAAGTCGTTTGCCAAAATGAGAAAACATAAGTTGAAACTCAATCCCTTGAAATGTGTTTTTGCAGTGGCGTCAGCCAATTTTCTTGGCTTTCTAGTACACCGCAAGGGGATTGAAATCGATAAAAACAAGTCCAAGGCTATCCTGACAGCCAGACCCCCGTCGACGAAAAAGGAATTACAGCAGTTCCTTGGCAAGGTCAACTTTTTACGGAGGTTCATTTCTAACTTGGCTGGAAAAACGAAGGTTTTCTCGCCTTTGTTGAAGCTGAAGGACAAAGAGGAGTTCTGCTGGCAAACGGAGCATGAGCAGGCGTTTCAGGATATTAAAGATAAGCTGACAACGCCGCCTGTAATGATGCCGCCCGTCAAGGGAAAGCCCTTGAAATTATATATATCTGCCACGGAAGACACCGTCGGTGGATTTCTAGCGCAGGACGATGAAAACGGATTCAAACGAGCTATCTATTATTTGAGCAGGCACCTGACAGAAACAGAGCAGAGGTACTCACCGATTGAAAAGGTATGTCTTGCACTGTTTTTCTCTTGTAAGAAATTGCGTCATTATATGTTGCCTGTAAAAGTATTGGTTATTTCTGGTATTGATGTGATAAAGTACATGATAGCTAAGCCTGTAATGAGGGGAAGGATCGGTCGATGGGCCATCCAACTGATGGAGTATCAATTACAGTACGTACCGCAAAAAGCAGTCAAAGGCCAAGTATTGGCTGATTTTCTGGTTGACCATCCATGTCTCGATATCGATCAAGTCGTTCTCAAGGAACTGGACTCGATGACAGTAGAGATCAGGCCATGGACACTGGCCTTCGATGGGTCTAGAACCGACAGGCTGTCTGGAGCAGGTATAGTCTTGATTTCTCCGTCAAATGTAAAAACTAAGTTATCAATTCAATTTGATTTTGAATGTACTAACAATCAGGCCGAATACGAAGCCTTGATAATCAGACTAGAAATGCTCAGAGAGCTCGACAGTAAGTCTGTCGTCATCGTCGGGGACTCGCAGTTGGTTATCAGGCAGATACAAGGTACTTATAAATGTCGAAACCCAACACTTGACAAATATTATTTAACTGCGATGTCTTTGTTGTCGGAGTTTGTTGATGTTACATGTTATCATGTAACGAGAGGAAATAACAGCGAGGCCAACAGTTTGGCCCAATTGGCGACTGGTATCGATCTCCCTGATGACGTCGAGGAGTCTCATTACGTCGTCAGGAGACGACACTGTCCGTCGATTATGTATCGAGACAATATTCTGACTGTTTTGAGTGTGTTTCAGGACCCTGATGACTGGAGAGAGCCGATCAGAAAATATATGGCTGATCCGTCGGACCGAGCATCTCGACAGACGAGACTCAGGGCAGTCAATTATGTCTTGATGGGAGATCAGTTGTACAGAAAAAGCCACGACGGCGTGCTCCTGTTATGCGTCGATCAACAGGAAGCCATGAGAATTATGATGGAAGCTCATGAAGGAATTTGTGGGGCCCATCAAAACGGCCACAAATTAGCATGGCTGCTGCGCCGATATGGTTATTACTGGCAAAAAATGGTCGGAGATTGTATACGGTTGGCAAAAGGTTGTGAGAAATGCCAACGATTTGGGGTGGTCCAGAGGATGCCCATCGAGGAGATGAACATGATAATCAAGCCATGGCCTTTCAGATGCTGGGCCATCGATATCATCGGGGAGATCCACCCCTCGTCTTCCAAACACCATCGATACATTATTGTGGCTACTGATTATTTTACTAAGTGGGTAGAGGCCAAACCACTCAAACAGGCCAATCAGGCCGAAGTGACGAAGTTCATCAAGGACTTAATCATTCATAGGTTTGGCCTACCACAGACCATTGTCACTGACAGGGGACTGATGTTCGTCGGTCAAGAGATCAAGGAATTTGCCAGATCAATGGGTTTTGAGTTGGTCCATTCAACACCGTATTATGCACAAGGGAATGGCCAAGCAGAAGCTTCGAATCGAGTCCTTAAGGACATTATTTCGAAAATGATCGAGGAAAACCCAAGGGCTTGGCACTTGATGCTGTCAGAGGCATTATGGGCTTATCGGACCAGCAAACGGACAAGCACTGGCACCACTCCGTATAAACTAACTTATGGACAGGATGCCGTTCTACCGATGGAAATCAATGTCCGATCACTTCGGGTGATGCAGCAAAACGAGCTGTCGCCTGAAGAATATACTGAAAGTATGCTCCAGCAGCTTGATGAGCTCGACGAGGTCAGGGTTGCCGCGTTAGATAAAATCGAGGCACAAAAAAGGCTGGTCGCCCGATGCTACGATAAAAAGATACGCAGGAAACACTTCGACGTCGGGGACATGGTCTGGAGGACTGTTTTGCCACTTCATCAGCGCGAGAAAAAGTATGGTAAATGGAGCGCGACGTGGCAAGGACCATATGAGGTCTACTCGATAACCCGGGGCGGGGGCTACATCTTGAAAAAGCCAGATGGGAATCTCTGTCGAGACCCCATCAATGGAAGATACTTAAAAAAATTTAGGCCTAGCCTTTGGGAATCGATGTGTTTAGAGCATCAGCGAGCTTTGGAGCTGGAAATCGAACGGCGCCAAGAGTACTTTAGTGCGCCGATCCATTTGTAAGTATAAGTTAGGTTTATTTTTAGTATTGTTTTTATTTCCCTTTCCGTTTTATTAGACTAAGTTTTTTAAAATTAATACTAGTAGTCGCATTTATTTTCAAAGTTTTGTCCAAATACTTCCGTTTTAATTTAAATTTTCGTTTCCCCGATTTTCAAGTTTTTACAGCAAAGCATTTCGTTTAAGACTCTTGGGTTGATTCGGTTTCAATTAAGTCTTGTTGACAAGAAAGTTGTGTTTTTGCTTGCGAAGTTGTTTGTTGAGTTGGAAAATCAATGGCTTCAATTTTTGGGTACTTAGTTATTTGGTTTCGGTTTTGGAGAAAAACACAAGATAAACCAAGCCAAAATAAATTCTACTAAGGAAAAGGAAAGCTAGTTTATGGCCATCAGGCCATTTTACCAATCGAAGCAGCATAAAATAAAAGGAGTCTTTGGCCATCAGGCCATTGCATTAGTCACTTGAGGAAGTGAATTTGGTTAACTGCCAAAATTTTGGCTGATTGCTAAGTCCTCGATATATTACTATATGTATCTTGAGTTCATTCAATATCGAGAGGCCAACTGATATCGACGCGCTAGTATCAATAGGCATCCTGATATCAAGAGATGTCTTGATATCGAGAGATCCACATTGATCTGATATCAAGAGATCCATACTTGGCTGACATCGAGAGATCCGCCATCATCAAGGCCATTGTAAGTTGGTCTATTTTCCACAAATAGTTTCGGTTTTATAAAGCCGATAGCTGTTTATTAAATGAAGCATTGTCCCAATTTTTCATCTTTAAAAGAGAGAGAAAAACTTTAATCTAAGTCTAATTCGATCAAATTAATTTTTAAATTAATTACATCGAATACGACTTACGGGGGGCATTGTTTGTACCCAAAAAATCATCCTCGATTTATCGAGGAATATTGGCTCGATGACTAGCCAAAAATGGCAATAAGGCCGAACCAAGTTACTCCAAAATGGGTCGGACCGGATCGGACCCAATTTGACCCGAAAATGGATCCAATCGAGACAATAATTTGGCCACGAGCCCAATTTCAAAATTCAACCCAATTTCTCAATTAATTAACGTTTGGGCCGTATATGTATTAATTGATTGATTAAATTAATTAATTCATAAGCCAAAGTTAATTAATTGATAAATTAAAGCCAAACAATGGCTAACAGGCTCAACCCACTTAATGGTTAATCTTGGCTAATGAAGATTATGGACTAATTAATTAAATTTAATTAATTGGGCCAAGTCTTAATAAATGGCCCATTTGATAAGCAAGGCCATTAATAAATTAATTGGGTAATTAATTGGACAAAACCGAACCAACATGGATCGACCCGAGACCACACATGGTCCGATCAGCCGAGGTCGACCCGGGCCCAGTCCCAAAATCGGCGAACTCTTGATTTTCGGCCCAATTTGATTTTAATTGTTAATTGATTGGAGATAATTAATAAGATATAAGGATAAGCCATATTAGTTGGTTTAAACAACAACTTCCTTAATTATCTCTAGTTAGTTATCATTAATTAAAATTCAAATTGAAAGACACGTTTCTTCTTCTCCAACTACCTTAATCTTCAGCAAAAACATAGAGAAAAACCACCATTAAAGTAGTGGAGGTAGTGGGAAATTACAAAGTAGTGGGAGAAGTGGGAACAAGGCCATCAACCCCTTGATTTTCGGCCATCAGGAGATCAGTTGACAGCCATCAGCTTAATTTCCAGCAGCTATAAATACACAGCAGCTGCCATTCGCGCAAGACACACACACAATCAATCAACAAATCTCAGTCTACACTGATCGGCTCAACGCCTCTCCGGAAGTCCAGCGCTCCGCTGCTTCTTTTTCAGCAAACACCCTGTAGAACCCCTGATATCAACCGTCACTCCTCAGCCACCAGTAACCCTCGACAGCCTGAAGTCTTGCCGCCGCCGCTGCCCAAAATCCGCCACCGCCGCCGCCCAAGGTCCGCCGCCACCGCCGCTAAAAATAAGCCGCCGCCGCCGCCGACATTAAGCCGCCGCCGCCGTCGATACTAAGCCGCCGCTACTTCCGCTGTCCAGACGCTGTCTCGAGCGAAACCCCTTGATAGCAGGCAGTTAACATCTGTTTTCTGTCAAGTTATCAGTCTGTCAACTCGTTGATATCAGTCTGTCCCTCCTTAGCCACCAGTGATCCCTGATAGCCTGAAGTCTTGCCGCCGCCGCCGCCGCCGCCGCTCACAGTAAGCCGCCGCCGCCGCTCTCTTCCGCCGTCAGCTGACACTGACTCGAGCGAAACCACTCGTATCAACCAAGTAGCACGCTGGTAACTGTCATGTAAGTGCCCACGTATTTATATGACAAACTCATCGAGTAGCCATCTGCTTGATGAGCTCGTCGTCAAGTAGCCATCTGCTTGACGGCTATCGGCTAAGTAGCCATCTGCTTCGTCGATGCCTTGGTCAGTGGCCACCCGCTGATCAGGAGCCCGATTGGTGGTTATCCATCAAGGTTGGGCGAACCATTGACGGTGGTCCCCCGTCGTCAATGTTACTTTCTGTCAACTTAATGTATTGTCATGTTTCATCAGCTCGTCGGCGGGTTCCCTGCCGATCAAGGAGTCATTTTTTAGAACTTAATAGACTTATCAACTCGTTTGGCAGACCTTGCCAAGAAAGGAGAACTTTACCGTTTTGCATATTTTTGTAATGTTTGTATATCGGGAAACGTGCTAATTTTCTTTTATCATTAATGGAAGTGATTTAGTTCGTATATTTCGTTTCATTAACTTAAATATGCTTTACGTCGACTGATTTCCATTGATACGCCGTTTCTGTCAAGCCTTTGTTTTTTGTCAAGGTGATTGTGTAAAACTGATTGATCGTCGACCTGTTTACTGATTTATAAATCCACTGATATGATAAACAGGCCATCGATTGGCTATAAAAATATGGCATTTCAAGAGAGACTTTCATAAATTGTTTAAGTCTTGCGGCCAGGCAGGCATAGAAAAGAACTAAGGGTAGTGTTTGCCTACTCTGTCGCAGTCGTTTAGAAGTCAGCCTTATCAGGACAACCCATTATGATATCAATATGTCTTCATCAGGACACTCACATTATTAATTTACAGATATCAACATGTCTAATTTCGAATCGTTATGTTTGCACGCACAAACATTGGCACGCCCGCATTTATTTTATACCATATCGAGGTATTTCACGTCGAGCTATTGGCTCGTCGAGGGATTCACTGACAGGTTTACAGCAAACAATATTTTGGCACACCTTGATGCCAAGCATACCTCGATGTCAATCCCTCGATGCCAAGCACCCCTTGATGTCAGTTTTATTATAAACAATATTTTGGCACTTCTTGATGCCAAGGGTTGCTCGATGTCGTCGAGGTGTTCCTCGACGCTAAATTTATCTGCAAACAGTTCCTTGATGCCATGTATTGTCCGATGCAAAATTTATAGCAAACAATATTTTGGCACGCCCTGTGGGACTCGATGCCAAAAACACCTCGATGACGTCAAGGCGTAACAGGGCCAAAATTATATGCAAACAAATGTATAAAATATTTTATATCAAATCATGTTTGTTATGTGAATTAAGTTACTTATGCCAAATCAATGTAGAGTTTGTGTATATTTTTTGTAGAGATAGTAAAATAAATGTGATTTATTTGGGAAAATTGAGGAAAAATAAGTTTATATTTTAAAATAAGAAATATTATTTGTTTGATTTTTCAGAGAGCACAAAAATACTCTCTGAAATATGAGACAACAGTTGTTTTACTTTATGATTATAAATTACTTTTTATATGTTACAAAAGAAAAATCAAAATTTAATTGAAAACTAAAACTGTTATATATCTATATCAAACATGCCCTTAAAAGCAATTTTCTTATTTTACAAAAGTCAGTCCAGTCGTACAAGTATGTACAAAAAAAGGACAAATAATAATAATACTATCTCGATGTCATATTAATTAACATAGTTATCAAATTCTTTTATTTTAAATTAATTTGACATGTAACTATCTGTTTGCATATAATTTTGGCCCTGTTACGCCTTGATGTCGAGACTCTTGGCATCGAGTCCCACTAGGCGTGCCAAAATATTGTTTGCGTAAAATTTAGCATCGATGGCACCTCGACGTCGAGCAACCCTTGGCATCAAGAAGTGCCAAAATATTGTTTGCGATAAAACTGTCATCAAGGGGTGCTTGACATCGAGGGATGTCTGGCATCGAGGAGTGCTAAAACACTTTTTGTTTTAAATCTGTCAGCAGATACCTCGACGAGCCAATAGCTCGATGTAAAATGCCTCGATATGATATAAAATAAATGCGGGCGTGACAATGCTTGTGCGTGCAAACATAACGATTTGAAGATGGACATGTTGATATCAGTGTGATAATAATATAAGTGTCCTGATAAAGACATATTGATATCGAAATGAGTTGTCCTGATAAGGCTGACTTCTAAACGATTGTGACATAGTAGGCAAACACTACCCCTAGTTCTTTTCTATGCCTGCCTGGCCGCAGGACTTAAATAATTTATGAAAACCTCTCGCGAGTGCCAAAAACTTATGACCAATCAATGGTCTGCTCAACATATCAGCGGATTTGAAAATCAGCAAATGACTTGACAATCAATCAGTTTAAACATTCACCTTAACAGAAAACATAATCTTGACAGGAAACAACATATCAATGGAAATCAATCGACGTAAAACATATTTATGTAAAAGAATCAAGACATACGGGCCAAACTACTTCCATTAATGGTAAAAGAATATTGACCACTTCCCCGATATACAAATATTACAAAAATATACAAAACGATAAGTCTCCTGTTTTGGCATAATCTGCCATATGAGTTGATAAGTCTAATATGTTCTGAAAATTGACTCCTTGATCGGCAGGTAAACCGGCCGATGAGCTGATAATACATGATAGAACAGCTTGTTGATAGAAAGTAACATTGACGACGGAGGACCACCGTCAATGGTTCGCCCAACCTTGATGGGTGACCACCAATCGGGCTCCTGATCAGCGGGTGGCCACTGAAAAGGGCATCGACGGAGCAGATGGCTACTCAGCCGATAGCCGTCAAGCAGATGGCTACTTACTTGACGACGAGCTCATCAAGCAGATGGCTACTCGATGAGTTTGTCATATAAATACGTGGGCACTTACATGACGGTTAACAACTTGCTACTGGGTTGATATCGAGTGGTTTAGCTCGAGACAGCTTCAGCTGACGGCGGAAAACGGCGGCGGCGGCTTACTTTGAGCGGCGGCGGCGGCAGGCCTTCAGGGATAGCTGGTGGCTGAGGATCAACAGACTGATATCAAGGAGTTGGCAGGCTGATAACTTGACAGAAACAGCGTGTTATCTGCTCGCTATCAAGGGGTTTCGCTCGAGACAATATTCTGACGGCGGAAGCAGCGGCGGCGGTGGCTTACTGTTGGCGGCAGCGACGGCGGCGGACTTTGGGCGGCGGCGGCAGCGGGAGCGAGACTTCAGGCGGTCGAGAATCGCTGGTGGTTGAGGAGGGACGGTTGATATCAAGGGATTAACAGGTGTTTGCTGACGAGAAAAGCAGCGATGTGCTGGACTTCCGGTGAGGCGTTGAGCCGATCAGTGTAGACTGAAAATTGTTGATTGAGTTGTGTGTTATGCACGAATGACGGCCTGTGTGTATTTATAGGTGCTGGAAATTGAGCTGATGGCCAGAAAACTGCTTCCTTGATGGCCACTCTCCCACTTCCTCCACTACTTTGAGATTTTCCCACTATCTCCACTACTTTGATGGTGGTTTTCTCCTTCTTTTCTTTGCTGAAAATTGATTTTAATGGCAATTGTAGGAGAGAAAACGTGTGTTTTTGCCAATTTGAAATTTAGTTTAATGTGATAACTAACTATGAGATAATTAGGGAGTTTGTTATTTAAGCCAACTATTATGGCCTTATCCTTATCTCCTAATTAATTATCTTAAACATTAATTAAATGGCCTTTTCCACGTCCAATTTTCAGATGGCAGTTTAATTGAATCTTGTTCAATTTTGATTTTTTTGTTTGTAACCAACCATGAAATATTTAAGGGATTTTGTTTGTATACATTTCCACTAGCCAACTAACTCACGTGGCTTTTGCAACTATCCCTTTTATTAATTATCTTATGATAATTAATTAATTAGTTATGCTATTGGGTCGGCCTCTTTTACATGATTGGGCCTTGGGCTGTTGTGGATCGGTTGGCCTGATAACTTGGGCCATTGACCTTATGTGATAATTGTAATTAATTATTCAATTAATTACTTAATGACCTTATTTATTATATGGGCCGATTAATAATACTCGGTCCAATTAATTAACTAATTAACTTAATTAATTAATTATAATTGGGCCGTATCTCAAATTGGGCTCATGACCCGTTTAATTTCGATCGGATTGATTTCCGGATCAGAGTGGGTCCGATCCTGATCCAATTCACTTGGCTTGGTTCGGCCCATTGCCGTTTTTCGGCCCTTCATCGAGCTGCTACTCCTCGATTAACCGAGAGTAATTTTTTCGGTACAAATACTATCAATATAAAAAATATATGAGATATTATAACATAAAAAATATTTAATCATGAGATTTTTTAATTTGTATGAAAAATAAAAAATCTTGACAATTAATATGAAACAATAGAGTAATTAATACCTAAAAGTTAAAGGAAATTAATTTAGTTAAAAATATGCAAGTACAGGTGTGGTACCTCGTCATATGAGCCGGTGGCAAGCAAATACGCGTTGACAGCCAAGCACTTTTATGACGTTTTGACGTGGTAATTATTTTATTTTTATCATTAGTTTTTAAAATTTTATACTCGTCAAACTTGTGGATTAAAGAGCTGTAGCACATTTCAAAAACAAATGTAACTCCAATGTAATTTTAATAAAAACAAAAAACAATAAATGATTCTTTAATAAAAAAATGCTTTACATTTCAAATGTAACTCCAACGTAATTTTATGTATGGACATTATTATTGTACCTTCAACAAAGTTGCCTATAAAATGCCGAGTTAAAGGAGGTTGGCCGAGTGGAGGAACAACTATTGGAGCTTGATTGTCGGTCATGGGAGAGTTTAAAAAATGTAGTTTTAATATTGGTGTATTTTACTGTAACTGTATATAATAGAGTATATTTTTTTGGAGGGGTTTTATAGGAAGATTGAATGTTTTTGAAACGTTAGATTGTTTGCAGCAGCTAGTTGTTTTTAATATCAAACCCCCTATAGCCAATGTTTTTAAAACCGGACCGAAGAGCGAATCGGTGAGCCGATTGGTTAGGGGTTTTACTGGTCGAACCGAGCGAACCGCTGGTCGAACCGTTAATTTTAGGGAATTAACCGGACCAGATCAGCTTTCGATTCGCGGTTGAACCGGTCTGACCGACCGGTCCGGTCCGGTTTTAATACCATTGTCTATAGCTAGTTGTTTTTGAAACGTTAGATTAAATTAAATCAATGGTAAAAAATTGTGATCCGGTTTGTATTTTTTCAACCAATAGTATGTAGTCAAATTATAATACTCTCATTACTGCAGAGCTCTGAGTTTTTTGACAGAGACAGGCCGTTTGCAGGAGCTTAATAATGATGAGACATTGGAAGTTGGTGGTCGATTTAATATTCCACCATTTATTTTATTTTATTTTATCTACTGAATTAGAGTTCTGTCTCTATCTCATTTACCCATCAAATCAATTGGCCCTTTCCCGATTGTGATTTATCCACACATTGGGATATAGAATAGCTAGACCAACCATGTGTACATTGAATTCGCAAAAGTTTACTATTTCTTGTGCAATGCATTCTTATATTGCATAAGTTTACTATTATCAAAATGCCATGTTTTAACATGAAATCATAATCAAGAATACAATATTGAAAATGAACTATACCTCTAACTAGAAGAATACTCTATTTTTAGTTATAAAAAATAAATTTAGCAAATTCAATGAAAAATATTAAAATATGGGACTAAAGTTAACGAGGAGATCCAATAGAACTAGTACAAAATACTAGTTTTCATAATGTGCCGAACTAAAGTTCGATTTTATATGGACAGGATATAAGTTTAAGACACGAATATCCCTAAAAATTAAGAAAACATATACTAAATTAATACGTGACAATCCCATAGAAAATTCAACACCGATAAGAGATTCGGTCGAAATATTAAAGTAAAACATTCGACTAATAGATATAGGTTAAAATGAAAACACAAAATCAACAATTAATGTTTGCCGAATTCAAGTTTTGCCTTCTCTAATTGAGCAGGAGAGTTGTACATCTTGATTGCTTTTGAAATCTTAAAGGAGCATGTTACTCAAATATCTTAATAGTACTCATGAATTTTCCTTTGGTTAGTAAATGATTGTTTTTAAATATTATTATTGAACCATTTGAATTGGTTCACTAATCAAATTGAGCCAACTCAACTCTAGAAACAAGAAGTCCAAATGAACTCTAGTTTAAAAGTAGGGTAAATTACAAATATTCTCCTTAATTAATCATTAATTGATTATAAGAATTCTTTTCACATATTTGGTATTTGAAAAATCCAGTCATGTTTATCACCGGTTACGATAAACCCGACCCCTACACCATTATTTGTGACTTTTAAGTTAATATTCCATGAATTTCAATTTTATCATTAGGGATTTATTTGTAAAATTTATAAATATGACATGAAATAGTTATGGACAAAAATGCCGTCAGGGTTGATTGTAATAAATTTTTATTTAATGAGGGAGGGTGGGGGGGGGGGGATTATAATATTTTTAAAATGTTTTTAAAATTTTCATTGATTTAAAATTGTTCATAGCCAATTCAATCGTTATTTCAACTAATTAATTTCATCAATTTAAATCGTTTTAACCCGACGTTTCAAGTCTTTTTAACTAAGTTCATTTAAAGCATTTTCGATCGATTTAACTTAGCTTTAACCATAATTCATCGATTTTTAACAACTTTCATTAATTTAAACCGTTTTGATCAATTGAATCAATTTTCTTCGATTTGAGCGGTTTTTGATCAATTTAAATAACAGTTTCACCGATTTAATCAATTTTTTTTACTAATTTCATCGATTGGAAACGTTTTAACCGATTTTACAATATTTTTCATAAATTTTCATCCATAATTTTTTTTTTATTCAATTCCAACCCGTTAATCATTTTTGATAGATTTTATTTTTAGACAGCCCATGAGAGAAATGAGTCATTGTAGTGTGAATTGGTCATGCGTTTCATTGATTGTCTTGCACAGAATTGTGCCAACATAGAAATATTGTATATCACATCCAATGATCCAATTAAGAAAACTGTACCGAATACACTTGCAAAAAAAAACAAAATTTACATAGATGGAACCGAATATGAATAATGATTTTAGGACAACAGCATAAGACAATAACGCATATAGTGTTGTCATTCAGTATCCAAACGTTTTGGAGGTGAATTGGGGCTTAATTCAACTTTGTACCCTCAAATTAGATTATTTTTGCACTTTGCATCCTTAGAGCATCACCAGCGGTGTACCCAAATATTAGACCCAAATTCTTCATTTGCACCCTGCTACAGTGTTTTGCAATCTCTGAAAAAGTTTTTTTCTGCAGCAATTGACATCAAAAGTATAAACCCATTTTTAAAATCAATTTAAATTAAATTTATTTCACTAACTTAAAATTAAAGTCTATTTAAAAATACAATCAAAAGTAATTTTGGACTAAAGAAAAAAAATTCAAAATGTTTGTAATTTTTTAATTACTATTAATTCTAGACAATTAGCTCATTGATGGTGTTTTCATTACTTTTTTCAAGTGCGGATTTATATTTTATGTAATCATTATTCTATTTTTGACATGCTTTTTTTATCTATTTGAATCGAAATTTGATATTATATTATGAAAAGTTTTGTGATAATATTTTTATCTGTGTGTCAATTTATGATTATATACTGAGATTTCATATAAGATTTTTTTGTTGAAATTTCTTATCAGATTTCTTTCCCACATCGTATACATGTCAATTTATGATTGGATGTTGAAAATGAGTTTAGCAATTTTGAGGGCTCAAATTTGGGTTCAATTGGAAGTAAATGGGTCTTGGATGCATTTTGCACTTCCCTTTAGGTCCTCACCGTGAGGTGTTTTTTGCAAATTTTGAACCTAAACTAATTTGGGCTCCCAGATGGGTACACCACTGGTGATGCTCTTATAAATTAGTTATCCAACTGCGAGAAAGGACAAGTTTGGTATGGAAAAAATTCCTATATTTTTTTCACTAGTTATTTTTTCTATCAATTGATTGTTGAACGACCCTAAAAAATATTTTGATCGAATTCTATACATCTCCACCAAAATAACGAAAAGTGTTTATTTTTTGGGATCAGTCTATCGAATAGTTTATATATTTGATATTTTCCCTTGATATACATTTTTTCTAAATGTTTCTAAAAAAAATCTGAATTTTTTCTATATTTGATCATGCAAAATATACCATGTAAACTAAATTTTAATTAGTGGTATCAATATAGTGAGAAGATTGTAGTGTAGGTTTGAGAACTTTTGTATGATTCTAAGTTTCCTATATGTCATTTTGGATGTGAAGAACAATGTGACTTTTAGACCAAAACTTGAATTATTTTCTATCTTTAATCGAGAGAAATGTTTCCATGCTTGTTCAATATAAAGGAGGTAAAAAATGATGTGATCAATAAAAATAAAGGGTAACATCATAAATAGCAAACATGCTCTTCCTGCAGCTAGAAAAGTTGTTGAAGACAATGGATGTAAAGTAAAGACATTAAGATATATATTTTAAGGATGTAAAGTGTGATAATTATTTTTTGAAGGTGCAAAATACAAATATAGGCTAATTTGGAGGTGTAAAAGTTAAATTAAGCCGTGAATTGGTCATGCCTGTGCTTATACTTATTTCCAGCAAGAAATCCAAATTTTAGCCCTTTTGGAGGAGATCTACTTCCCTATCTTGCATAGAATTGTGCCAACATACAAAAATATGAATTATGAATTTAAGGACAACTTTTCTAAGAGAAAATAAAAAGGAATTTACGGATAACCGAATAAAACATTAAATAATCCAAACGTTTTGTCAATTTTTTTTTTTTTATAATTATGTTTTGTCATATCTTGATCATGACTAAATTGAAACGTTTCGTCTCATAGTTAGGCTCAAATGCTAGAACTCTGGCCAATTGTGTTAGTAGAAAACTCTTACCGAGGTTAGTGTAAGTTTGTACACATGTGTTAAAAAAACAAAAAAAAAAACTCCTCTATTTGTTTTTGGGAGAAACTTGCAAGCATGAATTATTATTTAATGTTTTCAATTTTTTTTCCATGCTTCATAATTTATATATTAATCTTTTTTTAGTGTTATTCGTTTTAGATTCTGAATAAAATAAAAACAATTTCTTTACATGGGCATTCTTCTTAGCTACCATTTCATATCTTTCATATAATGGTCGAAGTACAATACATCGGTGAGGAATTTGAATTAACCTAAATCTATATTTACCTCATATATTTTGGATTAATTATGAATTTTCTTAATCATATTGGTCTCCATAATCTTATTTAGGGGTATGGCACCATGCTGCAGGTAATAGTTCCTCCCTAGCTAATGCAGTACGTACGTTTTCAACTTAAGGTCCGTGACCTCTCTGTTTTCGGCAAAAAGGAGGACTTCTCTGTATTATTCAATTGAGAAGTCCCTTTTTCAGAGATTTGGGGGAGAGCCGATTCTCTTAATAACCTCGGCAAATATGGTCCTTACTGTTCAAACATAAGAGATCTGCAGACACCAACTCATTAACAACCTCTGCAAATACGGCCAGTTACTGTTCAAACATCAGAGATTGCAGGACAACGGTACAATAATCTGGTTGAATATTATTGGTTGTAAATATATAATCAGGATCACAGTTTCTACCATTGATTATATATAATCCAATGTCTCAAAATCAATCCGGGTTTAATATTAATAACACAACTGCAGCAAACAATTTTACTTTCAAAAAACATTCTATCTTCTACTGGTCAGTTATATACAGTTAAGTAAGCTAATTTAAAATTACATATTTAAACTATTCAATGGCCGTTAATCAAGTAGCGATTCCTCCACTCGGTCAACCCCCACTACCTCGACATTTTATTGGTAATTTTGTTGAAGGCACAATAATTTGTGCCACGTGTCGCGGAGAAGTAAGTAGACTTCACAAATATAAGGGGTTTGATGTTTTATCATACCCAAATGGAGAGGGTTTGAACAATAATTCATGATTATACGTCGAGTGATGTAAGTTTTAAATTTTTTATGTTTTTTTACATGATTTTGCTATATTACAAGTCACATAATGAATTTTTATTATATTACAGGTCTGGGTTTATTCGTGTGGGTCCACTTAATCGTGGACTTACTCCTACATATTGTGTATGTAATAGACAAATCGGCTGGTTTTTGGTAAGTGTAAAAATGTTAAATATAATTCTATTAATGTTTTTTCCTTTGTTAATTTTTTTTTTGTTTTCAACCTACCACTAGAGTTTATTTCTTTCCAATAGAGTAAGTGTATTTAGTGTTGTTTTGTGTTTATTTTGAATATTTTTTTTTCCCATTTTTGATCAATTTCTTAAAAATTTTCAGACAACTCGTGATCCGTCATAATCCGGATGTTGAAACTGTGGATGAAGCTATTGTTCTTCCTGCTCCTTGGCCGTGATTTTTGTGGAAGATTCGTAGGATTTATTTTTATGAGTTAGAACATTTATTTTATGTAATATTTGATTTAGATATTTGATGTTGGATTTTTATTTTTAATGGTTGTTGACACTGTGTTGGATTTGGGAAGTGACATTTGTATTTTCAAACACACACCGAAGGAAAGACCCAGAAAAACTCTTCTCTCTTTTTTCTGGGTCTTCTTCTTATTCACTTTTATTTGGGCTTTCGAATTTTTGCAATTTATTTTTATTTATACTGTTTGCGGTTACTGCTGTTGTAGGTTGGCCTTTTTATTTATATTGTGTGCGGTTTCTTCTTATTTTTATTTTTGCAATTTGGCCTTTTTAACCTTGATGAGGAAGGGCGAGCAGAAAAGCAACTGTGTGCGGTTGCTGCTTCAAATATCATCCGGACCTTTTCTTTTATGCCTGATAATGAAATTGCAATGGGCCAGAATCGTCATTGTTTGGAAACAATGTTTCAATGTTTGGAAGATTATGTTACAGGTTAATTTTCTTTTTTCCGCAAATCCTGTTAAAATCTCCTTTTGTATATTATACCATTTCATTATTTCTACTTTTCAGTGAATGATCAAAATAGGTTATTATGTTACCTTTGAACATGTGAAGTTTTCATGTTTTTTTGGTTATGAACAGAATTGGGTGTCATTTTTCCTAAATCTATATTTACCTCATATATTTTGGATTAATTATGAATTTTCTTAATCATATTGGTCTCAATAATTTTATTTAGGGGTATGGCACCATGCTGCAGGTAATAGTTCCTCCCTAGCTAATGCAGCACGTACGTTTTCAACTTAAGGTCCGTGACCTCTCTGTTTTCGGCAAAAAGGAGGACTTCTCTGTATTATTCAATTGAGAAGTCCCTTTTTCAGAGATTTGGGGGAGAGCCGATTCTCTTAATAACCTCGGCAAATATGGTCCTTACTGTTCAAACATAAGAGATCTGCAGACACCAACTCATTAACAACCTCTGCAAATACGGCCAGTTACTGTTCAAACATCAGAGATTGCAGGACAACGGTACAATAATCTGGTTGAATATTATTGGTTGTAAATATATAATCAGGATCACAGTTTCTACCATTGATTATATATAATCAAATGTCTCAAAATCAATCCGGGTTTATTATTAATAACACAACTGCAGCAAACAATTTTACTTTCAAAAAACATTCTATCTTCTACTGGTCAGTTATATACAGTTAAGTAAGCTAATTTAAAACTACATATTTAAACTATTCAATGGCCGTTAATCAAGTAGCGATTCCTCCACTCGGTCAACCACCACTAGATCGACATTTTATTGGTAATTTTGTTGAAGGCACAATAATTTGTGCCACGTGTCGCGGAGAAGTAAGTAGACTTCACAAATATAAGGGGTTTGATGTTTTATCATACCCAAATGGAGAGGGTTTGAACAATAACTTCATGATTATACGTCGAGTGATGTAAGTTTTAAATTTTTTATTTTTTTTACATGATTTTGCTATATTACAAGTCACATAATGAATTTTTATTATATTGCAGGTCTGGGTTTATTCGTGTGGGTCCACTTAATCGTGGACTTACTCCTACAAATTGTGTATGTAATAGAAATATCGGCTGGTTTTTGGTAAGTGTAAAAATGTTAAATATAATTCTATTAATTTTTTTTCCTTTGTTAATTTTTTTTTTGTTTTCAGCCTACCACTAGAGTTTATTTCTTTCAATAGAGTAAGTGTATTTAGTGTTGTTTTGTGTTTATTTTTAATATTTTTTTTCCCATTTTTTAAAAATTTTCAGACAACTCGTGATCCGTCATAATCCGGATGTTGAAACTGTGGATGAAGCTATTGTTCTTCCTGCTCCTTGGCCGTGATTTTTGTGGAAGATTCGTAGGGTTTATTTTTATGAGTTAGAACAATTATTTTATGTAATATTTGATTTAGATATTTGATGTTGGTTTTTTATTTTTAATGGTTGTTGACACTTTGTTGGATTTGGGAAGTGACATTTGTATTTTCAAACACACACCGAAGGAAAGACCCAGAAAAACTCTTCTCTCTTTTTTCTGGGTCTTCTTCTTATTCACTTTTATTTGGGCTTTCGAATTTTTGCAATTTATTTTTATTTATACTGTTGCGGTTGCTGCTGTGTGTGGTTGGCCTTTTTATTTATACTGTGTGCGGTTTCTTCTTATTTATATTTTTGCAATTTGACCTTTTTAACCTTGATGAGGAAGGGCGAGCAGAAAAGCAACTGTGTGCGGTTGCTGCTTCAAATATCATCCGGAACTTTTCTTTTATGCCTGATAATGAAATTGCAATGGGCCAGAATCGTCATTGTCTGGAAACAATGTTTCAATGTTTGGAAGATTATGTTACAGGTTAATTTTCTTTTTTCCGCAAATCCTGTTAAAATCTCCTTTTGTATATTATACCATTTCATTATTTCTACTTTTCAGTGAACGATCAAAATAGGTTATTATGTTACCTTTGAACATGTGAAGTTTTCATGTTTTTTTGGTTATGAACAGAATTGGGTGTCATTTTTCCTAAATCTATATTTACCTCATATATTTTGGATTAATTATGAATTTTCTTAATCATATTGGTCTCCATAATCTTATTTAGGGGTATGGCACCATGCTGCAGGTAATAGTTCCTCCCTAGCTAGTGCAGTACGTACGTTTTCAACTTAAGGTCCGTGACCTCTCTGTTTTCTGCAAAAAGGAGGACTTCTCTGTATTATTCAATTGAGAAGTCCCTTTTTCAGAGATTTGGGGGAGTGCCGATTCTCTTAATAACCTCGGCAAATATGGTCCTTACTGTTCAAACATAAGAGATCTGCAGACACCAACTCATTAACAACCTCTGCAAATACGGCCAGTTACTGTTCAAACATCAGAGATTGCAGGACAACGGTACAATAATCAGGTTGAATATTATTGGTTGTAAATATATAATCAGGATCACAGTTTCTACCATTGATTATATATAATCCAATTTCTCAAAATCAATCCGGGTTTAATATTAATAACACAACTGCAGCAAACAATTTTACTTTCAAAAAACATTCTATCTTCTACTGGTCAGTTATATACAGTTAAGTAAGCTAATTTAAAACTACATATTTAAACTATTCAATGGCCGTTAATAAAGTAGCGATTCCTCCACTCGGTCAACCCCCACTAGCTCGACATTTTATTGGTAATTTTGTTGAAGGCACAATAATTTGTGCCACGTGTCGAGGAGAAGTAAGTAGACTTCACAAATATAAGGGGTTTGATGTTTTATCATACCCAAATGGAGAGGGTTTGAACAATAACTTCATGATTATACGTCGAGTGATTTAAGTTTTAAATTTTTTATGTTTTTTTACATGATTTTGCTATATTACAAGTCACATAATGAATTTTTATTATATTGCAGGTCTGGGTTTATTCGTGTGGGTCCACTTAATCGTGGACTTACCCCTACATATTGTGTATGTAATAGACAAATCGGCTGGTTTTTGGTAAGTGTAAAAATGTTAAATATAATTCTATTAATTTTTTTTCCTTTGTTAATTTTTTTTTTTGTTTTCAGCCTACCACTAGAGTTTATTTATTTCCAATAGAGTAAGTGTATTTAGTGTTGTTTTGTGTTTATTTTGAATATTTTTTTTCCCATTTTTGATCAATTTTTTAAAAATTTTCAAACAACTCGTGATCCGTCATAATGCGGATGTTGAAACTGTGGATGAAGCTATTGTTCTTCCTGCTCCTTGGCCGTGATTTTTGTGGAAGATTCGTAGGATTTATTTTTATGAGTTAGAACAATTATTTTATGTAATATTTGATTTAGATATTTGATGTTGGATTTTTATTTTTATTTTTAATGGTTGTTGACACTGTGTTGGATTTGGGAAGTGACATTTGTATTTTCAAACACACACCGAAGGAAAGACCCAGAAATACTCTTCTCTCTTTTTTCTGGGTCTTCTTCTTATTCATTTTTATTTGGACTTTCGAATTTTTGCAATTTATTTTTATTTATACTGTTTGCGGTTGCTGCTGTGTGTGGTTGGCCTTTTTATTTATACTGTGCGCGGTTTCTTCTTATTTTTAATTTTGCAATTTGGCCTTTTTAACCTTGATGAGGAAGGGCGAGCAGAAAAGCAACTGTGTGCGGTTGCTGCTTCAAATATCATCCGGAACTTTTCTTTTATGCCTGATAATGAAATTGCAATGGGCCAGAATCATCATTGTCTGGAAACAATGTTTCAATGTTTGGAAGATTATGTTACAGGTTAATTTTCTTTTTTCCGCAAATCCTGTTAAAATCTCCTTTTGTATATTATACCATTTCATTATTTCTACTTTTCAGTGAATGATCAAAATAGGTTATTATGTTACCTTTGAACATGTGAAGTTTTCATGTTTTTTTGGTTATGAACAGAATTGGGTGTCATTTTTCCTAAATCTATATTTACCTCATATATTTTGGATTAATTATGAATTTTCTTAATCATATTGGTCTCCATAATCTTATTTAGGGGTATGGCACCATGCTGCAGGTAATAGTTCCTCCCTAGCTATTGCAGTACGTACGTTTTCAACTTAAGGTCCGTGACCTCTCTGTTTTCGGCAAAAAGGAGGACTTCTCTGTATTATTCAATTGAGAAGTCCCTTTTTCAGAGATTTGGGGGAGAGCCGATTCTCTTAATAACCTCGGCAAATATGGTCCTTACTGTTCAAACATAAGAGATCTGCAGACACCAACTCATTAACAACCTCTGCAAATACGGCCAGTTACTGTTCAAACATCAGAGATTGCGGGACAACGGTACAATAATCTGGTTGAATATTATTGGTTGTAAATATATAATCAGGATCACAGTTTCTACCATTGATTATATATAATCCAATGTCTCAAAATCAATCCGGGTTTAATATTAATAACACAACTGCAACAAACAATTTTACTTTCAAAAAACATTCTATCTTCTACTGGTCAGTTATATACAGTTAAGTAAGCTAATTTAAAACTACATATTTAAACTATTCAATGGCCGTTAATCAAGTAGCGATTCCTCGACTCAGTCAACCCCCACTAGCTCGACATTTTATTGGTAATTTTGTTGAAGGCACAATAATTTGTGCCACGTGTCGCGGAGAAGTAAGTAGACTTCACAAATATAAGGGTTATTGATAAAAGACATAAATCTCAAATATTAATATCTACATATGAGTTCTAAGCGTTATTTACGATAAAAAAACTTTCTAACTTGTCGACAAAATTTTGGCATAAACTGCAGATTTATAGGAGATTAGTCGATTTCGTGAGCTTCCCAGCCGGTGATGCTCAAGCAGCAGCTATTGGTGCACTATACAACCTTGCTGAAGTTAATATGGACTGTCGTTTAAAACTTGCCAGTGAAAGATGGTCTGAAAACTCGATAAATTTTATCCCAAGGTTTTCATCATTGGCTAAAATTCAATTTTGGTACCATAGAACTGGGCAAATTTCATTTTTCATACCAAAAGTCCAAAAATCATACAGCCGTTAAGTTTTGCCATGGCCGTTTAGTCTCCTCCGTTAAGTGCATGTGAGGGGCACGTGGGGCACTAATCTGCCCGTTCAATTTTGGTACTAATCTGCCGTTCAATTTTGGTACCGTAGAATTGGGGAATTTTCAATTTTCATACCAAAAGTTCAAAAATCATACCAATTCTCACTCAGCCGTTTCAAAATAGGGGGGAAATGCAATTGTCTAAAATTGAGCAGGTTGTTTTGGCAATTACTGTCTTCTTCCTCCTATGGACAATCGCCGGCTTCCGGTGGCCGTTTGTTGAAATTGGTTGAATATTTTTGTTCCTCTTGTCATGGGCGGAGCTCAACCGTCTATGGCAGCTACAATAAACCTATGGAAAATATGATGCCCACGGTCAGGGGAAACTAATGCAACAAGAATTACGAAGTTTGGTTAAGAATCAAAGAAGAAATCATGATTTGAAATTTCGAAAATTTTGACCTACAATTCGAAAATTAGAACTCAAAATTCGAATAGATTACTCAAAGGATTGAAAAGATCTTTATATGTACGAGTTCTCCACGACAAGGGATACATAAACCCTCAACCAATTCCGACCAAAAGCCACCGGAGCCGACGGTCGTAGGGGTGGGATCGGGACTGGTTTCGGGAATTCGGGTATTTCGGGACGGGATTTTGGGTTTCGGAATTTTAAATTTAAGTCCCGAAACCCGGTAGATCAACCAAGGTCCCGTGGGTTTCGGGTACCCGATTTAATTTCGGGATTTCGGGACGGATTCGGGAGTCCCGGGAATCTAAGTTGCAAATTTAAATTGTGCAAATTAAGCTTTTTTTTTTTAGCTTATTGTTAAAATGAAATGAAAAAAAAAAGTAACATGACTACTAATCTACTTTAGAACAAACCAATTAAAACATATCACCACAACCATTTCAAAAAAAGAAAAACATAACGGAATTTGGTATGAAAAATGAAATTTGCCCAGTTCTATGGTACCAAAATTGAATTTTATGTTCCATCGGGCAGAATCCGACCCACTTGCCCAGCCCACCCACGAAGACTTAACGGACACGTGGCAGAAACGTTAAGAAAATTAACGGAAGTGCCCTTTTTGAAATGGCTGAGTAGGAACTGGTGTTATTTTTGGACTTTTGGTATGAAAAATGAAATTTGCCCACTTCTATGGTACCAAAATTGAATTTTTGCCTTTCATCATTTAAAGATTTGTATCTAAGACATGTCTGAAATGTATTTCAGGGCAGTTGATCGGCTACTAAAGGTGATTAAGAAACCACAACTACTCTGTGAAGTTTGTAGGAAAGCAGCATTAATATTGGAGAATCTAGTGTTGGAGCCACAGAACAAGCCCCTACTTCTTGCATACGAAAATGCATTTGCAGAGATGCTTTTCTCAGATACAAGGTACACCGATACATTTGCTCGGATATTGTATGAATTGACTTCTCGGCCAAGCAATAAAGTTGCATCAGCTCGTGGTATTTGGGGAATGTAAGTTAGACTTATCGTTAGTGAGATTAACCTATCAACTCTAAAGTATAGAGCCGCTACTTATTTATCGTGTTTGTGATCCAGTTACTGGATTGTAGATTGGATGTCATATTCGTAATAGTAATTTGTTTGTTGTGAAAGGCAAGCTAGATAACATCGTCTGTTTAAAATTATTTCTCCGCTCGAAATCCTTTAGTTGTCTCGGACAAAAGCATGTAAAAGAAAAATTCAAAGAAGGTACTTATTTTGCTTTATTGAATTACTTAAAGAAAAATGGATTTGGAATTACTTTAGTGAAATGGAAAGAGATTTTAGTTTTGAAGGTGCAGAATTCGAGTGAACTGTTTTTAAGCAGATAAGAAGTGTTTTGATTATTTTAACCCTTATAAGCACATGTGAGGCGAATATGTGCGTTTTCAGTGAGTAAAAATGGCCTAAACCAGTTCAAGGTGTGTTTTGTAAATGTATTAGGGGATGAAGTACCTTTTTTTTTGTATTTAACTTCTGTGTGCCAAAACATGGAACTTGGGGGGTTGAAGTGCACTTTTCCCTTGGATTTATTTTCTTATTTAATTTACAAAACTGGTCCATATTTTTTTTGAGAATACAAAACTGACCCATGTACTATGTGATATGACCAGAGCAATTCTTTTCCACCATCTCAAATCCGTCTTTTCATAACTTTTCAATAATAATCATACACCAATTTTCAACATAACAAATTAAGTAATTAACTGAGAAATTCAAAGCAGAATCTCAGCAAGATTTATCCACAAAATTTGAACTCTTTCCAGTTTATTTATTCTTTTCTCCTAGTATGTTTCCTTGGTCTTCGGAAGATATTAAGGTCTTAGGTTTGACTTAATTTTTTTAAAGGTATTTAGGTCTTAGACCTGATTTACTCGTTTCGAAGCGCGTTGAAAATATCATATAAATACCTCTCACATCTGGGATTTGAACATGAGTTTGTTACTTTGTGAGAGCTAATGTCTTCCAGGAGCTGGGGTTTTTTAATTGTATAAATAAGTCTTTGGCACATTTGATAATTAATGACTTCTAATTTATAAAGTAACTCAACTCCACAAATTAAGAAGTTATCTTAACATAATTTGAGTATTCTTAATAGCCTAATTAACTATGCATGCATTTATCCGTAATATTGTTTTATATATATTTTTAAAAGGAATTTCTTAGCTAAAACACACTAATCCGTATGTATGCTACTGGCTACTGCTGCTGAGTGTGTTAGCAGTACTAGTATGTGTTTAAAGAAAAGATTTGTACCGCGGCCACCACTATGCTGGTTGCCGCCGACTGGGCTACAAGGAACTCCATTTGATGAATTTGGGACAAACAAGATAAAGAATAAGGTCCATATATATGATGATTTAAAAAAAGGGTTCTTTTGCAATTAAGTCGAAGAGTCATTTAGCAAATAAGTTAAGCATAAATGTTCTAAAAAATTCTACATTGTTGACATTAGGGTAATATACAATTATGTTACGTAATATGAATCATCAAATGATTCGATTAATTGACAATAATCAATATTGTTGACCTTAAGATGATGTATAATTAGGTTAATCGTAGTAAAAATGGCTAAATAGCTCGATTAATTTATATAATAGTATTAATTTATTTATTATTTATTAAAATGTTGACTTTGGTAAATTAATTGAGTCATTTATCAATTTAGTTTAGTACTAACCTAGTTATACATTAATCTAATGTTAACAATGTTGATTTTGGTCAATCAAACAAATTATTTGTCGACTTAGGTTACGATTAACCTAATTTTACATAACCTTAAGGTCAACGATGTTGATTTTGTCAATTAATCGAATTATTGTCGATTTGGATTACGATTGAGTCATTTGTTGACTTTGGTCAATTAATCGAGTCATTTGTCGATTTAGATCATGATTAACCTATTTATACAGTACCTAAAGGTCAACACTGTTGACTTTGGTCAAGTAATCCACTCATTTGTTGATTTGAATTACGATTAACCTAGTTATACATTACCCTAATGTCAAACAATATTTACTTTGGTCAACTAATCGTGTCATTGTCGACTTAGATTACGATTAACCTAATTATACATAAACTTAGAGTCAACATTGTTGACTTTTGTCAATTAATCAAGTCATTTTGTCGATTTGGATTACGATTAACATAATTATACATAACCACAAGGTTAACAATGTTGATTTTGGTCAATTAATCGAGTCATTTGTTGATTTGAATTACGATTACATAATTATACATTACCCTAAAACCAACAATGATCAATTACTCGAGACATTTGTCGATTTGAATTATGATTAAACTAGTTATACATTACTCTATGGTCAACAATACATTTATTATCATCTATCTAAAGTTCTCGAATATTTATTAAATTGAAACCATTTTTTTTTGAATAATATTTAAGTTAAACCTAAACTTAACAAATTAACTTTTGAAACATAGACCAATGTGTAATTTTCTAAAATATTATTTTTAACTTATTTGCAAAATAAACCCTTCTTCTTAAAATGTTAAATATTAAGTTAATTGTTGTTATGGAGGAAGATGATGATGAATAAATTGATGATAGAAGTACACACTTTTTACAAATTAAAAGGAAATAATTATTTTCTTTTAATTAAGACAAATGGGCATTAAGGTAATTTATGCAAATCAAACCATAAGTCAAACGAGAATGACACCGGCTAATATGACCCTTATCTAGGTTGATATTTATTAAAATATAATATATACGTGGTTTTAAGGCATGAACTACCGATAGTTCTGATCAAATGAACTATCGGTAGACACGCCTATTATACAGTTTTCTTATAGTTATGGTCTAACAGAGTAGTATCAAAATTAAGAGTGAGCACTAAAAATATTATTCTCTTTAATTTTAATATTTAAATATAATTAATAATTTAATTATATTAATAAAATAATTATTAGTAATATTGATATAAATATTAAAATTAAAATAAACTAAATAAGTGAGAGTGGGCAAAA
Source organism: Penstemon barbatus (assembly GCA_003313485.2). Taxonomy (NCBI): domain Eukaryota; kingdom Viridiplantae; phylum Streptophyta; class Magnoliopsida; order Lamiales; family Plantaginaceae; genus Penstemon; species Penstemon barbatus. Next base: position 7,203,117 of record CM064884.1, read on the forward strand.
GAAGAAAATAAAATTTATTTTATTTCGGAGCCTTGCCATTGGAGACGACGAGACATGCAGCCTCGGGGCTCCGAAGCCCCGAGCCCCCCTTTACCACTATCAAAATAATACTCATTGTTTCTTTCTTTTCTTCATTTAGACAGCTAAGTATAATAGCCAGCCTGCTTTTTCTGCTCACTTTCATCTAACTATTGAACCAAGTTTGCTGTTATCTTTACCATACGAACTATCTAAACTTCGTGGAAATTCTTACTCAGATCGGGTTTAATCGAACCCAAAGTAACTACATGGCAAATGTAATACACTTGCTTTGGAATTGGATGTAACTTTCAAGAAAGTGATCAATCACAAAGCAAGTGCAGTACACTTGCTTGATGGTTGAATGAATTTGGTCAAGTCAAACTTAAACAAGAATTTTTCCTGCACCAAGAGTACGAATTATATAAAGAATTTGGATTTCGCGTTCAGAGAGCGTGTGACCCATTGGGGCCCGCAGTTACCTAGGGTACATGTACATGAATAGCATTTTAATCTTCTTATAAGTCAATCAAATTGTTCTATTTTCATTTAGGCTTACGATAGATTCTAAGATAATTTTCAATTAAGCATATTCCAACTCAATTAGATACTAGACTCTATTTAAAAATAAAAATACTTTGATCATTAATTACTTGAAAGAAAAATGAGGCGTGACAGCAGCCTTGACTAATGTACAAGTAATTGAGATTTGAGATAATTGCATTTTAAGAGAATTGTAATTTTGGTACCAAAATAAATATATACAGATTTTTATTTGTGGTACCATAAAAATTGAGATTGACATATTTGGTACCACAATTTAAGAAATTGAATTATTTTTGGTACCACCGTTTAAAATGGACGTTAACTGATGACGTGACAATTAAGCTTTATTGAAAATTGATACTATTATTGACTGACAATTATACCTATAACTTTTCAATTTGTCAAAACAACCCTACATATTCAAATTTACTGACAATTTTAGTCCACGTTGTTGCCTAATTTCAAAATTGGTTCAAATAAGACAGGTTCGGACAAATTTAGAGATTTTACTTATTATATTTACATATTTATTTAACTAAGTTATTTTATAAATAATATTAACAGAAAAATTAATACTTCAAGTTGTAGGTCTCCCTTATTGCACTTCCATATTAAATTTACATTTTCCATTTTATTGTTCCTTAACATTTGAGATATTTTCATTTAGAGCAGGTAGATGACTGGCGTGATATAGCCCTACCAAGAGTCCTCACAAAGGCACCAAGGGTGAGATCGCTCGGTGCAAATTCAGCGGTTACTGGATTTGGGAATGGGTATGAGACCCTAAATTCCGGTGATTCAATTCCGCATCCTAGGTAAAAGTAACACAAATATTTAAAATTTTGATATTTGAATTTGATGCTATTGACTTATCCTTAATTTACCTCTATCCGTTTCAGTGCCGGATCTGGTTCTTCAAATAAAGATGTATCAGCTCAAAAGTTTTCTACAAAGCCTCGCCCTTCAGGTTGGTGGTTTGAAGAAGATGGCCTTTTTAACCTTGATGAGGAAGGGCGAGCAGAAAAGCAACTGTGTGCGGTTGCTGCTTCAAATATCATCCGGAACTTTTCTTTTATGCCTGATAATGAAATTGCAATGGGCCAGAATCGTCATTGTCTGGAAACAATGTTTCAATGTTTGGAAGATTATGTTACTGTTGCGGAATTCTTATTGAATAATAGTGTAAATCTCATATCAATCCATCAATCATGTCAAATATCTCTGCTTGGTGCATTGCGATCACCCCCAACACGGCACGTCTTGTCCAAAATAAATGGCCCGTCTCTGCAGACACCAACTCATTATTAATAACCTCGGCAAATACGGTCCGTTACTGTTAAAACATAAGAGATCTGCAGACACCAACTCATTAACAACCTCTGCAAATACGGCCAGTTACTGTTCAAACATCAGAGATTGCAGGATAACGGTACAATAATCTGGTTGAATATTATTGGTTTGTAAATATATAATCAGGATCACAGTTTCTACCATTGATTATATATAATCCAACGTCTCAAAATCAATCCGGGTTTAATATTAATAACACAACTGCAGCAAACAATTTTACTTTCAAAAAACATTCTATCTTCCACTAGTCAGTTATATACAGTTAAGTAAGCCAATTTAAAACTACATATTTAAACTATTCAATGGCCGTTAATCAAGTAGCGATTCCTCCACTCGGTCAACCCCCACTAGCTCGACATTTTATTGGTAATTTTGTTGAAGGCACAATAATTTGTGCCACGTGTCGCGGAGAAGTAAGTAGACTTCACAAATATAAGGGGTTTGATGTTTTATCATACCCAAATGGAGAGGGTTTGAACAATAACTTCATGATTATATGTCGAGTGATGTAAGTTTTAAATTTTTTATGTTTTTTTGATTTTGCTATATTACAAGTCACATAATGAATTTTTATTATATTGCAGGTCTAGGTTTATTCGTGTGGGTCCACTTAATCGTGGACTTACTCCTACATATTGTGTATGTAATAGACAAATCGGCTGGTTTTTGGTAAGTGTAAAAATGTTAAATATAATTCTATCAATTTTTTTTCCTTTGTTAATTTTTTTTTGTTTTCAGCCTACCACTAGAGTTTATTTCTTTCCTATAGAGTAAGTGTATTTAGTGTTGTTTTGTGTTTATTTTGAATATTTTTTTTTCCCATTTTTGATCAATTTTTTAAAAATTTTCAGAGAACTCGTGATCCGTCATAATCCGGATGTTGAAACTGTGGATGAAGCTATTGTTCTTCCTGCTCCTTGGCCGTGATTTTTGTGGAAGATTCGTAGGATTTATTTTTATGAGTTAGAACAATTATTTTATGTAATATTTGATTTAGATATTTGATGTTGGATTTTTATTTTTAATGGTTGTTGACACTGTGTTGGATTTGGGAAGTGACATTTGTATTTTCAAACACACACCAAAGGAAAGACCCATAAAAACTCTTTTCTCTTTTTTCTGGGTCTTCTTCTTATTCACTTTTATTTGGGCTTTCGAATTTTTGCAATTTATTTTTATTTATACTGTGTGCGGTTGCTGCTGTGTGTGGTTGGCCTTTTTATTTATACTGTGTGCGGTTTCTTCTTATTTTTATTTTTGCAATTTGGCCTTTTTAACCTTGATGAGGAAGGGCGAGCAGAAAAGCAACTGTGTGCGGTTGCTGCTTCAAATATAATCCGGAACTTTTCTTTTATGCCTGATAATGAAATTGCAATGGGCCAGAATCGTCATTGTCTGGAAACAATGTTTCAATGTTTGGAAGATTATGTTACTGTTGCGGAACTCTTATTGAATAATAGTGTAAATCTCATATCAATCCATCAATCATGTCAAATATCTCTGCTTGGTGCATTGTGATCACCCCCCAACACGGCACGTCTTGTCCAAAATAAATGGTCCGTCTCTGCAGACACCAACTCATTATTAATAACCTCGGCAAATACGGTCCGTTACTGTTCAAACATAAGAGATCTGCAGACACCAACTCATTAACAACCTCTGCAAATACGGCCAGTTACTGTTCAAACATCAGAGATTGCAGGACAACGGTACAATAATCTGGTTGAATATTATTGGTTTGTAAATATATAATCAGGATCACAGTTTCTACCATTGATTATATATAATCCAACGTCTCAAAATCAATCCGGGTTTAATATTAATAACACAACTGCAGCAAACAATTTTACTTTCAAAAAACATTCTATCTTCCACTAGTCAGTTATATACAGTTAAGTAAGCCAATTTAAAACTACATATTTAAACTATTCAATGGCCGTTAATCAAGTAGCGATTCCTCCACTCGGTCAACCCCCACTAGCTCGACATTTTATTGGTAATTTTGTTGAAGGCACAATAATTTGTGCCACGTGTCGCGGAGAAGTAAGTAGACTTCACAAATATAAGGGGTTTGATGTTTTATCATACCCAAAGGGAGAGGGTTTGAACAATAACTTCATGATTATACGTCGAGTGATGTAAGTTTTAAATTTTTTATGTTTTTTTACATGATTTTGCTATATTACAAGTCACATAATGAATTTTTATTATATTGCAGGTCTGGGTTTATTCGTGTGGGTCCACTTAATCGTGGACTTACTCCTACATATTGTGTATGTAATAGACAAATCGGCTGGTTTTTGGTAAGTGTAAAAATGTTAAATATAATTCTATTAATTTTTTTCCTTTGTTAATTTTTTTTTTTGTTTTCAGCCTACCACTAGAGTTTATTTCTTTCCTATAGAGTAAGTGTATTTAGTGTTGTTTTGTGTTTATTTTGAATATTTTTTCCCCATTTTTGATCAATTTTTTAAAAATTTTCAGAAAACTCGTGATCCGTCATAATCCGGATGTTGAAACTGTGGATGAAGCTATTGTTCTTCCTGCTCCTTGGCCGTGATTTTTGAGGAAGATTCGTAGGATTTATTTTTATGAGTTAGAACAATTATTTTATGTAATATTTGATTTAGATATTTGATGTTGGATTTTTATTTTTAATGGTTGTTGACACTGTGTTGGATTTGGGAAGTGACATTTGTATTTTCAAACACACACCGAAGGAAAGACCCAGAAAAACTCTTCTCTCTTTTTTCTGGGTCTTCTTCTTATTCACTTTTATTTGGGCTTTCGAATTTTTGCAATTTATTTTTATTTATACTGTGTGCGGTTGCTGCTGTGTGTGGTTGGCCTTTTTATTTAAACTGTATGCGGTTTCTTCTTATTTTTATTTTTGCAATTTGGCCTTTTTAACCTTGAGGAGGAAGGGCGAGCAGAAAAGCAACTGTGTGCGGTTGCTGCTTCAAATATCATCCGGAACTTTTCTTTTATGCCTGATAATGAAATTGCAATGGGCCAGAATCGTCATTGTCTGGAAACAATGTTTCAATGTTTGGAAGATTATGTTACTGTTGCGGAACTCTTATTGAATAATAGTATAAATCTCATATCAATCCATCAGTCATGTCAAATATCTCTGCTTGGTGCATTGTGATCACCCCCCAACACGCCACGTCTTGTCCAAAATAAATGGCCCGTCTCTGCAGACACCAACTCATTATTAATATCCTCGGCAAATACGGTCCGTTACTGTTCAAAGTTCAAACATAAGAGATCTGCAGACACCAACTCATTAACAACCTCTGCAAATACGGCCAGTTACTGTTCAAACATCAGAGATTGCAGGACAACGGTACAATAATCTGGTTGAATATTATTGGTTTGTAAATATATAATCAGATCACAGTTTCTACCATTGATTATATATAATCCAACGTCTCAAAATCAATCCTTCCCAATACGTGTAGACTGTGTAGTCAAAGTTTCCAGCTAGAAATTCATGAAACCTTAAATTTGATTGGGCACCAACCTGAACCTGGTCTGGTCACCCTATGACGAAACCTTGACTTTGAAATGGCTAGAAACTTGGCATTTAAATTAAAATTTCTCCGTCCAACCTCTTTTTCCTTTTTCAATCAATTATTAATAATTTCGTCGTCTAGCATTAATGAATTTCTTATGGATTACTCCTCTGTTTATTATCTGTCATTTTCTAGGAAAAAAAAATTAGTTTCAATTTATTTGTAACTTTAGGATTTCAATACATTATTAATTACATATTTTAGACATGTAAAAGAAAAGTAAAAGAGAGAGTTATTTTATAAATATAGCTTAATTACATATTTTAGACATGTAAAAGAAAAGTAAAAGAAAGAGTTATTTTATAAATATAGCTAATGATGAGATAAATAAAAAATAACAATATTTTAGTTATATATATATTATTTTTTCATAAAACTGAGACTATTTAGAATAGGTACATTAATATGTGAGAAAACATGTAAAATGACAAATAATTTAGGACATATGAAGTAACTTTTGTGAATTCATCCCTCTTATCAATATAGTGTAACACATTCATTCCTCCTAAATTTGTCGAATCAGACGAGTCTCTCTATCAATGTAGTATAATACATTCGTTCGTCTTAAAACATCCTAATATTGACGAAAATTGATGTATTTTGAATTTAAGAGTGACGAATATGTTACACTACATTGATGAGAGGGGTGCATCTAATACGAAAAATTTAAAAGAGACAAATGTGTTCCACTGTATTAATAATATGGACGGTCTATTACGAAAAATTTAAAAGGGACAAATGTGTTACACTACATTGATAATATAGACAAATCTGCTATAAAAAAAATTAAGAGGGACAAATATAAAAAAGCTGGCTCATGAGGAGGATGAAAAGTGCGATTAACTTTATAAAATTATAGGATAATTAAATTGTAAATTCCATCCGAACTACATCAATTATGTCAAAGTTGAAAAAACATGAAATACCCTTGAATTTAGTAGACTAAAGTATGACTCGCACTTTTGGTCTCTCTTATATTTTGACTTTATCACTTTCGTTCATTTTAAATTTTTTGTAGCAGATGTGTCTCTCTTATCAATGTAATGTGACACATTCGTCCCTCTTAAAGTTTTCATAGCTGATTCGTCACTTTTATCAATGTAGTATAATACATTTGTACTTTAATTTTTGTCCATTTTAGGCAATTTTTTATTTTTGGCCCTCTGAAGTGGATGCTTTGCAAACTTGGCCATTTATATGCTACCTCAACAATATACGATGAAGACAATAAATGACATATATTTTCAAGGTAATACAATAAATGATCAATTTTGAAACGCAAAGATATATATGTGCCTCCATTTTAGGATGTATTTTGGATTTAAGAAGGACGAATGTGTTACTGTATATTGACAAGAGGGACGAATGCATTACACAACATTGATAGATGGACTAATGTAATACATATTGATAATATGGACGCATCTGTAATGAGGAAAAACACTCTTGATACTAAATTTTAGTTCAAAAAATACATTTGTTATCGAACTTTTTGAGAAAATACAGTTTATACCATGATTAACACCCTATTGACACATTTAGTTTTGCCGTCAATTTTCGAAGAGAATTCAGCACACGCCGCTCATTGTGTTCGTTAAGTTGACAATGGGGGAAAACAAGCACGGGTTTTAAAGATCCATCATTGTTAATTTAACAGGTACGTGCTGAATTCCATTTCGAAAATTTATCAGGAAAAATAGATGTTTCAAGAGGGTATGAATCATAATATGAAATATATTTTTTCAAAAAGTTTGATATCAAATATATATTTTGGACTAAAGTTTGATGTCAAAAATATTTTTCCCTATTTATAAAATTTGAGTAACTTATTTTTTGGTAAATTCTCAAGCTTTGTTTTTATCAAAATCCTTAACTCTTCCACAATATTCTGGAGAAGAAAATTTTGTCGGCCAAACATATATAATTAGTATAAATAACAATTCTTTGTTTAATTATGTATACTAATTACAATTTCTAATTTAGAAATCCATTTGTATATTTCTCTAGTCTAACAACAGATTCTTTAATCGGTCACATCATCATTTTCAAAATTTCTTAAAAAAAAACAGATTTTCCACCCTTTTCTAGTTAGTCAATCCGAGAAAATCTTTAACAATTTCCCATATCTTTTGTCTTTTTACAAATAAAGGTTTGATGCATTCACGCATCTGTTGAGATAGTAACTTAATGATATAAATTTTAATGAAATTCTAAGTATTTGATCTTTGTAATAAAAAAATTAAAATGACAATTGATTTATAGTACTATATGCAGCTTCTGAAAAATTATTGCCCTTTTTGTCTCACATTTCTGTGAGAACTTCCAGAGATAAATTGAGATTATTATAGAACGAAGAGAAATAGTGTAATGTATAAAATATTTTATATCAAATCATGTTTGTTATGTATGTGAATTAAATTACTTATGCCAAATCAATGTAGAGTTTGTGTATATTTTTTGTAGAGATAGTAAAATTAATGTGATTTATTTGGGAAAATTGAGGAAAAATAAGTTTATATTTTAAAATAAGAAATATTATTTGTTTGATTTTTCAGAGAGCACAAAAATACTCTCTGAAATATGAGACAACAGTTGTTTTACTTTATGATTATAAATTACTTTTTATATGTTACAAAAGAAAAATCAAAATTTAATTGAAAACTAAAACTGTTATATATCTATATCAAACATGCCCTTAAAAGCAATTTTCTTATTTTACAAAAGTCAGTCCAGTCGTACAAGTATGTACAAAAAAAGGACAAATAATAATAATACTATCTCGATTTCATATTAATTAACATAGTTATCAAATTCTTTTATTTTAAATTAATTTGACATGTAACTATCATTAGGGATTTATTTGTAAAATTTATAAATATGACATGAAATAGTTATGGACAAAAATGCCGTCATGGTTGATTGTAATATTTTTTTATTTAATTGGGGGGGGGGGGGGGGATATAATATTTTTAAAATTTTCATTGATTTAAAATTGTTCATAGCCAATTCAATCGTTATTTCAACTAATTTCATCAATTTCAATTTAAATCGTTTTAACCCGACGTTTCAAGTCTTTTTAACTAAGTTCATTTAAAGCATTTTCGATCGATTTAACTTAGTTTTAACTATAATTCATCGATTTTTAACAACTTTCATTAATTTAAACCGTTTTGATCAATTTAATCAACTTTCTTCGATTTGAACGGTTTTTGATCAATTTAAATAACAGTTTCACCGATTTAATCAATTTTTTTCACTAGTATCATCGATTGAAAACGTTTTAACCGATTTTACTATATTTTTCATAAATTTTCATCCATAATTTTTTTTTATTCAATTCTAACCCGATAATCATTTTTGATAGATTTTATTTTTAGACAGCCCATGAGAGAAATGAGTGATTGTAGTGTTAATTGGTCATGCGTTTCATTGATTGTCTTAGGGCATCTCTAATAACTGGTGGGAAGATGTCCTAGAGGGTATATGGGGGAAGGGGGAAAAAAATTTCATCTCTAATGACTAGGGGGAGGGAGAGGGTATACGGACTAGAGGGACCCTGGAGGGACCTTGAAGGGAGGGGGAGGGGGAGCTTCTCCCATCCAAGCTCCCTCCTTCACATGCTATTTTTTTTTTTTTTTGTGATTTTGTTTTGTGTTATTTGGTTTTTTTTATCTTTATTTAAAAATAAAAAATTCCTAAATTTTGTATATTATTTGCAGATAATTATTTTTAATTATAAAAATATAACTTTCATTTCATTAAATTAACACTATTATTTTAATATTGATTTGTTTTATTAATTTTGGGGTTGTATTTATCACCCAAAAATAATTCTTTCTAAAAATTTAAAATAATACGATACAATCATGAAATCATGTTCGACTAAAACATAGACGAATATGGCGGAGATGATGAATTTTCTTATATGAATTAATTTAATATTTGATGTAATTTTTTATTTTTTAAGTTCCCTAATGTACTTTTGATTTTAAATTAATGTTAATTTTGAATTTATTTTTGGTGTAGTAGTAATAATAATAATAATAATAATAATGGAGAAGGATAAAATTTATTATTAAATGAGTTTGATAGAATGAGTCATTAGAGATGACTAAAAAACTAGGGAGAGAGGGAGAGGGAGGGGGAGAGGGAGAGGGAGAGGGAGAGGGGGGAGAGGGGGAGAGGGAGAGGGAGAGGGAGAGGGTATTCCCTCTCGGAGTCATTAGAGATGCTCTTACCTGTCTTGCACAGAATTGTGCCAACATTGGAATATTGTATATCTATATCACATCCAATTAACTAAGAAAACTGTACCGAATACACTTGCAAAAAGAAACAAAATTTACATAGATGGAACCGAATATGAATAATGATTTTAGGACAACAGCATAAGACAATAAAGCATATAGTGTTGTCATTCAGTATCCAAACGTTTTGGAGGTGAATTGGGGCTTAATTCCACTTTGTACCCTCAAATTAGATTATTTTTGCACTTTGCATCCTTAGAGCATCACCAGCGGTGTACCCAAATATTAGACCCAAATTCTTCATTTGCACCCTGCTACAGTGTTTTGCACTCTCTGAAAAAGTTTTTTTCTGCAGCAATTGACATCAAAAGTATGAACCCATTTTTAAAATCAATTTAAATTAAATTTATTTCACTAACTTAAAATTAAAGTCTATTTAAAAATACAATCAAAAGTAATTTTGGACTAAAGAAAAAAAAATTCAAAATGTTTGTAATTTTTTAATTACTATTAATTCTAGACAATTAGCTCATTGATGGTGTTTTCATTACTTTTTTCAAGTGCGGATTTATATTTTATGTAATCATTATTCTATTTTTGACATGCTTTTTTTATCCATTTGAATCGAAATTTGATATTATATTATGAAAAGTTTTGTGATAATATTTTTATCTGTGTGTCAATTTATGATTAGATACTGAGATTTCATATAAGATTTTTTTGTTGAAATTTCTTATCAGATTTCTTTCCCACATCGTATACATGTCAATTTATGATTGGATGTTGAAAATGGGTTTAGCAATTTTGAGGGCTCAAATTTGGGTTCAATTGGAAGTAAATGGGTCTTGGATGCATTTTGCACTTCTCTTTAGGTCCTCACTGTGAGGTGTTTTTTGCAAATTTTGAACCTAAACTAATTTGGGCTCCCAGATGGGTACACCACTGGTGATGCACTGGTGATGCTCTTATAAATTAGTTATCTTACTCCGAGAAAGGACAAGTTTGGTATGAAAAAAATTCCTATATTTTTTTCACTAGTTATTTTTTCTATCAATTGATTGTTGAACGACCCTAAAAAATATTTTGATCGAATTCTATACATCTCCACCAAAATAACGAAAAGTGTTTATTTTTTGGGATCAGTCTATCGAATAGTTTATATATTTGATATTTTCCCTTGATATACATTTTTTCTAAATGTTTCTAAAAAAAATCTGAATTTTTTCTATATTTGATCATGCAAAATATACCATGTAAACTAAATTTTAATTAGTGGTATCAATATAGTGAGAAGATTGTAGTGTAGGTTTGAGAACTTTTGTATGATTCTAAGTTTTCTATATGTCATTTTGGATGTGAAGAACAATGTGACTTTTAGACCAAAACTTGAATTATTTTCTATCTTTAATCGAGAGAAATGTTTCCATGCTCGTTCAATATAAAGGAGGTAAAAAAATGATGTGATCAATAAAAATAAAGGGTAACATCATAAATAGCAAACATGCTCTTCCTGCAGCTAGAAAAGTTGTTGAAGACAATGGATGTAAAGTAAAGACATTAAGATATTTTAAGGATGTAAAGTGTGATAATTATTTTTTGAAGGTGCAAAATACAAATATAGGCTGATTTGGAGGTGTAAAAGTTAAATTAAGCCGTGAATTGGTCATGCCTGTGCTTATACTTATTTCTAGCAAGAATTTCTAGCAAGAAATCCAAATTTTAACCCTTTCGGAGGAGATCTACTTCCCTATCTTGCATAGAATTGTGTCAACATACAAAAATATGAATTATGAATTTAAGGACAAATTTTCTAAGAGAAAATAAAAAGGAATTTACGGATAACCGAATAAAACAATAAATTATCCAAACGTTTTGTCATTTTTTTTTTTTTTATAATTATGTTTTGTCATATCTTGATGACTAGATTGAAACGTTTCGTCTCATAGTTCGGCTCAAATGCTAGAACTCTGGCCAATTGTGTTAGTAGAAAACTCTTCCCGACGTTAGTGTAAGCTTGTACACCTGTGTTAAAAAAAAAAAAAAAAAAAAAAACTCTTCTATTTGTTTTTGGGAGAAACTTGCAAGCATGAATTATTATTTAATGTTTTCAATTTTTTTTCCATGCTTCATAATTTATATATTAATCTTTTTTTAGTGTTATTCGTTTTAGATTCTGAATAAAATAAAAACAATTTATTTACATGGGCATTCTTCTTAGCTAACATTTCATATCTTTCATATAATGGTCGAAGTACAATACATCGGTGAGGAATTTGAATTAACCTAAATCTATATTTACCTCATATATTTTGGATTAATTATGAATTTTCTTAATCATATTGGTCTCCATAATCTTATTTAGGGGTATGGCACCATGCTGCAGGTAATAGTTCCTCCCTAGCTAATGCAGTACGTACGTTTTCAACTTAAGGTCCGTGACCTCTCTGTTTTCGGCAAAAAGGAGGACTTCTCTGTATTATTCAATTGAGAAGTCCCTTTTTCAGAGATTTGGGGGAGAGCCGATTCTCTTGCCTTAATTGTGGGAGTTTACTCCTTATTTGGGATATTTAATTAAAAAAATGATCGGGTCGGGTTAGTTCGAATGGGTGTACCCACCCGTCTCAAATCAACAATATCACTTCTATATCTCATCAAATTATAATTCCGAAATGTTGGAGATACTGGAAAAAGAGTTTTAGAACAAATGCTTTCTTGAATTGGATATATATCTCAACATTTTAAAAGAGAATCTTTATTGCATAATTGCAAAGTAAACATTAATATATAAAAGCTTTTAAGAATTGCATATGTATATAATAATACAAGATAAATAATATATCCAATTATGGATATATTTTAATTATGAGAAGACAAAAGAGCAAAAATCGAGGGAAATGAGATATAATACTTTGCTCCAAAAACATAATTCAACTTGAATGATATGAACTCCAAAGTTTGAATTATGTTTTTGAGAAAAAATGAACTCGATGCAAAAACACTATTCGTGCTTTGCCCAACTTATAAAAAATTATCATGTGTTATTTTTTAGTTTGTAAGAAAAATCGATTTGATATTACTCCATAAACCATGAGGAGGTTTTTGTCATTTTTTAAAGTAACAGGGGGTTATTGTCCACTTTTAAAGTTAACAGGGTGTCATTGATAATTTTTTAGGTTAAGGTGGATATTTTTACATCATTTGGTGGAGTAATAATTGTAATTTCAGTTTAGGAGAGATTTTTCTGCTAATAAAAAGCACAAGAATCCTTAATTTAAAAAAATCCCGTCCCTTATTCGGTATTTGAAAATTTTAGTCAATTTTATCACCTCTTATAATTAACCCTCTGTGCCATTGTTACTGACTTTTACTGGAATATTCCATGAATTTCCAACTTCACCCTTAGGGAGTTATAAAAAATTCTCCGATATTATCAAAAGTTATAGGGAGGTTTTTGTCATTGTTAGTGACTTTTACTGGAATATTCCGTGAATTTTCAACTTCACCTTTACGGAGTTATAAAAAATTCTCTGGTATTATCAAAAGTTATAGGGAGGTTTTAGTCATTTTTTAAGTCAATAAGGGGTTATTATCAAATTTTAAAGTTAAAAGTGGTCACTAACAATTTTTTATGTTAAGAGGGTTATTTTTACATCATTTGGAGGGACTATAATCGTCATTTTGATTTAAGAGAAGTGTTTTGCTAATAAAAATAAGTACACGAGAGGTTTGCTAATAAAATAACACAATTTTTTTTTTTTTTATAATCAAACAAAGTATAAGGGGTGTTTTTGCATTTAGTTTATTTTTTCTGAAAAACTCAACTAGACTTTTGAGTTTAAACCGTCCAAAGTTGAATTATGCGTTTGGAGCAAATTGTTATATTTCATTTCTTGAAGGGGAAAAAAAATGAAAAATATACCTAAGTTAGAATTTTTTTATGTTGAAGCACGGTGAGCAGTAAATAAAGTTTAAATATGTGACCTAAATTAATAAAATAGTTATATTACAAAACTTTTATTAGAAAAAGTTACATGTTTAAATTTTGAAAATAAAGATTATATCATGTTCGAGAAAGATATAATATCCAACTGAATTCGAATAAAATTCTATAGACTAAAAAATTTAGATACTAGCACGATCTGAAATCCCAATCAGACTGTTAATTCTATAATATTGAATTTATATATGTAAACTGATTGAGTGTAAAATGAATAAATTGCAGAGAGAATGAAAAAGTAATCTGGAAGAATTCTTATTGAATAATAGTGTAAATCTCATATCAATCCATCAATCATGTCAAATATCTCTGCTTGGTGCATTGTGATCACCCCCCAACACGGCACGTCTTGTCCAAAATAAATGGCCCGTCTCTGCAGACACCAACTCATTATTAATAACCTCGGCAAATACGGTCCGTTACTGTTCAAACATAAGAGATCTGCAGACACCAACTCATTAACAACCTCTGCAAATACGGCCAGTTACTGTTCAAACATCAGAGATTGCAGGACAACGGTACAATAATCTGGTTGAATATTATTGGTTTGTAAATATATAATCAGGATCACAGTTTCTACCATCGATTATATATAATCCAACGTCTCAAAATCAATCCGGGTTTAATATTAATAACACAACTGCAGCAAACAATTTTACTTTCAAAAAACATTCTATCTTCCACTAGTCAGTTATATACAGTTAAGTAAGCCAATTTAAAACTACATATTTAAGCTATTCAATGGCCGTTAATCAAGTAGCGATTCCTCCACTCGGTCAACCCCCACTAGCTCGACATTTTATTGGTAATTTTGTTGAAGGCACAATAATTTGTGCCACGTGTCGCGGAGAAGTAAGTAGACTTCACAAATATAAGGGGTTTGATGTTTTATCATACCCAAATGGAGAGGGTTTGAACAATAACTTCATGATTATACGTCGAGTGATGTAAGTTTTAAATTTTTTATGTTTTTTTACATGATTTTTTTATATTACAAGTCACATAATGAATTTTTATTATATTGCAGGTCTGGGTTTATTCGTGTGGGTCCACTTAATCGTGGACTTACTCCTACATATTGTGTATGTAATAGACAAATCGGCTGGTTTTTGGTAAGTGTAAAAATGTTAAATATAATTCTATTAATTTTTTTTCCTTTGTTAATTTTTTTTTTTTGTTTTCAGCCTACCCCTAGACTTTATTTCTTTCCTATAGAGTAAGTGTATTTAGTGTTGTTTTGTGTTTATTTTGAATATTTTTTTTTGCCATTTTTGATCAATTTTTTAAAAATTTTCAGACAACTCGTGATCCGTCATAATCCGAATGTTGAAACTGTGGATGAAGCTATTGTTCTTCCTGCTCCTTGGCCGTGATTTTTGTGGAAGATTCGTAGGATTTATTTTTATGAGTTAGAACAATTATTTTATGTAATATTTGATTTAGATATTTGATGTTGGATTTTTATTTTTAATGGTTGTTGACACTGTGTTGGATTTGGGAAGTGACATTTGTATTTTCAAACACACACCGAAGGAAAGACCCAGAAAAACTCTTCTATCTTTTTTCTGGGTCTTCTTCTTATTCACTTTTATTTGGGCTTTCGAATTTTGCAATTTATTTTTATTTATACTGTGTGCGGTTGCTGCTGTGTGTGGTTGGCCTTTTTATTTATACTGTGTGCGGTTTCTTCTTATTTTTATTTTTGCAATTTGGCCTTTTTAACCTTGATGAGGAAGGGCGAGCAGAAAAGCAACTGTGTGCGGTTGCTGCTTCAAATATCATCCGGAACTTTTCTTTTATGCCTGATAATGAAATTGCAATGGGCCAGAATCGTCATTGTCTGGAAACAATGTTTCAATGTTTGGAAGATTATGTTACTGTTGCGGAATTCTTATTGAATAATAGTGTAAATCTCATATCAATCCATCAATCATGTCAAATATCTCTGCTTGGTGCATTGCGATCACCCCCCAACACGGCACGTCTTGTCCAAAATAAATGGCCCGTCTCTGCAGACACCAACTCATTATTAATAACCTCGGCAAATACGGTCTGTTACTGTTAAAACATAAGAGATCTGCAGACACCAACTCATTAACAACCTCTGCAAATACGGCCAGCTACTGTTCAAATATCAGAGATTGCAGGATAACGGTACAATAATCTGGTTGAATATTATTGGTTTGTAAATATATAATCAGGATCACAGTTTCTACCATTGATTATATATAATCCAACGTCTCAAAATCAATCCGGGTTTAATATTAATAACACAACTGCAGCAAACAATTTTACTTTCAAAAAACATTCTATCTTCCACTAGTCAGTTATATACAGTTAAGTAAGCCAATTTAAAACTACATATTTAAACTATTCAATGGCCGTTAATCAAGTAGCGATTCCTCCACTCGGTCAACCCCCACTAGCTCGACATTTTATTGGTAATTTTGTTGAAGGCACAATAATTTGTGCCACGTGTCGCGGAGAAGTAAGTAGACTTCACAAATATAAGGGGTTTGATGTTTTATCATACCCAAATGGAGAGGGTTTGAACAATAACTTCATGATTATACGTCGAGTGATGTAAGTTTTAAATTTTTTATGTTTTTTTACATGATTTTTTTATATTACAAGTCACATAATGAATTTTTATTATATTGCAGGTCTGGGTTTATTCGTGTGGGTCCACTTAATCGTGGACTTACTCCTACATATTGTGTATGTAATAGACAAATCGGCTGGTTTTTGGTAAGTGTAAAAATGTTAAATATAATTCTATTAATTTTTTTTTCCTTTGTTAATTTTTTTTTTGTTTTCAGCCTACCACTAGACTTTATTTCTTTCCTATAGAGTAAGTGTATTTAGTGTTGTTTTGTGTTTATTTTGAATATTTTTTTTTGCCATTTTTGATCAATTTTTTAAAAATTTTCAGACAACTCGTGATCCGTCATAATCCGAATGTTGAAACTGTGGATGAAGCTATTGTTCTTCCTGCTCCTTGGCCGTGAATTTTGTGGAAGATTCGTAGGATTTATTTTTATGAGTTAGAACAATTATTTTATGTAATATTTGATTTAGATATTTGATGTTGGATTTTTATTTTTAATGGTTGTTGACACTGTGTTGGATTTGGGAAGTGACATTTGTATTTTCAAACACACACCGAAGGAAAGACCCAGAAAAACTCTTCTATCTTTTTTCTGGGTCTTCTTCTTATTCACTTTTATTTGGGCTTTCGAATTTTGCAATTTATTTTTATTTATACTGTGTGCGGTTGCTGCTGTGTGTGGTTGGCCTTTTTATTTATACTGTGTGCGGTTTCTTCTTATTTTTATTTTTGTAATTTGGCCTTTTTAACCTTGATGAGGAAGGGCGAGCAGAAAAGCAACTGTGTGCGGTTGCTGCTTCAAATATCATCCGGAACTTTTCTTTTATGCCTGATAATGAAATTGCAATGGGCCAGAATCGTCATTGTCTGGAAACAATGTTTCAATGTTTGGAAGATTATGTTACTGTTGCGGAATTCTTATTGAATAATAGTGTAAATCTCATATCAATCCATCAATCATGTCAAATATCTCTGCTTGGTGCATTGTGATCACCCCCCAACACGGCACGTCTTGTCCAAAATAAATGGCCCGTCTCTGCAGACACCAACTCATTATTAATAACCTCGGCAAATACGGTCCGTTACTGTTCAAACATAAGAGATCTGTAGACACCAACTCATTAACAACCTCTGCAAATACGGCCAGTTACTGTTCAAACATCAGAGATTGCAGGACAACGGTACAATAATCTGGTTGAATATTATTGGTTTGTAAATATATAATCAGGATCACATTTTCTACTATTGATTACATATAATCCAACGTCTCAAAATCAATCCGGGTTTAATATTAATAACACAACTGCAGCAAACAATTTTACTTTCAAAAAACATTCTATCTTCCACTAGTCAGTTATATACAGTTAAGTAAACCAATTTAAAACTACATATTTAAACTATTCAATGGCCGTTAATCAAGTAGCGATTCCTCCACTCGGTCAACCCCCACTAGCTCAACATTTTATTGGTAATTTTGTTGAAGGCACAATAATTTGTGCCACGTGTCGCGGAGAAGTAAGTAGACTTCACAAATATAAGGGGTTTGATGTTTTATCATACCCAAATGGAGAGGGTTTGAACAATAACTTCATGATTATACGTCGAGTGATGTAAGTTTTAAATTTTTTATGTTTTTTTACATGATTTTGCTATATTACAAGTCACATAATGAATTTTTATTATATTGCGGGTCTGGGTTTATTCGTGTGGGTCCACTTAATCGTGGACTTACTCCTATATATTGTGTATGTAATAGACAAATCGGCTGGTTTTTGGTAAGTGTAAAAATGTTAAATATAATTCTATTAATTTTTTTTCCTTTGTTAATTTTTTTTTGTTTTCAGCCTACCACTAGACTTTATTTCTTTTCTATAGAGTAAGTGTATTTAGTGTTGTTTTGTGTTTATTTTGAATATTTTTTTTCCCCATTTTTGATCAATTTTTTAAAAATTTTCAGACAACTCGTGATCCGTCATAATTCGGATGTTGAAACTGTGGATGAAGCTATTGTTCTTCTTGCTCCTTGGCTGTGATTTTTGTGGAAGATTCGTATGATTTATTTTTATGAGTTAGAACAATTATTTTATGTAATATTTGATTTAGATATTTGATGTTGGATTTTTATTTTAAATGGTTGTTGACACTGTGTTGGATTTGTGAAGTGACATTTGTATTTTCAAACACACACCGAAGGAAAGACCAAGAAAAACTCTTCTCTCTTTTTTCTGGGTCTTCTTCTTATTCACTTTTATTTGGGCTTTTGAATTTTTGCAATTTATTTTTATTTATACTGTGTGCGGATGCTGCTGTGTGTGGTTGGCCTTTTTATTTATACTGTGTGCGGTTTCTTCTTATTTTTATTTTTGCAATTTGGCCTTTTTAACCTTGATGAGGAAGGGCGAGCAGAAAAGCAACTGTGTGCGGTTGCTGCTTCAAATATCATCCGGAACTTTTCTTTCATGCCTGATAATGAAATTGCAATGGGCCAGAATCGTCATTGTCTGGAAACAATGTTTCAATGTTTGGAAGATTATGTTACATGTTAATTTTCTTTTTTCCGCAAATCCTGTTAAAATCTCCTTTTGTATATTATACCATTTCATTATTTCTACTTTTCAGTGAATGATCAAAATAGGTTATTATGTTACCTTTGAACATATGAAGTTTTCATGTTATTTTGGTTATGAACAGAATTGGGTTTCATTTTTCCTTACGCCATTGTTTATTGCTTGAATGTGACAGAGGTCGAAGAACTTGTCAACAATCATGAATTTTGGTCCGTTACTTGACATTCGAATATTTAGCTCATCAAAGCCTTCGTACATCAAAATGACGTAAGATTTTTGACCTCTTAATTTATTCCATCTCTGCAAATTGTAATCTGAGTGTCATTGTTTTATGCCTTTATAAAGAGAAAAACGTGCAGTCCAAGCCATTATGGGAATGTTGGGATCTGCTGTCAAAGCTTGGCATTGTGCAGCTGCTGAACTACTTGGCCGTTTGATTCTTAATCCTGACAATGAGCCTTTCCTTCTGCCATTTGCTCCACAGGTCTATTCTATCCTCATTGTTTTATTTAAGAACACGTAGCTAGCAACCAATAATGGTGAAAATATTATTTTTATTATTGTGGATAAGATAATACAATTTTTGGATTTTTTTTTGGTAGGAGAGTCTAAACCATAGTGGTACACTTGTGAAATGAGGCACAGGTTAAATGAGGCAAAATCCACCACCTTAATTTGTTGTTGGACTATGTGGTTAATAGGTTGATAAAAGACATAAATCTCAAATATTAATATCTACATATGAGTTCTAAGCGTTATTTACAATAAAAAAAACTTTCTAACTTGTTGACAAAATATTGGCATAAACTGCAGATTTATAGGAGATTAGTCGATCTCGTGAGCTTCCCAGCCGGTGATGCTCAAGCAGCAGCTATTGGTGCACTATACAACCTTGCTGAAGTTAATATGGACCGTCGTTTAAAACTTGCCAGTGAAAGATGGTCTGAAAACTCGATAAATTTTATCCCAAGGTTTTCATCAATTAAAGATTTGTATCTAAGACATGTCTGAAATGTATTTCAGGGCAGTTGATCGGCTACTAAAGGTGATTAAGAAACCACAACTACTCTGTGAAGTTTGTAGGAAAGCAACATTAATATTGGAGAATCTAGTGTTGGAGCCACAGAACAAGCCCCTACTTCTTGCATACGAAAATGCATTTGCAGAGATGCTTTTCTCGGATACAAGGTACACCGATACATTTGCTCGGATATTGTATGAATTGACTTCTCGGCCAAGCAATAAAGTTGCATCAGCTCGTGGTATTTGGGGAATGTAAGTTAGACTTATCGTTAGTGAGATTAACCTATCAACTCTAAAGTATAGAGCCGCTACTTATTTATCGTGTTTGTGATCCAGTTACTGGATTGTAGATTGGATGTCATATTTGTGATCGTAATTTGTTTGTTGTGAAAGGCAAGCTAGATAACATCGTCTGTTTAAAATTATTTCTCCTATCGAAATCCTTTAGTTGTCTCGGACAAAAGCATGTAAAAGAAAATTCAAAGAAGGTACTTATTTTGCTTGATTGAATTACTTAAAGAAAAATGGATTTGAATTACTTTAGTGAAATAGAAAGAGATTTTAGTTATGAACGTGCAGAATTCAAGTGGACTGTTTTTAATCAGATAAGAAGTGTTTTGAATAATTTAACCCTTATAAGCACATGTGAGGCGAATATGTGTTGGGTTTTGGGTCCCTTCCTATGTGGATAAATACTCAATCTTTTGGTAGTCCAATTTGTATTCACTTAACCCATTACTTGGCCCACATATATAAGGTTATGCTAGGGTTATTGACAAGTAATTTTCAGCACATTTTCTACAACACAAAACAAGAGAGAAAAGAGAGGAACACATTTTCGGCTACACTCACAGGTGCTTCGGTTTTTTGGCCATTCCGACTTTATCCACCGTTGGATCATCGTCAAATTTTAAGTGGAGGTTCTACACATCCAGATCTATCATTTGACCGTTCGGATCGTCATTTTGGTGCCTGTAGGTGAAACGGCAGCCATTGGAAGTAGGTGTAAAAGTGTGAGCTTTATCTCTATTTTTGTTCCTTGTATTGCTATCTCTTGTGTAAGTGTTGGGTGAAGGTTTTGTACCTATTTGGGGATGTATTGAACACTTGTATTTGTGATTGGTGATAGTGGAATGCTTTGGGGCTCCCGTGGTTTTTCCCTCTTCGATTTGGAGAGGTTTTCCACGTAAAAATCTTTGTGTTGATTATTTACTTTTTGTTGCATATTGGTTGGTTGTTTTTGATAAGTTGTCGCATTTCCATCTTGGTTCAATCAAGGGAGAAATATTTGGTGTTGTGTTCTTTGTGAAATATTGATTCTTTCTCAACAAAGTGGTATCAAGAGCTTAGGTTATTGTCCTTGTTAGTTTGATTGAACAATGGAGGGGAGTATGAACAAAATGGTTTGTTTGAATGGCACAAATTATCATATTTGGAAAAACAAAATGAAAGATCTTTTGTTTGTTAAATCTATGCACCTTCCAGTTTTTGCTAAAGAGAAGCCGAAAGAAAAATCCGATGATGATTGGAGTTTTGAGCATGAACAAGTTTGTGGGTTCATTCGACAATTTGTTGATGATAATGTTTATAATCACATTTGTAATGTGAATGATGCAAAGAGTTTGTGGGCAAAACTCGAGCAATTGTATGCCTCCAAAACAGGGAATAACAAGTTGTTTGTTTTGAAGAAAATGATGCATTTGAAATACAGTAATGGTAGTTCAGTGGCCGACTACTTGAATGAATTTCAAGGTACCGTTGATCAGTTATCTGGTATGTGTATCAAGTTTGATGATGAGGTTCTGGCATTATGGTTGCTTGCGGCTCTTCTGGATTCATGAGAAACTTTTCGGATTTCTTTGACTAATTATGCTCCTGATGGTGTTGTCTCCATGGAACTTGTGAAAGGTGGAGTTTTGAATGAAGAGGTGAGAAGAAGGTCACAAGGTTCTTCATCACATTCGGAAATTTTGTATTCTGAAGATAGGGGGAGAAACAAACAAAGAGATCAACAATCCAAAGAGAAGAGTAGAAGCAAATCAAGGTCGAAGCATAAGAATCTTGAGTGTCATCATTGTGGTAAGAAGGGTCATATCAAGAAGTTTTGCTACACATGGAAAAGAGAAAATAAAGGTAAGGGTGGTGAAAAGAAACAAGAAAAGAAAGACAACACTAATGTTGATCGTGTCGCCACTACTTCGGGTAATGATCTTTTCATTGTGTATGATGATGAGAATATGGTTAATCTTACTATTTATGAGACGACTTGGGTGATTGATAGTGGTGCATCCCTTCATGTTACGTCACAGAAAGAGTTCTTTACATCTTATACGCCCGGTGATTTTGGGGTATTGAAGATGGGTAATGACGGTTTAGCACAAGTTGTGGGCAAGGGAGATGTTTGCTTGAAAACCAATGGTTCAATCCTTATGCTTAAGGATGTTAGACATGCTCCAGATATTCGTTTGAATTTGATTTCAGCCGGAAAACTTGATGATGAAGGATATTGCAACACTTTTCATGAAGGTCAATGGAAGCTCACTAAAGGTTCGTTGGTCGTGGCTCGGGGTAAGAAGTCATTTAGTTTGTATTTTATGCAAGCTTCTATTTACAAGGATATGGTAAATGTGATGGAGGATGATAAAATCACCGAGTTGTGGCATCGAAGACTTAGCCATATGAGTGAAAAGGGGCTTGGTTGCTTGGTAAAGAAAAATCACCTTTGTGGGTTCAAAAAGGCAAAGTTGAGCAAGTGTGCTCATTGTTTGGCTGGAAAGCAGAGAAGACTCTCATTTCAAAGTCACCCTCCTTCAAGGAAACCGGATTTGTTGGAGCTAGTGCATTCGGATATTTGTGGTCCTTTGAAGGAAAAATCATTTGGTGGAGCACGTTACTTTGCGACATTCATTGATGATCATTCAAGAAAGGTATGGGTCTATCTTTTGAAGACGAAAGACCAAGTGCTTGATGCATTCAAGCAATTTCAAGCTTCAGCTGAGAGACAAACCGGGAAGAAGCTTAAGTGTATCCGCAGTGACAATGGTGGAGAGTATATTGGTCCTTTTGATGCGTATTGCAGATCACAGGGTATTCGTCATCAAAAGACACCTCCAAAGACTCCTCAATTGAACGGCTTGGCAGAAAGGATGAATAGAACTCTAGTTGAGAGAGTTAGATGTTTGCTTTCCGAAGCAAAGTTGTCGAGATCCTTCTGGGGTGAAGCTTTGAACACGGTGGTACATGTTATCAATTTGTCACCTACTATTTCTTTGAGTGGTGATGTTCCCGACAGTGTTTGGTTTGGCAAAACTGTCTCATATGATCATTTGCGGGTCTTTGGTTGCAAAGCTTTTGTGCATGTTCCGAAAGATGAAAGATCGAAGTTGGATGCTAAGACAAGACAGTGCATCTTCATTGGTTATGGGAATGATGAGTTTGGTTATAGATTCTATGATCCTATTGAAAAAAAGCTTGTTAGAAGTAGAGATGTGATATTTATGGAGGATCAAACCATTGAAGACATTGAGAAGGCCAATTGTCAAGTTCCTCAAGAGAGTGATGAACTCATTAGCCCAAAACCAATTCCTTTGAGTCATGCACCGAATGATCAACAAGCTGATGAAGAAGTTGATGCTCATGATGATGGCCTTGTAGATAACCATCAAGATGTGCCTGAAATACCTCAAGTTCCACTCCGTAGATCAAGTAGAGAAAGACAACCTTCAAGAAGGTATCCTACTGATGAATATGTTTTTCTGACTGACGGGGGAGAGCCTAATTGTTTTGAAGAGGCTATGGAGAGTGAGGATAAAGAAAAGTGATTAAGTGCTATGAAAGAGGAAATGAAATCATTGCATGATAATGCTACTTTTGAGTTGACGACATTACCTAAGGGTAAGAAAGCTTTGAAAAATAAATGGATTTATCGTGTGAAACAAGAAGAGAATGCTCTTCCACGGTACAAAGCTAGATTGGTTGTCAAAGGTTTCAGTCAGAAAAAGGGGATTGACTTTGATGAAACATTTTCTCCAGTTGTGAAAATGTCTTCTATTCGGATTGTTTTGGGTCTAGCTGCTAGCTTGAATTTGGAGGTTGAGCAGATGGATGTGAAGACCGCATTTCTTCATGGTGACCTTGAAGAAGAAATCTACATGGAACAACCCGAGGGTTTCAAGGTCAAAGGGAAAGAAAATTGTGTGTGCAAGCTAAAGAAGAGTCTGTACGGGTTGAAGCAAGCACCGAGACAGTGGTACAAGAAGTTTGACTATGTTATGGAGAAACAGGGTTATAAGAAGACTACTTCTGATCACTGTGTTTTTGTGCAAAAATTTTCTGATGATGACTTTGTCATTTTGTTGCTCTATGTTGATGATATGATTATTGTTGGCTCTAATGTTTCCAGGATTAATAAATTGAAGTTGGCCTTGAGTAAGGCATTTTCTATGAAGGATTTGGGGCCTGCAAAACAAATTCTTGGTGTGAGAATCACACGTGATAGAAAAGCCAAGAAGTTGTGGTTATCTCAAGAGAGATACATAGAAAAAGTGCTTCAGAGATTCAACATGGGAAAAGCTAAAGTTGTAAGTACTCCGCTTGCTTTACATTTTAAATTAAGTATGAAGCAAAGTCCTAGTACGGATGAGGAGAAAGCATACATGCAAAAGATTCCATATGCATCCGCGGTTGGTAGTTTGATGTATGCTATGGTTTGCACACGGCCGGATATAGCACATGCAGTTGGTACTGTAAGTCGGTTTCTTTCGAATCCGGGAAAGGAACACTGGGAAGCTGTTAAGTGGATTATGAGATATCTCCGGGGAAGTTCAGATTTGAGACTGTGTTTTGGGAGTGAGAAGCCGACTTTAGTTGGCTATACTGATTCTGACATGGCGGGTGATATCGATTCTCGAAAGTCTACTTCGGGTTATTTAGTTTCCTTTGCAGGGGGAGCAGTTTCTTGGCAATCCAGATTGCAAAAGTGTGTTGCTTTGTCTACTACCGAGTCTGAATTCATTGCCATTACCGAAGCATGTAAGGAGTTGCTTTGGATGAGGAGATACTTGCAAGAACTTGGCTTCGAGCAAGAGAGGTATGTATTATTTTGTGATAGCCAAAGTGCTATTCATCTTGGCAAGAATTCGACTTTTCATTCTAGATCAAAACATATTGATGTGAGGTATCATTGGATACGAGATGTTTTGAATGATAGATTGGTAGAACTTGAAAAGGTTCACACGGATGATAATGGGGCTGATATGTTGACTAAAGCACTTCCTAAGGGAAAGTTTGATACTTGTTGTGAGATTGCCGGTATGGCACACTCTTCCACATAGTCGGGAGGGGGAGATTTGTTGGATTTTGGGTCCCTTCCTATGTGGATAAATACTCAATCTTTTGGTAGTCCAATTTGTATTCACTTAGCCCATTACTTGGCCCACATATATAAGGTTATGCTAGAGTTATTGACAAGTAATTTTCAGCACATTTTCTACAACACAAAACAAGAGAGAAAAGAGAGGAACACATTTTCGGCTACACTCACAGGTGCTTCGGTTTTTTGGCCATTCCGACTTTATCCACCGTTGGATCATCGTCAAATTTTAAGTGGAGGTTCTACACATCCAGATCTATCATTTGACCGTTCGGATCGTCATTTTGGTGCCTGAAGGTGAAACGGCAGCCATTGGAAGTAGGTGTAAAAGTGTGAGCTTTATCTCTATTTTTGTTCCTTGTATTGCTATCTCTTGTGTAAGTGTTGGGTGAAGGTTTTGTACCTATTTGGGGATGTATTGAACACTTGTATTTGTGATTGGTGATAGTGGAATGCTTTGGGGCTCCCGTGGTTTTTCCCTCTTCGATTTGGAGAGGTTTTCCACGTAAAAATCTTTGTGTTGATTATTTACTTTTTGTTGCATATTGGTTGGTTGTTTTTGATAAGTTGTCGCATTTCCATCTTGGTTCAATCAAGGGAGAAATATTTGGTGTTGTGTTCTTTGTGAAATATTGATTCTTTCTCATCAATATGTGCGTTTTCAGTGAGTAAAATGGCCTAAACCAGTTCAAGGTGTGTTTTGTAAATTTATTAGGGGATGAAGTACCTTTTTTTTTGTATTTAACTTCCGCGTGCCAAAACATGGAACTTGGGGGGTTGAAGTGCACTTTTCCCTTGGATTTATTTTCTTATCTAATTTACAAAACTGATCCATATTTTTTTTTTGAGAATACAAAACTGACCCATGTACTAATTGATATGACCAGAGCAATTCTTTTCCACCACCTCAAATCTGTCTTTTTTTAACTTTTCAATAATAATCATACACCAATTTTCAACATAACAAATTAAGTAATTAACTGAGACATTCAAAGCAGAATCCCAGCAAGATTTATCCACAAAATTTGAACTCTTTCCAGTTTATTTATTCTTTTCTCCTAGTATGTTTTCTTGGTCTTCGAAAGATATTCAGGTCTTAGGTTTGACTTAATATTTTTTAAAGTTTTTTTAAAGGTATTTAAGTCTTAGCTAGACTTGATTTACTCGTTTCGAAGCGCGTTGGAAATATCATATAAATACCTTTCACATCTGGGATTTGAACATGAGTTTGTTACTTTGTGAGAGCTAATTTCTTCCACAAGCTGGCGATTTTTTAATTGTATAAATAAGTCCTATTGTTTGGCACATTTGATAATTAATGACTTCTAATTTATGTAGTAACTCAACTCCGCAAATTAAGAAGTTATCTTAACATAATTTGAGTAGTCTTAATAGCCTAATTAACTATGCCTGCATTTATCCGTAATATTTTTTTATATATATTTTTAAAAGGAATTTCTTAGCTAAAACACACTAATCGTCCCTCAGGTTTAAAGTTGTTTACGTTTACGTCCCTCATAAATAAAGTGTTACTTTCGTCACTCTTACAAAATGTGTTACTCCGATAACTTTTTAGACCAATTTTCGGCAAAATTATACCACTTTTCCAGCAAAACACTGCATTTACTTGCCATAAATTTGCTTGAAAATTGATCTGTGTAACACATATTTTGTAAGAGGGAAAAAAATGTAACACTTTATTTATAAAAGACAAATGCGTAAACAACTCTAAACCTGGGAAACGATTAATGTAATTTAGCTGGAATTTTTCTTTTTGGTATAGAAAGGATTGATTCTTATCGAAATTTTGTTTCGAGTGTAAGCTTGAGTTAGTTAAAAATGGAAATTTTTTGAGAACTTTTTGTAAACACTAGAAAAAATTATGATTTTTTCTACTAAATTAAGAAAATAAGAGAATTCGAAGGCAAACTAATAGTTTCAAAATTATACTTTATTTTCGTTGTTTCAAAAATGAAAAGTTTCCGATGTTTTCGACTGAAAGGATGAAAATTTTAATCGTTGACTTTTATAAAAAAGATATAGCAATCAATGTATTTAAATAACTCTACTGAAAATATGTATTGATTCCTGCTAATAATCTATATAATTTCCTTAATGGGTTTGCGACATCTTTTCCCTGATTCACAAGAAACGAAACAAAATCATGAAATATAAATCAACAAATTAAAGATCTTCAAAAATTGCAACAGTCGTGCATCTACACAAACTTCAAACTTTTCTTATAATGGGTTATTCCAAACAACTTTTCATGGCAGCTTCTAGGGGTTTTACAATGGCATCCCCTCCGCTTCTCCATCACCGCCGCCGCCGCCTCCTCTCTACTGCCGTGTGTAAATCTTCTCCATGGCTGATGATACCTTCTTACATGGAGGTGGACCCCGTTAAGTCCAACACGGATGTTCGTGAAACAGAATATTCCTTTTACCGACTTTCGGACAAACAAACAGTCTGTCTATACAACAAATCCAAAGGCAAAAAACCAATACACCACGACGCGTTTTGCATTGGTTCTTCAAAAGGTTGGCTTTTATACTGCGATCCACTGGATTGCACCCTCCTCCTCACAAATCCATTGCTCAAGTGTCCCTCTACGGTTCCACTCCCTCCAGTTACAACTCTCTCTACCATAAACGCTGTCCCTAGTTGTCGCCCGGAGAAAAAAAGCGAACGTTGGCGGTTATTAGGCGCAAACGGAAGATATTATGAGCAGCCCGAAGAGATGAATTCTCGAGTTATCGAGAACTTTGACATTTCTTCGGGTTCTCTAGACTCAAAAGAATGTGTAATTATGGTTATGCAACATTGGGACAATAACAAACTCGCGTTTTGTAAGCCCGCGTTGATTATGGAGTCATGGACTAACTTGACCCCTACTCTCGAGGACATATGTGATATATGCTACTTTTCTAAGGAGAATTTGTTCTATACATTGAACTATGATTGTGACAAAATCGAGACATGGGATTTACGCGACCATTTGAAACCTAAACAAGCGGTATATGAGCCAAATTTCACTCCTTATTCGGATGTTTTCGTGGACAATGAGCACGAAGTTTAGATAAGGGACCAATGCAAATACGATCCATATTTGGTGGAGTCGTCTGGGAATATTCTTTTGGTGATTTGGTATTATTGTACTCGTATTGATAAGGATGGGAAATTTTACGAAAAACCCAACAATTATCAATTTCGTATAAATCGTTGGATAACTCATAGATTTGATGTTTATAAACTAAATGGTGCAAAAGATTCGTGGGAACCGGTAGAGTCATTGGGCGATCGCGTGGTGTTTTTGGGAAGAAATGAATCTTTCTCTCTCTGCATCTGATTATCCTGATGATGTACTCAAGCCCAACTCCATTTATTTTGCTGGACCTTCGTTGGGCCAGGGATGTTATTCCGCGGATGATTGGGGAATTTACGACTTTAATGATCGTACTGTGACTTGTCATTATCCGTGCAGTGACGGCATGAAGCTAAGGCCTCGTCCTGTCTGGGTCGATCGCAGTACTAATGCTACTGCAAAGGTTTGATAATTTGTTCTTGTACTGTGCTTAATTATGGAACTATGTTTCTTATTAGTCTGCTACTAGACATGCCCCTTTTATTCCATTAATAAAATTTGAATTGTTTGTTCTTTGAGATTAATTTTCTTGTCCCTTTAATTTGGATCTATGCGAGTGCATGAGATGAGATGGAACTCGACAAGATGATATAGCTGTGACAATCAAAATCTTTGGGACAAATTTTACAATTTTGCAATAAAAAAGGAAACGTAAGTTAAGAGGAAAATGAGAAGGCAGCTTTTTTTTTTTTTTTTTTAACCCAGATTTCCAAGCTTACACTAGACTAATTATGGACCCTCAGAACCCTTGTCCTAGAACCCTGAAGGATGTAAATCGCACGATGTGCCTCCATCAAGCCTCGGGATCCCACCATACTGCTGTACACTCCGCGCACAAAGGGGTCTTCACCACATATCTCCCTTGGATAAAGTCATGAAAATGTTTCCATCCAAGTTCCAAATGAGATTCGAACCCCGACCCTTGCCGCTGGAGCAAGCTTTATGAATTGTTGTCAGCCAGTTGGAAATATGCCTGGGGGCAAAGGCAGCTTTTAGTCAAATGAGAGATTGTGGCTTTAGGAGTTTGAATGGGAATTAGAAACCAACTAAAATAAAACTAGCAATGATATCTTTTCTAACAACCATCAATCGCCACACACGAGACTCGCATGTACAAATAAATTTAATTGTAACACATGTTTTGAGAACTACCTAGCTAAATAAAAATTACAATCCATTTGTATGTACATGAACAATTGATATATATGATCACGCGTTTGAGTTCTAGTTGAAGTGATAAAGTTATTTTATTTGCAATTTGTGAATTGAGGAATAGGAGGTGGTATATGGAGTTTTTGACACAATTTCTCTATTTGATATCCAATCAAAATGCACAAGTAAGTGCTTAATAATCATAAGTGCAGAGTGTACATCAGTATTGTGGGATCCCGATGCTTGTTGAAGGCACATCCTGCGATTTACATCCTTCAGGGTTCTGAGGGTCAGGATTAGTCTAATGTAAGCTTGGACATCTGGATTATTAAAAAAAAAATCATAAGTTGTCCAATTAAGTAATTAGCAATGAAAATTAAATCAATTCAATTCAATACTTCAATGCACCAATTCAATAGTGTGAGCCTCTTTTTGACAATTAGCTACCTTCCTTAAAGAATCCCGATAAGTAATCAAAATTGAAGAAAATCGGAATCCTAATATAGGATTTTGATCAAAGTAAGGGTGAGTTTGGTCTAGAGATTCGAAAAGCAATTATAGGACAATTAATTCTACTAAAATTGATTTTGGTAATAATTGATTATAATAATAATTAATTATAGAATAATTGCTTTTGTATAATAGCTTTTGTAAAAGTAACACTTTAGGGTGAGTTTGGCCCAGCGATTGGAGCTCTTAAAATCACTTATAGAATTGATGTGTTTGACCCCGATTATAAAAATTACTTCTGCTCAATCGTGATTTTCCTAGTGTTTGGCCCCCCAAGATCATATTCACTTTTGGGATATCGAGAAGCAAAAAGTAAACTTATTTTATAAGTTACTAAAGTGTTACTTTTGCAAAAGCTATTATACAAAAACAATTATTCTATAATTAATATTTATTATAATCAATTATTACCAAAATCAATTTTAGTAAAATTAATTCTCCTATAATTACTTTTTGAATCGCTGGGCCAAACTCACCCTAAGTTGCTTCTAAAATAAGTTGATTTTTTGCTTCTGGGGATCCCAAAAGTGATTATGATCTTGGGGGCCAAACACCATGAAAATCACGATTGAACATAAGTTATTTTTATAATAGGGGCCAAACACTTCAAAAATCACAATAGAGATGTAAAAGTGATTTTAAGAGCTCCAATCGCTGGGCCAAATTCACCCTAAGTAGATTGGTCAAAAGACCGCTTTCAGATATACATATAGGTAGATTTGATTTGTTACATTTTTTTTAATATTTGATTATAATTTCAACTAGAGCTGTCATTGGGTTGGATTCGGGTCGGGTCTAGATCTCACCAGAATATAAATTTCTCGAATCCACCGGATCTTGTTCTGATTCAATCAGATATCTTATCTTTTTCAGATACAATAAAATCATCATTTTCAAAATTTACAAACAAATTTTATAATTTTACAGTTTTATTTAATTTATCTAACATGTTCAGACTTTTTAACTATTATTCATTTTTTTTAATGAAAATATGCACAAATATGTAATTATAAATGAATTATTAATTAGTATTATTTTAAACTAATGATAAAATATTAATATTGTTACTTCTTTTAATTAAACATTAATTTATTTATTTATTGTCGAATATAGATTTATAACGAATTCATATTCGCTCCACGTATTTCGAATTACGAATACTTATTCTCGGATAAGTACCATCGATGTTTCTAATTGGATTAAAATCCTAATAAATCGGGCCGATTCTAATTAGAATTGACAACCCTAATTTTAATATCTTTTTCTTGATGGACAAGAAATGTAACAAAATCTTCATTGAAATAAAAAAAGCGGCACTCATTTCACCAATCCAATACAAAACTTTTCTCATGGGGTATTACAAACGACTTATAATGGCAGCATCTAGGGGTTTAACAATGACGTCTTCCCCTCCGCTCCTCCCCCACCGCCGCCACCTCTCCACCGCCGTGTGTAAATCTTCTCCATGGCTGATGATACCTTCGCACCTGGAGGCGTGCAGCTGTACTTCCGACATTGAGGCTCGTACAAGAGACTATTCCTTTTACCGACTTTCGGACAAAGAAACATTCAGTCTCCACAACAAATCCAGGAGCAAAATTCCAATACACCACGACGCGTTCTGCATTGGTTCTTCAAGAGGTTGGCTTTTATACTGCGATCCACTGGATTGCACCCTCCTTCTCACAAATCCATTGCTCCGGAATCCCCCTACGGTTCCACTCCCTCCAGTTACAACTCTATCTACTATAAACGCCGCCAGCGGTTGTCGCCCGGAGAATAAAAACGAGCGTTGGCGGTTATTAGCAAACGAAAACAAGGATTGGGAGCCCGAAGAGATGAATTCTCGAGTTATCGAGAAATTTGACATGTCGGGCCCTCCAAATTCCAAAGAATGTGTTGTTCTGGTTATTCAGTATTGGGATAACAACAATCTCGCCTTTTGTAAGCCCACCTTGAAAATGGAGTCATGGACTAACTTGACCACTACTCTCAAGGAGCCGATATGTGATATATGCTATTTTTCTAAGGAGAATTTGTTCTATATATTGGACGAATACTGCAATATCGAGACATGGGATTTAAATGACCATTTGAAACCCAAACGAGAGGTATACGAGCCGAACTTTACTTGTTATTCCGATGTTTTCAGGGGTAAAGAGTATGAAGTTTGGATAAGGGGCCAATGCACCCAGGATACATACCTGGTGGAGTCGTCGGGGGACATTCTTTTGGTGATTTGGTATTATTGTAATAATATCAATATGGATGGGAAATTTGTGTACAGATCTGAATCAGTCGATGATATAACTCATAGATTTGATATTTATAAACTAAATGATGCAAAGGATTCGTGGGATCCAATGGAGTCATTGGGCGATCGCGTGGTGTTCTTAGGAAAAAATGAGTCTTTCTCTCTTTCTGCGTCTGATTATCCCGATGATGTACTCAAACCTAACTCCATTTATTATGCTGGACCTTCGTGGGGTCAGGGAGTGTATTCGGCACATGATTGGGGAATCTACAACTTAAATGATCGTACGGTGACTTGTCATTATCCGTGCGATTTCAGGACGAAGCTAAGGCCTCGTCCCATCTGGATCGATCGCACCAATGCTACTTCAAAGGTCAAATAATCACTACTCATTTTATTTTTTTCATGAAAACTTATTAAGTCTTTCTCCACTACCTTATTCAATTTGCTTTTGCATTGATCAATTCAAATTGGTTTTTGGGCTCAATAGGTTAAGAGTAAGTTTTCAACCAAACACGTTTAATGAAAATCTAATCTAATCTGACTTACTATTATTTCAAGTTAGACATCATTTGTCATTATTAAGAAGCTAAAGTTGATTGGGTTCAGGGCGGTGGGCGACATGGGATGGTGAAGAAGGCGAACGACAACACCACGATGCCTTCTTATCTTTCTGATCGATCTGTGTTATGCGCTCTATGTGACTTCAAAAGGGAAAAGAAACTAAGAAGAGGGATGCAGAAAATATGAAGAAGCTATTGTCTATGAACATAATAATCAACATGGTAATATTCCAAGTTTGATACGTATGAAGTCTTATTGCTGCTTTTTTAATTTAATTCTTAGGCTTAGTTCTTAATTCATTGTTTTTTTGGTGTTATTAAATGTGAAATCCTTAGACATTATTGGTGTGTTTAATTTTCCCAGTTATTAATACTGCTTTCCGTATATTTTGACTGACTTATATTAAGTATTTATAATTTAGTAATGTGCAAATTTTTTTTAAACTAATTATATTTGTTATTTGGGAAGCCAGATTTATTTAAATTCATGCTGTATAACTTGGTAGTGAATTTCGTTATACCCATAAGAAAATTGCCGGTAAATTCACAATAAACAGAATATGGAGGTATTTATTTGACTCTTTAGTAGGGCTGTAATCGAGCCTAGTAGTATCGAACGACACACTGTTCAAGCTTGGTTTAATTTTTATCGAGCTTGAAATTTTGTGTTTGAGCTTGGTTTGATTTTCAATCGAGCCGAGCTCAAACGAGCTTTTATCGAACGAGCTCGAGCCAAGTATCGAGTAGCTTGATATTTTACATGTAATTTTTCGATTTTTAGCTTATCGAGTAGCTTGGTTTGATTTTCAACCCTACTATTAGAATAATATAATCTTTTTACTAATAGAAATAAAGTAAAGAGAATAACTACAATAAACATGTATAAAGAAAAATCAAGTGACTTAACTCAACATCACACAAGAAAATCAATAAAATATAAACTTCATTCAATATTGTTTCTCATAGTCCGAATATGATTTGAAATCGGGCCATTTGTTAAGTAGTCGCAGTACAAGTAAATGCGACTATCTTTCACAACCCAATAACTTCTATAACATGTAACTGTTCAATTTGAATTATAAACGTCATTGTCCTTCGATGCACAATGCACTTTCATTGATGGAGAATTTGGGGGACATTGTTAACCATAAATAAGAACTTCACGTTTGCCAGTAAAAAAACCAATTGCATTTTTTCTCAGCAAATGATTGAACAACTAAGTTGTTGTAAAGAGGAAAATCAATAGATTTTTTGTCATTGTTGTGTAAAAAAAAATGCATAGTTAAAGGTAGTATGTTTTGTTTCACATTTCAATTTCATTTATAGTGTTGATAATTGAATTATTAAGGGTCATAATGAAAATTGAAATTCAATAAGGTATGTATGATATTTTGAAATTATCCACTAGGGGCAAATTAAATTAGAAATTAGGGAATATTAATATTCCCTAAAATGTGGAAAAAATGCACGATACTACCATGTGTTATGAAAAACCTGCACCAAACTACCCTGTGAAATTTTTTCTGCACCAAACTCTCTTGTACTTTAAAAAACCTGTATAAAACACTTAATCCGTCTCCTTCTGTCCATTTTTTAACGCTTTGTTGTTTTTTGCATATTTTTTCAAAACAAAACTCTCTGTACTTTTGAACTTTTACACAAAAGACCCTTGTATTTTAATTATATCTAAGGGTAATTTAGGCAATTCAATAAAAAAATTGACGATGTTAGTAACTAACAGAGATTAGGTGTTTTAGGCAGGGTGTTTGAAAGTACAAGGAAGTTTGGTGCCAAAAAAAATTCACAGGGTAATTTTTTGTAGGTTTCGAATAACACAAGGCAATATTATGTGAGATAGTAATTTATGTAATTTTGCTGTTATAAAGGGATAAGTATAATGAATTCAATACCTCATGGGTAGTTTGAGTAATTTCCCAGACATGGAAGGTGATTTATGTAATTACACTAAACTTCTGAGGTAATTTGAGCAATTTTCCCAACTGTATATGCTCAATCATTTTGTAAGAAAAGAAATAAGATGAATTTCTACTCTCTCAATTTCCCCAAGCTTTGTAAATTAACATGGCTAAAATGCAAGATATTCTTATGTGTTATGCTTAACTTACATGATATTAGTATATGAAATTTTATTGTGTAGAAGCCCCATGTATTATTAAATATTCGGCATGGAACCAACCGTCCATCTACACAAAATTGCTCGTTTCGAATTGACATATTTGAAAAAATCATTTTTGAAATACATAAGGATTTCGTGCCGAAAGTTTAATAGTAACACATAAGGATTTTATGCAATAAAAATTTCACAATATAATTTTATGCAAGTTTCACATAACATAAGAGAGTGTCTCACATTTATCCAGAATTAACGAGTGAAATGCAAAAATACCATCTAATTATAAAAAAATCCTTGTGTAATTTTTATTATAAAGAACCCTCCATTGCAAATTTTTATTAGCAAAATAACCCCTCCCATGTTAAAATTATAATTATACCCCCACCAAAGAATGCAAAAACACCCATGTCCATCTACATATTTGTCATTAATCCCATGTTAACTTTGAAATTTGACAGGTTATAATGTTTTTTTTCCACAAAAGTTTAATCATTTTCGAGACGCATATTATATGGCAACCTCTCACAGCAGGGATTTAAATTTAGGTTCTCTAATTTGTAGTGACTAGTCTTCTACTAAACTCAGTGGCGGAGCTAGACGGATTCTCTTGGGGGGGGGGGGCGATTTTTTTTCCGATCAATGCATTAAATAAGGAAGGAGTATTATAAACAAAATAAAACACCATATCCTTTTTACAATTATTAATAAAGATTTTTTTTTGAAGCATTACACTAAATAAAGAAAATAATTTGAAAGAGAATGCACTAAATTAATATAATTATAAGGAGAAGATTTTATTATAAAGAAATATAAGAAATAGTCAGTATTCCTTTTATTTAGGAACAATGCACTAAATAAAGAAAATAATAAAAAGATAATCATATTATAATAACAATAAAATACCATATTTATAATCATTAAGAAAGAAAAATTAAAAATATGCATAAATATTGTTAAGAGAAAAAAATGGCATTAATATTGAATTAAGAGACAGAAAAATTAAAAAAATGCATAAAATTGGGATAAAAGTACTGCTAGCAGAATTCGAATCATGCCCTCTCACTGACATTTGCAAAATGTTCTTACCATCCAGCCAAGGGACATACTTTGTTAAATGTAGCTACTACTAATATTTAAAGGAAATATTCTTGGGGGGGCGACCGCCCCCAATCTAGCTGTAGCTCTGCCACTGACTAAACTAATCATCCATTGGTACATCTTATTGGGAATATTCTTTTGGTGATTTGGTATTATTGTACTCGTATTGACAGGGATGGGAAATTTTACGAAAAACCCAACAATTATCAATTTCGTATAAATCGTCACATAACTCATAGATTTGATGTTGATAAACTAAATGGTGCAAAAGATTCGTGGGAACCGGCCCAAGATCCTCTGTACCACAACTTGTGTACCACAAGTGTGTACCACAAATGAGTAATTGACACATGTATATATAACAATTATAATAATTGTTATATATACATGTGTCAATTACTCATTTGTGGTACACACTTGTGGTACACAAATTGTGGTACAGAGGATCTATTGCCGTGGGAACCGGTAGAGTAATTAATTGGGCGATCGCGTGGTGTTTTTGGGAAGAAATGAATCTCTCTCTCTCTCTCTACATCTGATTATCCTGATGATGTACTCAAGCCCAACTCCATTTATTTTGCTGGACCTTCGTTGGGCCAGGGATGTTATTCCGCGGATGATTGGGGAATTTACGACTTTAATGATCGTACATTATTCTATACCCTTTGCACTCTTCGATCCGAGCTGTAAATACACAGTCTAGTAGATTAAAAAAATATATATTTTGATTATCTAAATTACAATTATAATTCAAAAAAATTATCATTCTTTGTCAATATAATTTTTTTTGTTTCATGCAAATAATCAAAATGTCTTAAAAATTAAGATCAATGTCAAAAATATAAATCTCAAGTATCCCTCAAAGATACATACATTCAAAACAAGACAACAAAATTAAAAAGCTCATCTCATTTTCAAAGTTTTGGATTGTTAATTTGGGTTCTATTGTTGTAAGTTGATATTAATATGGTAATTGATTTGCATAATTTCATATACAAAATAATATTATTCACGATGATGAGAAAATTGTTATATACTTATTTATATGAAAAAAAAATGTAATATTGCATTGATTGTTCCTCATTAATTGTTAAAACACTAAAATAATAAATGTTATTCCAATTAAAGTATATAAATGTTATCCTATTAAATGTTAAAAAAAATTCAAATAAATAATAATAACAAAAAACTCTAAATTTAAAAAAAAATAATAATTAAGTGAACCACTGGTTTACTGGTTTTACCGGTTCACTAGTTTTACCGGTTCAAACTGATTAATTTGAGGACTGGTTTTTAGGGATAAACCGGACCAGATTGAGAACCGATTAGCGGTTGAACCGGTCCAATCGGCCGGTCCAGTCTGATTTTAAAAACAGTGTCTATGCGAGTGCATGAGATGGAACTCGACAAGATGATATAGCTTGAGATGAAAATCAAAATCTTTGGGACAAATTTGACAATTTTGCATTTAAAAAGTAAACGTGAGTTGAAAGGAAAATGAGAAGGCAGCTTTTAATCAAATGAGAGAAAAGAGGAGAAGTTAGAGATTGTAGCTTTAGGAGTTTGAATGGGAATTAGAAACCAACTAAAATAAAATTAATCGTGATATATTTTCTAACAACAAGCAATCGCGGTACACGATACTCGCACGTGCAAATAAATTTAAGTGTAACGCATTATTTGAGAACTACCTAGCTTGATAAAAATTACAGTCCATTTGTATGTACATGAACAATTGATTTTAGCTTGATCACGTTAAGTTTGAGCTGTAGTTAAAGCATGAATCAAAATTTCGTTTCGAATGTATGTTTCGATCAGCCAAATATTGGAAACTTTTCGAGACTATTATGTTTCGGAAACATTAAGGAAAAATTATAAAAAGCGTTACTAAATTTAGGAAAATAACAGAGTTTAAGTCAAATTAATAGTTTCGGAATTACATCTTGTTTTCGTTTCGTCTTATTCAAAAACGGAAACTTTTCTATATTTTCGATGGAAAAGATGAAAATTTTGATCCATGAGTTAAAATGATAAAGTTATTTTATTTGCAATTTGTGAATTAAGGAATAGGAAGTGGTATATGGACTATTTCAATTTGACACGATTTCTCAAATTGATATCCAATCACAATGTACAACTAAGTGCTTAATAATCATAAGTTGTCAGCAATGAGAATTAAATCAATGAAAAGAACAAAAAGCCAATTGAAAATTCCGTTCAAATTAAAGTATTATAAATGAGAAAATTTATAGTTTGATGATTGAATTAAAAGAAAATAAACAATGCAATTCAATTCAATGGGACAGGGTAGAGTCATTGGGCGATCGTGTGGTGTTTTTGGGAAGAAATGAATCTTTCTGGGTCTCCGCATATGATTCTGATTTTGATCATGATGATCTGCTCATGCCTAACTCCATTTATTTTACTGACTTTGCTGATCATTATGTGACTTGTAAGTGAAAATGGAGACATGGACTACCTCAAACACGATCCTCAAGAAAATTTGTTCTATAAATTACTCTTGTAAAGTTTAGTTGTTATGTACTTGAAATAAAGATCGATATATAGACTTAAGATCTATGTGACCATCTGAATCTCCAAGGAAGATATATGAACGTTTTTTATTGATCATATCGATAACTTTAAAGAGTATGAAATTTCGATTAGAAATTGATTGCCTCAACAATCCATACTTATTCGAGGCGGAGTACATTCTTTTAGTGATTTGGTACTATTGCAACCATGTCGACAAGGATGACAAACTTATTTACTCATCTAAAAATGGGGCCAGATTTTCTCTAGAAAAAATGCCAATTTATCTATGTATTTTCAGAATTTCGTAGCCTTATAAATATGTGAACACGATTTTCGCTTTTCACCTAAAAGCGCTATTAAATCCGTGACCCACTTCCATTTCCAAAGTTTGCAACAGAGACAGACAGTATCTGAACCTTCCTTCAATTCCACGAAATAAATAAAATCTCTTTGATTTTCACTTTTTCTTCGAAAATCGCTTTACAAAAATTAAAGAATGTAGAAAACCCACTCCTCACTCCAGTTCAACACAAACTCCAAGTACTCAAATCCACCGCCCTTACCACTCCACACTCCCCAAAAATGGCCACTCAATTGAACCCAACTTTCTCACGCGCCACTTCACGCGCCGCCATCCCACCACCCCAAAACCCCATTCTAAGAAACCCACTTCTCCTTTTCGCGAAAGAACAACCATGTTACTTGATACAGCACAAAAGGAACAAATACAGAACAATGAGAAATTCAAGAATCTTTGTGGTAAATGAGGGGGA
This sequence comes from Penstemon barbatus, assembly GCA_003313485.2. Classification (NCBI taxonomy): domain Eukaryota; kingdom Viridiplantae; phylum Streptophyta; class Magnoliopsida; order Lamiales; family Plantaginaceae; genus Penstemon; species Penstemon barbatus. The sequence goes on from CM064884.1 coordinate 7,242,586, forward strand.
AGAGTCCTACTTGGACATGTGGAAGAAGGCTGTGGATCGTGAGAGAAAGAATGTTGAGTTTGAAAGAATTGCGGAAAATTCTGTTAAACAAGTACAGGGGAAAGAGGAGAGTGATGAAGATTTTGAGAGGAGGAACAATGAGTTCAAGAAACTTCTAGAGGTTTCATCTGAGGAAAGAGATAAGGTACAGAGAATGCAGGTCATTGATCGAGCTGCGGCCGCCATTGCAGCTGCTAAAGCGTTGTTGAAGGAGAATAAGGAGGAGGATTCGACGGATGTGAGAGTTGCAATTGATGGTGAAGAGATTGAAGATCAAGAAGAAGGTAAATTAAATTCAAGAAATTAAATCAATCTTAGTAATTTTCAATTGTTTGGTAAGTGTTATTAGTTGAAATATAAAAGAATATATATGTGTTGGGGTTGCAATTAATTAATTGTTATAATTTGAATTTAGGGATTTTAATTTGCTACTTAGGAATTTTTATTTGGTAACAAGGTGGCTGTAAGTGGAGAATATTATTAACAATGTTGAATCTTGTTTTTTACTAGGTGCTTTTGGCTAGTTTACATTGTTAAATGATATTTGGTATCCATTTTTGTTGTTAAACAAGTGATATTGGCCTACTAAAGTAGAACGAATCGATTATTTCTTTATCACCTTGTTTTTTCCTTCTAAAATGAGGGAATTGAAAAAAATGTGACAGGTGAGGAGCTTTTAGCCTCAATGTGAATGTTATTAAATTCATGATTATTTTTATATACGAAAGTATTAGCCTATGTTTGGTTCTTGAATTTTGGAACACTAAGGAAAACAAATAATAGAATATCAAGTTTCATTTTGTGTTCATTTTCCATATTATTTTTTTAATCGTTTTTACTCACTGAAATCCAAGAACAACCTTACTTAATGAGTATATGCCTTTTTGGGTGCCTGTTTTCATGAAATATATGCCTATAGTTTGTTTGTAAAGGATATGAGGTGAAGTAAAAAACTATCTGATATTTATCCAATGAAGCTACCTTGACTTTAATTGTAACCAGAAGAGTAAAACTACTAAATATGGACCTCATTTGTCGATATACTATTTAGCAATTATCAGATTGTTCACAGAATTATTGCCCTTCACAATATGAAGTTCGATGTACATTCCTGGCTAAATTTCATTATTTGGCTATTTGCTGATGTAGAACCTAATTTATTTCATTGCTTTGTGCTTGAAAATCAACTCTCCTTGTGCAGAGATCTTGAAAAGATTCAATTTTGTAGTATCTTAATTGTAATTAACAATTTGCCTATAATTGTTGTACTTAACAGTTTATGCTTATAATCTTTCCTAATGAACTTGACCAGGGGTTAAGAATGTAAGCTCTTTCTCACCTCAGTCAGGAAGCTCGAGTATAGGGACACCGGGTCCTAGTTTCTGGTCCTGGACACCTCCTGCAAATGAAGATGACCCATCAAATGAGATCGAACTAAAACCATCCGCACAAGCTTCTCCATCTCCATCTCGAAGCAACCCTATTCTCGAAAAAGAACGAGGTTTGGACTTTTTAACAATCCCATTTCAAAGTTCAATGCTTCCACCTCTTCAGTCACACGACAAAGTCGAGAAAGTGGACCAAAAAGAACCTCATTTGGAAGAGGAAAACGAACTCGGTGTTCAATTCTCAGCACATGCGGCTGAAGCTGCCGAAGCACTTAGTGAAATGAACGAGGTTTCGACCCAAGGAGTAAATGTAAATGGATCGAGGTGGTGGAAAGAGACTGGAATCGAACAAAGACCCGATGGGGTTTTATGTAAATGGACGCTTATTAGAGGTGTAAGTTCTGATGAAGGTGTTGAATGGGAAAACAAATATTGGGAAGCTGCAGATGAGTTTGGGTATAAGGAACTAGGATCGGAGAAATCGGGTCGCGATGCTGTGGGGAATGTTTGGCGGGAGTATTGGAGGGAATCAATGATGCAGGTTAGACATTATCAAATTCAAATGCTTTATGAGTGAAATGCAAAAATCCCCCTAATGCTTTGCCTAATTAGCAAAAATATATGAAGTTTTCATTGTATTTTGTGTAGTTGGCTTGAAACACATTTGAATAGTTTTAATTAATGGCTTCATTTATTGTGTGTAAGTGGATTTTTGTTGTTGCAGAATGAAGGGGTTGTTAATATTGAGAAAACGGCAGATAAGTGGGGAAAGAACATACAAGGAGACGAGTGGCAAGAGAAGTGGTGGGAGCATTACGGTGCTTCTGGCCAAGTGGAGAAGTGGGCTCACAAGTGGTGCAGCATTGATCCAAACACTCCCGTAGATGATGGACATGCTCATGTGTGGCACGAAAGGTACCAAAAATGTTTGGCTCTGTTTTTCTATACATTAGTAAATTTTATGTATCTTTCTCTCAGACACACAAACAAAGGGGGAAATACACACACACACACAAAAAAAAAATTAAATGGAAGCTCACTTTGAAGTCAAAATGTATGCAAAAGACTTTAGTGTAATTGATCTACACACGTGGGCAATAGGAAAAGGCACACTGCTAAATACCTAGATCAAGGTCTGTACTAGCACCGGGCAACTTAGGTACTTGCTTACACCCCATATTCTAGAAGGCCGCAAACTTTTAAGACGAGGGTGTTTAAGGCTAAAATATGACATGTAATTTTTTTTTATTACTTGTAACAATTGCTTTAAATGATGAAACAAGTCTTTTAAAATGAATATTGTAACAGATTATTTTTTTATTTATTAAATATAGATTGTAGACAAAAATTATGAACGAATATGTAATAAAAAAGATTAGGAAAATTGGTCCTCCTTTATTTATAGAAGAAGAAATGGAGGCTCACATTGACCTGTCGAAATCTATTCATGAGACATCAATATAATCGATCTACACACAGGGGCTATAAGACAAGGAACATTGCTCTTAGCTACCTGGATCGCTACTCTACAATGACCCTATTATATCGTGAGGGTATTCTAGTCTTTTTATCCTAACAAATAACATGTACTCTTTTTCTATAGTTGTAATAGTTTGTTTTAAGATTAAAATTATCAGAACTGCATTTACAATCGACTCTGTCACAAGAAAGATCAAGTGCATTGACAATTTCTCTACGGAATGTTAGGAAAAATAGAATATGAAAATAAATCAGTACTTTTGCATATAAATACAATTAAAAGGCCTCGATTTTGAATTTTGTTTAACTACTTCTTTATAGTATCATTTCATGCTCTCATTTTATAACTACTTCTTTATTCGTGATAGGTGGGGTGAGAAGTATGACGGACAAGGTGGCAGCACGAAATACACCGACAAATGGGCCGAGCGTTTTGAGGGCGATGGCTGGGCCAAATGGGGTGACAAATGGGACGAAAATTTTGATCCAAACGGACACGGAGTAAAACAAGGGGAGACTTGGTGGCAAGGCAAATACGGGGACCGTTGGAACCGAACTTGGGGTGAAGGTCACAATGGTTCTGGTTGGGTCCACAAGTACGGCAAAAGTAGCAGTGGGGAGCATTGGGACACTCATGAACCGCAAGAAACTTGGTACGAGCGGTTTCCACATTACGGTTTCTATCATTGCTTTGAGAATTCAGTTCAGTTACGTGAAGTCGAGAAACCATCTGAATGGGACTCGAATGATCTGTGATGGTCCTATTAGCTTATATTGGTAACCTTTTAATGTGTAACAAATTCAAAATAAATAGTAGTATTGTTTTACATAGTTGATATTTGGGTTGTATTTGTTTGACATAGAGAAGCCCATTTTAAATAAATACATAGTTGTGCCAGTGCTCTTAGTTTTATACTGCATACATATCCATGTTTCTTGTTTTTTATTTTGTTTAATGCAGTTTCTTTTGTATAAATCTGATTCTGAAATTATTTAATTTATTTATTTTCATATCTGGAGTCCTAATATAGAGAAGGGAGAGTGGAATAGATAAAACTCGTGATTGTCTTTCAAAGGTAGCACTTTTGGTCCTTTCTTTAGGCTACATTTGATTATTGGACTTTCAGTAAAAGAATACTCCTAAGTTTTATCATTTAATACATTGTCCTTATGTTTTACTCTGGTGAAATTCAAAATCAAGCATAGCCTTAAATATTCCGAATTTTTCTTTTTCTCATCTAATGTAATTTTTTTTGGTTCTATGCCTAATAAGTGTTCAAATTTATAATAACATATAGGGCCGCTTGGTAGGATCTAATAGGGGTATTAGGTCATATTATATGAGTTAATATGGGTTAATACAACGTTTGGTGGCATTGCTCTCTTACCAGTCAAATGGATTAAATCCTTACGATCCGGTATTAAGACTAGATTATAATCCACCCAGGCGTGGGTGGATTAGTTAATTCGGGTAAATATGGATTAGGTAAATATCACTAATAACCTCAAATTTATATATTTCATTTTAACATATCATTAAATATCATAAATTATTCTCAAATATCTGAAAATGGAAAAATATTATACATAAATAAATCACAAAATAAAATTTACATCAATTTAAAATTAACATTGAAGTATTTAATCAAATCTACCAAACATGATTTTAATATGACCTTCAATCCGACTCCAATCTAATCCACCTTAATCCCAACCCTACCAAACGGCCCCTATGTAAACATGTATGTACTTATCGATTGAGTACGTTTGCAACAATAAAGTTTAACACGAATATATAATATAAGATATTATACTACCCAAGTAGATGGAAGCTTTTATACGCAATTTTTATTTTATCATGCATAACATTATTGCATGAATTTACAAGTGTTTCATTTAAATTTGTGAGACTTTTAAGTATTGATGATTGAGGCCACATGAAAACACTGCTTAGCCTTCCGAGTTTATCTAGGTCGATTTTGAACGGACTGTATTGGGCTTCAAAGTGCTTTCTACTGTGTTGGGCTTTACTGTTTACAATATGTGGTCTTGGGCTTTATTTTCTTTTTATTTAAAGAATAGAAGAGCTATACTGTTGGGCTTAATTTTAGGGCTGTCAATGGGGCGGACTTCAATCCGGATCCGTCTGAATTCAGTCCAATTTATTAGGATAATCGTCCGAGTAGAGATTTGATGGACCTGATCCGATTATAAAGATCCGAAATTAAAAAATCATGGTGCGAATATGGATTTAGGTCGATCCGATCCGTTAAAGATACGTATCCGATCGACAACAAATAATCCGAATCCGACAAGATTTGATCCGATATAAATGGAGCCGGATCTGGACGAGCATGATCCGACCAGAATCCGACCCATTGACAGGCCTACTTAATTTCTATACTCTATATTTCATACTAAAATCTAATTTCAAAACATATAATAAGCTGTTTATAATCTTAAATGCCCGGCCGTAAGTAAAACACTAGGGGCCTGTTTGTTTGGTGTTTCGGAAAGTAGTATGGGAGAATAGTGGGTGTTTGTGAAATAATCTCGATTTGCGTAATGTTATTTATTTGGATTTTAAGAGAGTGGTTTGAGAAATAAAGTAGGTGTAGGTTTTTTTTTGGAAGAGTGAGATTGTAGGTATAAATATGTAAGATTTTATGTCAAATCATGTTTGTTATGTGAGATAAATGGTGTAAGAGATAGGTTATTTTATATTATATCAAATCAGAGTAGAGTTTATATAGGTGTTGTTTGAAAATTGTTGTTTGTCTGGCTTTTGAGAAAGTAGTTTGAGAAAATTGAGAGATGAAAAATTTGTTTCAGAAAGTAGAAAGTATGTTTGTTTGGCATATCCCAAACATGAAAATTTTTTGGGAAACGCCAAACAAACAGCCCCTAGATTTTTTTTTGCATATTATCAAAGAACATTGAGCCTTTTTAATTTTATTGTTTTTATTTTCCCACCAAAATATGATTCCATATTTATCCTTTATATATTTATTTTTCTCTTCCCCTTCAATTTCCCTTCTCTTTGGGTAAAACTATGAAGGAAAAAATATATTCGATACGCTTTCAAAAGAATTAATCAGTATAAGAATTCGTGAAACAAAAAAAAAAAAAAAAAAAAAATAGTACAAATTACTAACATAAAAGAAAGAGATCTCAATACGTGTAGTCAAAAGTCTCCAGCTAGAAATTCATGAAACCTTAAATTTGATTGGGCACCAACCTGAACCTGGTCTGGTCACCCTATGACGAAACCTTGACTTTGAAATGGCTAGAAACTTGGCATTTAAATTAAAATTTCTCCGTCCAACCTCTTTTTCCTTTTTCAATCAATTATTAATATTTTCGTCGTCTAGCATTAATGAATTTCTTATGGATTACTCCTCTGTTTATTATCTGTCATTTTCTAGGAAAAAAATTAGTTTCAATTTATTTGTAACTTTAGGATTTCAATACATTATTAATTACATATTTTAGACATGTAAAAGAAAAGTAAAAGAGAGAGTTATTTTATAAATATAGCTTAATTACATATTTTAGACATGTAAAAGAAAAGTAAAAGAAAGAGTTATTTTATAAATATAGCTAATGATGAGATAAATAAAAAATAACAATAATTTAGTTTTATATATTATTTTTTCATAAAACTGATACTATTTAGAATAGGTACATTAATATGTGAGAAAACATGTAAAATGACAAATAATTTAGGACATATGAAGTAACTTTTGTGAATTCATCCCTCTTATCAATATAGTGTAACACATTCATTCCTCCTAAATTTGTCGAATCAGACGAGTCTCTCTCATCAATGTAGTATAATACATTTGTTCGTCTTAAAACATCCTAATATTGACGAAAATTGATGTATTTTGAATTTAAGAGTGACGAATATATTACACTACATTGATGAGAGGGGTGCATCTAATACGGAAAATTTAAAAGAGACAAATGTGTTCCACTGTATTAATAATATGGACGGTCTATTACGAAAAATTTAAAAGGGACAAATGTGTTACACTACATTGATAATATAGACAAATCTGCTATAAAAAAAAATTAAGAGGGACAAATATAAAAAAGCTGGCTCATGTGGAGGATGAAAAGTGCGATTAACTTTATAAAATTATAGGATAATTAAATTGTAAATTCCATCCGAACTACATCAATTATGTCAAAGTTGAAAAAACATGAAATACCCTTGAATTTAGTAGACTAAAGTATGACTCGCACTTTTGGTCTCTCTTATATTTTGACTTTATCACTTTCGTTCATTTTAAATTTTTTGTAGCAGATGTGTCTCTCTTATCAATGTAATGTGACACATTCGTCCCTCTTAAAGTTTTCATAGCTGATTCATCACTTTTATCAATGTAGTATAATACATTTGTACTTTAATTTTTGTCCATTTTAGGCAATTTTTTATTTTTTGCCCTCTAAAGTGGATGCTTTGCAAACTTGGCCATTTATATGCTACCTCAACAATATACGATGAAGACAATAAATGACATATATTTTCAAGGTAACACAATAAATGATCAATTTTGAAACGCAAAAATATATATGTGCCTCCATTTTAGGATGTATTTTGGATTTAAGAAGGACGAATGTGTTACTGTATATTGACAAGAGGGACGAATGCATTACACAACATTGATAGATGGACTAATGTAATACATATTGATAATATGGACGCATCTGTAATGAGGAAAAACACTCTTGATACTAAATTTTAGTTCAAAAAATACATTTGTTATCGAACTTTTTGAGAAAATACAGTTTATACCATGATTAACACCCTATTGACACATTTAGTTTTGCCGTCAATTTTCGAAGAGAATTCAGCACACGACGCTCATTGTGTTCGTTAAGTTGACAATGGGGGAAAACAAGCACGGGTTTTAAAGATCCATCATTGTTAATTTAACAGGTACGTGCTGAATTCCATTTCGAAAATTTATCAGGAAAAATAGATGTTTCAAGAGGGTATGAATCATAATATGAAATATATTTTTTCAAAAAGTTTGATATCAAATATATATTTTGGACTAAAGTTTGATGTCAAAAATATTTTTCCCTATTTATAAAATTTGAGTAACTTATTTTCTGGTAAATTCTCAAGCTTTGTTTTTATCAAAATCCTTAACTCTTCCACAATATTCTGGAGAAGAAAATTTTGTCGGCCAAACATATATAATTAGTATAAATAACAATTCTTTGTTTAATTATGTATACTAATTACAATTTCAAATTTAGAAATCCATTTGTATATTTCTCTAGTCTAACAACAGATTCTTTAATCGGTCACATCATCATTTTCAAAATTTCTTAAAAAAAACAGATTTTCCACCCTTTTCTAGTTAGTCAATCCGAGAAAATCTTTAACAATTTCCCATATCTTTTGTCTTTTTACAAATAAAGGTTTGATGCATTCACGCATCTGTTGAGATAGTAACTTAATGATATAAATTTTAATGAAATTCTAAGTATTTGATCTTTGTAATAAAAAAATTAAAATGACAATTGATTTATAGTACTATATGCAGCTTCTGAAAAATTATTGCCCTTTTTGTCTCACATTTCTGTGAGAACTTCCGGAGATAAATTGAGATTGAAATAGTGTAATGTATAAAATATTTTATATCAAATCATGTTTGTTATGTGAATCAAGTTACTTATGCCAAATCAATGTAGAGTTTGTGTATATTTTTTGTAGAGTAGTAAAATTAATGTGATTTATTTGGGAAAATTGAGGAAAAATAAGTTTATATTTTAAAATAAGAAATATTATTTGTTTGATTTTTCAGAGAGCACAAAAATACTCTCTGAAATATGAGACAACAGTTGTTTTACTTTATGATTATAAATTACTTTTTATATGTTACAAAAGAAAAATCAAAATTTAATTGAAAACTAAAACTGTTATATATCTATATCAAACATGCCCTTAAAAGCAATTTTCTTATTTTACAAAAGTCAGTCCAGTCGTACAAGTATGTCCAAAAGGACAAATAATAATAATACTATCTCGATTTCATATTAATTAACATAGTTATCAAATTCTTTTATTTTAAATTAATTTGACATGTAACTATCATTAGGGATTTATTTGTAAAATTTATAAATATGACATGAAATAGTTATGGTAAAAAATGCCGTCAGGGTTGATTGTAATATTTTTTATTTAATTGGGGGGGGGGGGGGGATATAATATTTTTAAAATTTTCATTGATTTAAAATTGTTCATAGCCAATTCAATCGTTATTTCAACTAATTTCATCAATTTCAATTTAAATCGTTTTAACCCGACGTTTCAAGTCTTTTTAACTAAGTTCATTTAAAGCATTTTCGATCGATTTAACTTAGTTTTAACCATAATTCATCGATTTTTAACAACTTTCATTAATTTAAACCGTTTTGATCAATTTAATCAACTTTCTTCGATTTGAACGGTTTTTGATCAATTTAAATAACAGTTTCACTCATTTAATCAATTTTTTTCACTAATATCATCGATTGAAAACGTTTTAACCGATTTTACTATATTTTTCATAAATTTTCATCCATAATTTTTTTTTATTCAATTCCAACCCGTTAATCATTTTTGATAGATTTTATTTTTAGACAGCCCATGAGAGAAATGAGTGATTGTAGTGTTAATTGGTCATGCGTTTCATTGATTGTCTTAGGGCATCTCTAATAACTGGTGGGGAGATGCCCTAGAGGGTATATGGGGGGAAGGGGGAAAAAAATTTCATCTCTAATGACTAGGGGGAGGGAGAGGGTATACAGACTAGAGGGACCCTGGAGGGACCTTGAAGGGAGGGGGAGGGGGAGCTTCTCCCATCCAAGCTCCCTCCTTCACATGCTATTTTTTTTTTTTTTGTGATTTTGTTTTGTGTTATTTGGTTTTTTTATCTTTATTTAAAAATAAAAAATTCCTAAAATTTGTATATTATTTGCAGATAATTGTTTTTAATTATAAAAATATAACTTTCATTTCATTAAATTAACACTATTATTTTAATATTGATTTGTTTTATTAATTTTGGGGTTGTATTTATCACCCAAAAATAATTCTTTCTAAAAATTTAAAATAATACGATACAATCATGAAATCATGTTCGACTAAAACATAGACGAATATGGCGGAGATGATGAATTTTCTTATATGAATTAATTTAATATTTGATGTAATTTTTTATTTTCTAAGTTCCCTAATGTACTTTTGATTTTAAATTAATGTTAATTTTGAATTTATTTTTGGTGTAGTAGTAATAATAATAATAATAATAATAATAATAATGGAGAAGGATAAAATTTATTATTAAATGAGTTTGATAGAATGAGTCATTAGAGATGACTAAAAATCTAGGAAGAGAGGGAGAGGGAGGGGGAGAGGGAGAGGGTATTCCCTCTCGGAGTCATTAGAGATGCTCTTACCTGTCTTGCACATAATTGTGCCAACATTGGAATATTGTATATCTATATCACCAGGGACGGACGTCAATGGGGACTGGGGGGGGGCCATGGTCCCCCCAGGAAAAAAATATTTTTTTATAGTTATATATATATATATATATACTTGCTATATTTGACATAGAAAAGTATGTGGTGGAGTGGTAAGGCTCATGATATTTTGTTAAAGGTCTAGTGTTCAATCCTTGTAGTTGTCATTTTTTGTTTCCTTCTTTCATTAAAATTGAATTGTGTTTAACATTAAAAAATTGATATTGCATGACTTTTAGTTCGGTGGGCATTATTAATATTTGGAAAAGTTCTTGGACATTGTGTAGGAGTCTTATGTTCAATTTCTTAAATTAAGCTTTTTTTTCATGAACATTCAATTTATTTTAACTATTTAAGGCATGATTTAAGTGGGCATTATCTGAACATTGTATTAGTTTCTTTGTTATTTTTATCAAAAATCGATAAAATATCGAGTTTGATACAGAAAAAAAATTTCGCCCCCGAAAGAAAATGGTTTAGCTCCGTCCCTAATCGGCCCCCCCAAGAAATGGGGTCTAGGTCCGTCCCTGTATATCACATCCAATTAACTAAGAAAACTGTACCGAATACACTTGCAAAAAGAAACAAAATTTACATAGATGGAACGAATATGAATAATGATTTTAGGACAACAGCATAAGACAATAAAGCATATAGTGTTGTCATTCAGTATCCAAACGTTTTGGAGGTGAATTGGGGCTTAATTCCACTTTGTACCCTCAAATTAGATTATTTTTTCACTTTGCATCCTTAGAGCATCACCAGCGGTGTACCCAAATATTAGATCCAAATTCTTCATTTGCACCCTGCTACAGTGTTTTGCACTCTCTGAAAAAGTTTTTTCTGTAGCAATTGACATCAAAAGTATGAACCCATTTTTAAAATCAATTTAAACTAAATTTATTTCACTAACTTAAAATTAAAGTCTATTTAAAAATACAATCAAAAGTAATTTTGGACTAAAGAAAAAAAAATTCAAAATGTTTGTAATTTTTTAATTACTATTAATTCTAGACAATTAGCTCATTGATGGTGTTTTCATTACTTTTTTCAAGTGCGGATTTATATTTTATGTAATCATTATTCTATTTTTGACATGCTTTTTTTATCCATTTGAATCAAAATTTGATATTATATTATGAAAAGTTTTGTGATAATATTTTTATCTGTGTGTCAATTTATGATTAGATACTGAGATTTCATATAAGATTTTTTTGTTGAAATTTCTTATCAGATTTCTTTCCCACATCGTATACATGTCAATTTATGATTGGATGTTGAAAATGGGTTCAGCAATTTTGAGGGCTCAAATTTGGGTTCAATTGGAAATAAATGGGTCTTGGATGCATTTTGCACTTCCCTTTAGGTCCTCACTGTGAGGTGTTTTTTGCAAATTTTGAACCTAAACTAATTTGGGCTCCCAGATGGGTACACCACTGGTGATGCACTGGTGATGCTCTTATAAATTAGTTATCCAACTCCGAGAAAGGACAAGTTTGGTATGAAAAAAATTCCTATATTTTTTTCACTAGTTATTTTTTCTATCAATTGATTGTTGAACGACCCTAAAAAATATTTTGATCGAATTCTATACATCTCCACCAAAATAACGAAAAGTGTTTATTTTTTGGGATCAGTCTATCGAATAGTTTATATATTTGATATTTTCCCTTGATATACATTTTTTCTAAATATTTCTAAAAAAAATCTGAATTTTTTCTATATTTGATCATGCAAAATATACCATGTAAACTAAATTTTAATTAGTGGTATCAATATAGTGAGAAGATTGTAGTGTAGGTTTGAGAACTTTTGTATGATTCTAAGTTTTCTATATGTCATTTTGGATGTGAAGAACAATGTGACTTTTAGACCAAAACTTGAATTATTTTCTATCTTTAATCGAGAGAAATGTTTCCATGCTCGTTCAATATAAAGGAGGTAAAAAATGATGTGATCAATAAAAATAAAGGGTAACATCATAAATAGCAAACATGCTCTTCCTGCAGCTAGAAAAGTTGTTGAAGACAATGGATGTAAAGTAAAGACATTAAGATATTTTAAGGATGTAAAGTGTGATAATTACTTTTTGAAGGTGCAAAATACAAATATAGGCTGATTTGGAGGTGTAAAAGTTAAATTAAGCCGTGAATTGGTCATGCCTGTGCTTATACTTATTTCTAGCAAGAATTTCTAGCAAGAAATCCAAATTTTAACCCTTTCGGAGGAGATCTACTTCCCTATCTTGCATAGAATTGTGCCAACATACAAAAATATGAATTATGAATTTAAGGACAAATTTTCTAAGAGAAAATAAAAGGAATTTACGGATAACCGAATAAAACAATAAATTATCCAAACGTTTTGTCATTTTTTTTTTATAATTATGTTTTGTCATATCTTGATGACTAGATTGAAAGGTTTCGTCTCATAGTTCGGCTCAAATGCTAGAACTCTGGCCAATTGTGTTAGTAGAAAACTCTTCCCGACGTTAGTGTAAGCTTGTACACCTATGTTAAAAAAAAAAAAAAAAAAAACTCTTCTATTTGTTTTTGGGAGAAACTTGCAAGCATGAATTATTATTTAATGTTTTCAATTTTTTTTCCATGCTTCATAATTTATATATTAATCTTTTTTTAGTGTTATTCGTTTTAGATTCTGAATAAAATAAAAACATTTTCTTTACATGGGCATTCTTCTTAGCTACCATTTCATATCTTTCATATAATGGTCGAAGTACAATACATCGGTGAGGAATTTAAATTAACCTAAATCTATATTTACCTCATATATTTTGGATTAATTATGAATTTTCTTAATCATATTGGTCTCCATAATCTTATTTAGGGGTATGGCACCATGCTGCAGGTAATAGTTCCTCCCTAGCTAATGCAGTACGTACGTTTTCAACTTAAGGTCCGTGACCTCTCTGTTTTCGGCAAAAAGGAGGACTTCTCTGTATTATTCAATTGAGAAGTCCCTTTTTCAGAGATTGGGGGGAGAGCCGATTCTCTTGCCTTAATTGTGGGAGTTTACTCCTTATTTGGGATAGTTAATTAACTACTCTTTTTTTTCTAATTAAAAAAATGATCGGGTCGGGTTAGTTCGAATGGGTGTACCCACCCGTCTCAAATCAACAATATCACTTCTATATCTCATCAAATTATAATTCCGAAATGTTGGAGATACTGGAAAAAGAGTTTTAGAACAAATGCTTTCTTGAATTGGATATATATCTCAACATTTTAAAAGAGAATCTTTATTGCATAATTGCAAAGTAAACATTAATATATAAAAGCTTTTAAGAATTGCATATGTATATAATAATACAAGATAAATAATATATCCAATTATGGATATATTTTAATTATGAGAAGACGAAAGAGCAAAAATCGAGGGAAATGAGATATAATACTTTGCTCCAAAAACATAATTCAACTTGAATGATATGAACTCCAAAGTTTGAATTATGTTTTTGAGAAAAAATGAACTCGATGCAAAAACACTATTCGTGCTTTGCCCAACTTATAAAAAATTATCATGTGTTATTTTTTAGTTTGTAAGAAAAATCAATTTGATATTACTCCATAAACCATGAGGAGGTTTTTGTCATTTTTTAAAGTAACAGGGGGTTATTGTCCAATTTTAAAGTTAACAGGGTGTCATTGATAATTTTTTAGGTTAAGGTGGATATTTTTACATCATTTGGTGGAGCAATAATTGTAATTTCAGTTTAGGAGAGATTTTTCTGCTAATAAAAAGCACAAGAATCCTTAATTTACAAAAATCCTGTCCCTTATTCGGTATTTGAAAATTTTAGTCAAGTTTATCACCTCTTATAATTAACCCTCTGTGCCATTGTTACTGACTTTTACTGGAATATTCCATGAATTTCCAACTTCACCCTTAGGGAGTTATAAAAAATTCTCCGATATTATCAAAAGTTATAGGGAGGTTTTTGTCATTGTTAGTGACTTTTACTGGAATATTCCGTGAATTTTCAACTTCACCTTTACGGAGTTATAAAAAATTCTCTGGTATTATCAAAAGTTATAGGGAGGTTTTAGTCATTTTTTAAGTCAATAAGGGGTTATTATCAAATTTTAAAGTTAAAAGTGGTCACTAACAATTTTTTATGTTAAGAGGGTTATTTTTACATCATTTGGAGGGACTATAATCGTCATTTTGATTTAAGAGAAGTGTTTTGCTAATAAAAATAAGTACACGAGAGGTTTGCTAATAAAATAACACAAATTTTTTTTTTTTATAATCAAACAAAGTATAAGGGGTGTTTTTGCATTTAGTTTATTTTTTCTGAAAAACTCAACTAGACTTTTGAGTTTAAACCGTCCAAAGTTGAATTATGCATTTGGAGCAAATTGTTATATTTCATTTCTTGAAGGGAAAAAAAATGAAAAATATACCTAAGTTAGAATTTTTTTATGTTGAAGCACGGTGAGCAGTAAATAAAGTTTAAATATGTGACCTAAATTAATAAAATAGTTATATTACAAAACTTTTATTAGAAAAAGTTACATGTTTAAATTTTGAAAATAAAGATTATATCATGTTCGAGAAAGATATAATATCCAACTGAATTCGAATAAAATTCTATAGACTAAAAAATTTAGATACTAGCACGATCTGAAATCCCAATCAGACTGTTAATTCTATAATATTGAATTTATATATGTAAACTGATTGAGTGTAAAATGAATAAATTGCAGAGAGAATGAAAAAGTAATCTGGAAGAATTCTTATTGAATAATAGTGTAAATCTCATATCAATCCATCAATCATGTCAAATATCTCTGCTTGGTGCATTGTGATCACCCCCCAACACGGCACGTCTTGTCCAAAATAAATGGCCCGTCTCTGCAGACACCAACTCATTATTAATAACCTCGGCAAATACGGTCCGTTACTGTTCAAACATAAGAGATCTGCAGACACCAACTCATTAACAACCTCTGCAAATACGGCCAGTTACTGTTCAAACATCAGAGATTGCAGGACAACGGTACAATAATCTGGTTGAATATTATTGGTTTGTAAATATATAATCAGGATCACAGTTTCTACCATTGATTATATATAATCCAACGTCTCAAAATCAATCCGGGTTTAATATTAATAACACAACTGCAGCAAAGAATTTTACTTTCAAAAAACATTCTATCTTCCACTGGTCAGTTATATACAGTTAAGTAAGCCATTTTAAAACTACATATTTAAACTATTCAATGGCCGTTAATCAAGTAGCGATTCCTCCACTCGGTCAACCCCCACTAGCTCGACATTTTATTGGTAATTTTGTTGAAGGCACAATAATTTGTGCCACGTGTCGCGGAGAAGTAAGTAGACTTCACAAATATAAGGGGTTTGATGTTTTATCATACCCAAATGGAGAGGGTTTGAACAATAACTTCATGATTATACGTCGAGTGATGTAAGTTTTAAATTTTTTATGTTTTTTTACATGATTTTGCTATATTACAAGTCACATAATGAATTTTTATTATATTGCAGGTCTGGGTTTATTCGTGTGGGTCCACTTAATCGTGGACTTACTCCTACATATTGTGTATGTAATAGACAAATCGGCTGGTTTTTGGTAAGTGTAAAAATGTTAAATATAATTCTATTAATTTTTTTTCCTTTGTTAATTTTTTTTTTGTTTGCAGCCTACCACTAGAGTTTATTTCTTTCCTATAGAGTAAGTGTATTTAGTGTTGTTTTGTGTTTATTTTGAATATTTTTGATCAATTTTTTAAAAATTTTCAGACAACTCGTGATCCGTCATAATCCGAATGTTGAAACTGTGGATGAAGTTATTGTTCTTCCTGCTCCTTGGCCGTGATTTTTGTGGAAGATTCATAGGATTTATTTTTATGAGTTAGAATAATTATTTTATGTAATATTTGATTTAGATATTTGATGTTGGATTTTTATTTTTAATGTTTGTTGACACTGTGTTGGATTTGGGAAGTGACATTTGTATTTTCAAACACACACCGAAGGAAAGACCCAGAAAAACACTTCTCTCTTTTTTCTGGGTCTTCTTCTTATTCACTTTTATTTGGGCTTTCGAATTTTTGCAATTTATTTTTATTTATACTGTTTGCGGTTGCTGTTGTGTGTGGTTGGCCTTTTTATTTATACTGTGTGACCTAGTCTTCCAAACGTTGGATGATATTTGAGACGTTGGAACACTAAATTAGACTGTTGCGGAATTCTTATTGAATAATAGTCTAAATCTCATATCAATCCATCAATCATGTCAAATATCTCTGCTTGGTGCATTGTGATCACCCCCCAACACGGCACGTCTTGTCAAAAATAAATGGCCCGTCTCTGCAGACACCAACTCATTATTAATAACCTCGGCAAATACGGTCCGTTACTGTTCAAACATAAGAGATCTGCAGACACCAACGCATTAACAACCTCTGCAAATACGGCCAGTTACTGTTCAAACATCAGAGATTGCAGGACAACGGTACAATAATCTGGTTGAATATTATTGGTTTGTAAATATATAATCAGGATCACAGTTTCTACCATTTATTATATATAATCCAATGTCTCAAAATCAATCCGGGTTTAATATTAATAACACAACTGCAGCAAACAATTTTACTTTCAAAAAACATTCTATCTTCCACTAGTCAGTTATATACAGTTAAGTAAGCCAATTTAAAACTACATATTTAAACTATTCAATGGCCGTTAATCAAGTAGCGATTCCTCCACTCGGTCAACCCCCACTAGCTCGACATTTTATTGGTAATTTTGTTGAAGGCACAATAATTTGTGCCACGTGTCGCGGAGAAGTAAGTAGACTTCACAAATATAAGGGGTTTGATGTTTTATCATACCCAAATGGAGAGGGTTTGAACAATAACTTCATGATTATACGTCGAGTGATGTAAGTTTTAATTTTTTTATGTTTTTTTACATGATTTTGCTATATTACAAGTCACATAATGAATTTTTATTATATTGCAGGTCTGGGTTTATTCGTGTGGGTCCACTTAATCGTGGACTTACTCCTACATATTGTGTATGTAATAGACAAATCGGCTGGTTTTTGGTAAGTGTAAAAATGTTAAATATAATTCTATTAATTTTTTTTTTGTTTTCAGCCTACCACTAGAGTTTATTTCTTTCCTATAGAGTAAGTGTATTTAGTGTTGTTTTGTGTTTATTTTGAATATTTTTTTTCCCATTTTTGATCAATTTTTTAAAAAATTTCAGACAACTCGTGATCCGTCATAATCCGGATGTTGAAACTGTGGATGAAGTTATTGTTCTTCCTGCTCCTTGGCCGTGATTTTTGTGGAAGATTCGTAGGATTTATTTTTATGAGTTAGAACAATTATTTTATGTAATATTTGATTTAGATATTTGATGTTGGATTTTTATTTTTAATGGTTGTTGACACTGTGTTGGATTTGGGAAGTGACATTTGTATTTTCAAACACACACCGAAGGAAAGACCCAGAAAAACTCTTCTCTCTTTTTTCTGGGTCTTCTTCTTATTCACTTTTATTTGGGCTTTCGAATTTTTGCAATTTATTTTTATTTATACTGTTTGCGGTTGCTGCTGTGTGTGGTTGGCCTTTTTATTTATACTGTGTGCGGTTTCTTCTTATTTTTATTTTTGCAATTTGGCCTTTTTAACCTTGATGAGGAAGGGCGCGCAAAAAAGCAACTGTGTGCGGTTGCTGCTTCAAATATCATCCGGAACTTTTCTTTTATGCCTGATAATGAAATTGAAATGGGCCAGAATCATCATTGTCGGGAAACAATGTTTCAATGTTTGGAAGATTATGTTACTGTTGCGGAATTCTTATTGAATAATAGTGTAAATCTCATATCAATCCATCAATCATGTCAAATATCTCTGCTTGGTGCATTGTGATCACCCCCCAACACGGCACGTCTTGTCCAAAATAAATGGTCCGTCTCTGCAGACACCAACTCATTATTAATAACCTCGGCAAATACGGTTCGTTACTGTTCAAACATAAGAGATCTGCAGACACCAACTCATTAACAACCTCTGCAAATACGGCCAGTTACTGTTCAAACATCAGAGATTGCAGGACAACGGTACAATAATCTGGTTGAATATTATTGGTTTGTAAATATATAATCAGGATCACAGTTTCTACCATTGATTATATATAATCCAATGTCTCAAAATCAATCCGGGTTTAATATTAATAACACAACTGCATCAAACAATTTTACTTTCAAAAAACATTCTATCTTCCACTAGTCAGTTATATACAGTTAAGTAAGCCAATTTAAAACTACATATTTAAACTATTCAATGGCCGTTAATCAAGTAGCGATTCCTCCACTCGGTCAACCCCCACTAGCTCGACATTTTATTGGTAATTTTGTTGAAGGCACAATAATTTGTGCCACGTGTCGCGGAGAAGTAAGTAGACTTCACAAATATAAGGGGTTTGATGTTTTATCATACCCAAATGGAGAGGGTTTGAACAATAACTTCATGATTATACGTCGAGTGATGTAAGTTTTAAATTTTTTATGTTTTTTTACATGATTTTGCTATATTACAAGTCACATAATGAATTTTTATTATATTGCAGGTCTGGGTTTATTCGTGTGGGTCCACTTAATCGTGGACTTACTCCTACATATTGTGTATGTAATAGACAAATCGGCTGGTTTTTGGTAAGTGTAAAAATGTTAAATATAATTCTATTAATTTTTTTTCCTTTGTTAATTTTTTTTTTTGTTTGCAGCCTACCACTAGAGTTTATTTCTTTCCTATAGAGTAAGTGTATTTAGTGTTGTTTTGTGTTTATTTTGAATATTTTTGATCAATTTTTTAAAAATTTTCAGACAACTCGTGATCCGTCATAATCCGAATGTTGAAACTGTGGATGAAGTTATTGTTCTTCCTGCTCCTTGGCCGTGATTTTTGTGGAAGATTCATAGGATTTATTTTTATGAGTTAGAATAATTATTTTATGTAATATTTGATTTAGATATTTGATGTTGGATTTTTATTTTTAATGTTTGTTGACACTGTGTTGGATTTTGGAAGTGACATTTGTATTTTCAAACACACACCGAAGGAAAGACCCAGAAAAACACTTCTCTCTTTTTTCTGGGTCTTCTTCTTATTCACTTTTATTTGGGCTTTCGAATTTTTGCAATTTATTTTTATTTATACTGTTTGCGGTTGCTGTTGTGTGTGGTTGGCCTTTTTATTTATACTGTGTGACCTAATCTTCCAAACGTTGGATGATATTTGAGACGTTGGAACACTAAATTAGACTGTTGCGGAATTCTTATTGAATAATAGTCTAAATCTCATATCAATCCATCAATCATGTCAAATATCTCTGCTTGGTGCATTGTGATCACCCCCCAACACGGCACGTCTTGTCAAAAATAAATGGCCCGTCTCTGCAGACACCAACTCATTATTAATAACCTCGGCAAATACGGTCCGTTACTGTTCAAACATAAGAGATCTGCAGACACCAACGCATTAACAACCTCTGCAAATACGGCCAGTTACTGTTCAAACATCAGAGATTGCAGGACAACGGTACAATAATCTGGTTGAATATTATTGGTTTGTAAATATATAATCAGGATCACAGTTTCTACCATTTATTATATATAATCCAATGTCTCAAAATCAATCCGGGTTTAATATTAATAACACAACTGCAGCAAACAATTTTACTTTCAAAAAACATTCTATCTTCCACTAGTCAGTTATATACAGTTAAGTAAGCCAATTTAAAACTACATATTTAAACTATTCAATGGCCGTTAATCAAGTAGCGATTCCTCCACTCGGTCAACCCCCACTAGCTCGACATTTTATTGGTAATTTTGTTGAAGGCACAATAATTTGTGCCACGTGTCGCGGAGAAGTAAGTAGACTTCACAAATATAAGGGGTTTGATGTTTTATCATACACAAATGGAGAGGGTTTGAACAATAACTTCATGATTATACGTCGAGTGATGTAAGTTTTAAATTTTTTATGTTTTTTTACATGATTTTGCTATATTACAAGTCACATAATGAATTTTTATTATATTGCAGGTCTGGGTTTATTCGTGTGGGTCCACTTAATCGTGGACTTACTCCTACATATTGTGTATGTAATAGACAAATCGGCTGGTTTTTGGTAAGTGTAAAAATGTTAAATATAATTCTATTAATTTTTTTTTTGTTTTCAGCCTACCACTAGAGTTTATTTCTTTCCTATAGAGTAAGTGTATTTAGTGTTGTTTTGTGTTTATTTTGAATATTTTTTTTCCCATTTTTGATCAATTTTTTAAAAAATTTCAGACAACTCGTGATCCGTCATAATCCGGATGTTGAAACTGTGGATGAAGTTATTGTTCTTCCTGCTCCTTGGCCGTGATTTTTGTGGAAGATTCGTAGGATTTATTTTTATGAGTTAGAACAATTATTTTATGTAATATTTGATTTAGATATTTGATGTTGGATTTTTATTTTTAATGGTTGTTGACACTGTGTTGGATTTGGGAAGTGACATTTGTATTTTCAAACACACACCGAAGGAAAGACCCAGAAAAACTCTTCTCTCTTTTTTCTGGGTCTTCTTCTTATTCACTTTTATTTGGGCTTTCGAATTTTTGCAATTTATTTTTATTTATACTGTTTGCGGTTGCTGCTGTGTGTGGTTGGCCTTTTTATTTATACTGTGTGCGGTTTCTTCTTATTT
The DNA here is from genome assembly GCA_003313485.2 of Penstemon barbatus. Taxonomy (NCBI): domain Eukaryota; kingdom Viridiplantae; phylum Streptophyta; class Magnoliopsida; order Lamiales; family Plantaginaceae; genus Penstemon; species Penstemon barbatus. Next base: position 7,263,769 of record CM064884.1, read on the forward strand.
TTATTTTTGCAATTTGGCCTTTTTAACCTTGATGAGGAAGGGCGCGCAAAAAAGCAACTGTGTGCGGTTGCTGCTTCAAATATCATCCGGAACTTTTCTTTTATGCCTGATAATGAAATTGAAATGGGCCAGAATCATCATTGTCGGGAAACAATGTTTCAATGTTTGGAAGATTATGTTACTGTTGCGGAATTCTTATTGAATAATAGTGTAAATCTCATATCAATCCATCAATCATGTCAAATATCTCTGCTTGGTGCATTGTGATCACCCCCCAACACGGCACGTCTTGTCCAAAATAAATGGTCCGTCTCTGCAGACACCAACTCATTATTAATAACCTCGGCAAATACGGTTCGTTACTGTTCAAACATAAGAGATCTGCAGACACCAACTCATTAACAACCTCTGCAAATACGGCCAGTTACTGTTCAAACATCAGAGATTGCAGGACAACGGTACAATAATCTGGTTGAATATTATTGGTTTGTAAATATATAATCAGGATCACAGTTTCTACCATTGATTATATATAATCCAATGTCTCAAAATCAATCCGGGTTTAATATTAATAACACAACTGCATCAAACAATTTTACTTTCAAAAAACATTCTATCTTCCACTAGTCAGTTATATACAGTTAAGTAAGCCAATTTAAAACTACATATTTAAACTATTCAATGGCCGTTAATCAAGTAGCGATTCCTCCACTCGGTCAACCCCCACTAGCTCGACATTTTATTGGTAATTTTGTTGAAGGCATAATAATTTGTGCCACGTGTCGCGGAGAAGTAAGTAGACTTCACAAATATAAGGGGTTTGATGTTTTATCATACACAAATGGAGAGGGTTTGAACAATAACTTCATGATTATACGTCGAGTGATGTAAGTTTTAAATTTTTTATGTTTTTTAACATGATTTTGCTATATTACAAGTCACATAATGAATTTTTATTATATTGCAGGTCTGGGTTTATTCGTGTGGGTCCACTTAATCATGGACTTACTCCTACATATTGTGTATGTAATAGACAAATCGGCTGGTTTTTGGTAAGTGTAAAAATGTTAAATATAATTCTATTAATTTTTTTTCCTTTGTTAATTTTTTTTTTTTGTTTTCAGCCTACCACTAGAGTTTATTTCTTTCCTATAGAGTAAGTGTATTTAGTGTTGTTTTGTGTTTATTTTGAATAATTTTTTTTCCCATTTTTGATCAATTTTTTAAAAATTTTCAGACAACTCGTGATCCGTCATAATCCGGATGTTGAAACTGTGGATGAAGCTATTGTTCTTCCTGCTCCTTGGCCGTGATTTTTGTGGAAGATTCGTAGGATTTATTTTTATGAGTTAGAACAATTATTTTATGTAATATTTGATTTAGATATTTGATGTTGGATTTTTATTTTTAATGGTTGTTGACACTGTGTTGGATTTGGGAAGTGACATTTGTATTTTCAAACACACACCGAAGGAAAGACCCAGAAAAACACTTCTCTCTTTTTTCTGGGTCTTCTTCTTATTCACTTTTATTTGGGCTTCCGAATTTTTGCAATTTATTTTTATTTATACTGTTTGCGGTTGCTGCTGTGTGTGGTTGGCCTTTTTATATATACTATGTGCGGTTGCTGCTTCAAATATCATCCAGAACTTTTCTTTTATGCCTGATAATGAAATTGCAATGGGCCAGAATCGTCATTGTCTGGAAACAATGTTTCAATGTTTGGAAGATTATGTTACTGTTGCGGAATTCTTATTGAATAATAGTCTAAATCTCATATCAATCCATCAATCATGTCAAATATCTCTGCTTGATGCATTGTGATCACCCCCCAACACGGCACGTCTTGTTCAAAATAAATGGCCCGTCTCTGCAGACACCAATTCATTATTAATAACCTCGACAAATACGGTCCGTTACTGTTCAAACATAAGAGATCTGCATACACCAACTCATTAACAACCTCTGCAAATACGGCCAGTTACTGTTCAAATATCAGAGATTGCAGGACAACGGTACAATAATCTGGTTGAATATTATTGGTTTGTAAATATATAATCAGGATCACAGTTTCTACCATTGATTATATATAATCCAATGTCTCAAAATCAATCCGGGTTTAATATTAATAACACAACTGTAGCAAACAATTTTACTTTCAAAAACATTCTATCTTCCACTAGTCAGTTATATACAGTTAAGTAAGCCAATTTAAAACTACATATTTAAACTATTCAATGGCCGTTAATCAAGTAGCGATTCCTCCACTCGGTCAACCCCCACTAGCTCGACATTTTATTGGTAATTTTGTTGAAGGCACAATAATTTGTGCCACGTGTCGCGGAGAAGTAAGAAGACTTCACAAATATAAGGTGTTTGATGTTTTATCATACACAAATGGAGAAGGTTTGAACAATAACTTCATGATTATACGTCGAGTGATGTAAGTTTTAAATTTTTTATGTTTTTTTACATGATTTTGCTATATTACAAGTCACATAATGAATTTTTATTATATTGCAGGTCTGGGTTTATTCGTGTGGGTCCACTTAATCGTGGACTTACTCCTACATATTGTGTATGTAATAGACAAATCGGCTGGTTTTTGGTAAGTGTAAAAATGTTAAATATAATTCTATTAATTTTTTTTCCTTTGTTAATTTTTTTTTTTGTTTTCAGCCTACCACTAGAGTTTATTTCTTTCCTATAGAGTAAGTGTATTTAGTGTTGTTTTGTGTTTATTTTGAATAATTTTTTTCCCATTTTTGATCAATTTTTTAAAAAATTTCAGACAACTCGTGATCCGTCATAATCCGGATGTTGAAACTGTGGATGAAGTTATTGTTCTTCCTGTTCCTTGGCCGTGATTTTTGTGGAAGATTCGTAGGATTTATTTTTATGAGTTAGAACAATTATTTTATGTAATATTTGATTTAGATATTTGATGTTGGATTTTTATTTTCAATGTTTGTTGACACTGTGTTGGATTTGGGAAGTAACATTTGTATTTTCAAACACACACCGAAGGAAAGACCCAGAAAAACTCTTCTCTCTTTTTTCTGGGTCTTCTTCTTATTCACTTTTATTTGGGCTTTCGAATTTTTGCAATTTATTTTTATTTATACTGTTTGCGGTTGCTGCTGTGTGTGGTTGGCCTTTTTATTTTTACTGTGTGCGGTTGCTGCTTCAAATATCATCCAGAACTTTTCTTTTATGCCTGATAATGAAAATGCAATGGGCCAGAATCGTCATTGTCTGGAAACAATGTTTCAATGTTTGGAAGATTATGTTACTGTTGCGGAATTCTTATTGAATAATAGTCTAAATCTCATATCAATCCATCAATCATGTCAAATATCTCTGCTTGGTGCATTGGGATCACCCCCCAACACGGCACGTCTTGTCCAAAATAAATGGCCCGTCTCTGCAGACACCAACTCATTATTAATAACCTCGGCAAATACGGTCCGTTACTGTTCAAACAAAAGAGATCTGCAGACACCAACTCATTAACAACCTCTGCAAATACGGCCAGTTACTGTTCAAACATCAGAGATCGCAGGACAACGGTACAATAATCTGGTTGAATATTATTGGTTTGTAAATATATAATCAGGATCACAGTTTCTACCATTGATTATATATAATCCAATGTCTCAAAATCAATCCGGGTTTAATATTAATAACACAACTGCAGCAAACAATTTTACTTTCAAAAAACATTCTATCTTCCACTAGTCAGTTATATACAGTTAAGTAAGCCAATTTAAAACTACATATTTAAACTATTCAATGGTCGTTAATGAAGTAGCGATTCCTCCACTCGGTCAACCCCCACTAGCTCGACATTTTATTGGTAATTTTGTTGAAGGCACAATAATTTGTGCCACGTGTCGCGGAGAAGTAAGTAGACTTCACAAATATAAGGGGTTTGATGTTTTATAATACCCAAATGGAGAGGGTTTGAACAATAACTTCATGATTATACGTCGAGTGATGTAAGTTTTAAATTTTTTATGTTTTTTTACATGATTTTGCTATATTACAAGTCACATAATGAATTTTTATTATATTGCAGGTCTGGGTTTATTCGTGTGGGTCCACTTAATCGTGGACTTACTCCTACATATTGTGTATGTAATAGACAAATCGGCTGGTTTTTGGTAAGTGTAAAAATGTTAAATATAATTCTATTAATTTTTTTTCCTTTGTTAATTTTTTTTTTTTGTTTTCAGCCTACCACTAGAGTTTATTTCTTTCCTATAGAGTAAGTGTATTTAGTGTTGTTTTGTGTTTATTTTGAATATTTTTTTCCCATTTTTGATCAATTTTTTAAAAAATTTCAGACAACTCGTGATCCGTCATAATCCGGATGTTGAAACTGTGGATGAAGTTATTGTTCTTCCTGCTCCTTGGCCGTGATTTTTGTGGAAGATTCGTAGGATTTATTTTTATGAGTTAGAACAATTATTTTATGTAATATTTGATTTAGATATTTGATGTTGGATTTTTATTTTTAATGGTTGTTGACACTGTGTTGGATTTGGGAAGTGACATTTGTATTTTCAAACACACACCGAAGGAAAGACCCAGAAAAACTCTTCTCTCTTTTTTCTGGGTCTTCTTCTTATTCACTTTTATTTGGGCTTTCGAATTTTTGCAATTTATTTTTATTTATACTGTTTGCGGTTGCTGCTGTGTGTGGTTGGCCTTTTTATTTATACTGTGTGCGGTTTCTTCTTATTTTTATTTTTGCAATTTGGCCTTTTTAACCTTGATGAGGAAGGGCGAGCAGAAAAGCAACTGTGTGCGGTTGCTGCTTCAAATATCATCCGAAACTTTTCCTTTATGCCTGATAATGAAATTGAAATGGGCCAGAATCATCATTGTCTGGAAACAATGTTTCAATGTTTGGAAGATTATGTTACTGTTGCGGAATTCTTATTGAATAATAGTGTAAATCTCATATCAATCCATCAATCATGTCAAATATCTCTGCTTGGTGCATTGTGATCACCCCCCAACACGGCACGTCTTGTCCAAAATAAATGGCCCGTCTCTGCAGACACCAACTCATTATTAATAACCTCGGCAAATACGGTCCGTTACTGTTCAAACATAAGAGATCTGCAGACACCAACTCATTAACAACCTCTGCAAATACGGCCAGTTACTGTTCAAACATCAGAGATTGCAGGACAACGGTACAATAATCTGGTTGAATATTATTGGTTTGTAAATATATAATCAGGATCACAGTTTCTACCATTGATTATATATAATCCAATGTCTCAAAATCAATCCGGGTTTAATATTAATAACACAACTGCAGCAAACAATTTTACTTTCAAAAAACATTCTATCTTCCACTAGTCAGTTATATACAGTTAAGTAAGCCAATTTAAAACTACATATTTAAACTATTCAATGGCCGTTAATCAAGTAGCGATTCCTCCACTCGGTCAACCCCCACTAGCTCGACATTTTATTGGTAATTTTGTTGAAGGCACAATAATTTGTGCCACGTGTCGCGGAGAAGTAAGTAGACTTCACAAATATAAGGGGTTTGATGTTTTATCATACCCAAATGGAGAGGGTTTGAACAATAACTTCATGATTATACGTCGAGTGATGTAAGTTTTAAATTTTTTATGTTTTTTTACATGATTTTGCTATATTACAAGTCACATAATGAATTTTTATTATATTGCAGGTCTGGGTTTATTCGTGTGGGTCCACTTAATCGTGGACTTACTCCTACATATTGTGTATGTAATAGACAAATCGGCTGGTTTTTGGTAAGTGTAAAAATGTTAAATATAATTCTATTAATTTTTTTTCCTTTGTTAATTTTTTTTTTGTTTTCAGCCTACCACTAGAGTTTATTTCTTTCCTATAGAGTAAGTGTATTTAGTGTTGTTTTGTGTTTATTTTGAATAATTTTTTTTCCCATTTTTGATCAATTTTTTAAAAATTTTCAGACAACTCGTGATCCGTCATAATCCGGATGTTGAAACTGTGGATGAAGCTATTGTTCTTCCTGCTCCTTGGCCGTGATTTTTGTGGAAGATTCGTAGGATTTATTTTTATGAGTTAGAACAATTATTTTATGTAATATTTGATTTAGATATTTGATGTTGGATTTTTATTTTTAATGGTTGTTGACACTGTGTTGGATTTGGGAAGTGACATTTGTATTTTCAAACACACACCGAAGGAAAGACCCAGAAAAACTCTTCTCTCTTTTTTCTGGGTCTTCTTCTTATTCACTTTTATTTGGGCTTTCGAATTTTTGCAATTTATTTTTATTTATACTGTTTGCGGTTGCTGCTGTGTGTGGTTGGCCTTTTTATTTATACTGTGTGCGGTTGCTGCTTCAAATATCATCCAGAACTTTTCTTTTATGCCTGATAATGAAATTGCAATGGGCCAGAATCGTCATTGTCTGGAAACAATGTTTCAATGTTTGGAAGATTATGTTACTGTTGCGGAATTCTTATTGAATAATAGTCTAAATCTGATATCAATCCATCAATCATGTCAAATATCTCTGCTTGGTGCATTGTGATCACCCCCCAACACGGCACGTCTTGTCCAAAATAAATGGCCCGTCTCTGCAGACACCAACTCATTATTAATAACCTCGACAAATACGGTCCGTTACTGTTCAAACATAAGAGATCTGCAGACACCAACTCATTAACAACCTCTGCAAATACGGCCAGTTACTGTTCAAACATCAGAGATTGCAGGACAACGGTACAATAATCTGGTTGAATATTATTGGTTTGTAAATATATAATCAGGATCACAGTTTCTACCATTGATTATATATAATCCAATGTCTCAAAATCAATCCGGGTTTAATATTAATAACACAACTGCAGCAAACAATTTTACTTTCAAAAAACATTCTATCTTCCACTAGTCAGTTATATACAGTTAAGTAAGCCAATTTAAAACTACATATTTAAACTATTCAATGGCCGTTAATCAAGTAGCGATTCCTCCACTCGGTCAACCCCCACTAGCTCGACATTTTATTGGTAATTTTGTTGAAGGCACAATAATTTGTGCCACGTGTCGCGGAGAAGTAAGTAGACTTCACAAATATAAGGGGTTTGATGTTTTATCATACCCAAATGGAGAGGGTTTGAACAATAACTTCATGATTATACGTCGAGTGATGTAAGTTTTAAATTTTTTATGTTTTTTTACATGATTTTGCTATATTACAAGTCACATAATGAATTTTTATTATATTGCAGGTCTGGGTTTATTCGTGTGGGTCCACTTAATCGTGGACTTACTCCTACATATTGTGTATGTAATAGACAAATCGGCTGGTTTTTGGTAAGTGTAAAAATGTTAAATATAATTCTATTAATTTTTTTTCCTTTGTTAATTTTTTTTTTTTGTTTTCAGCCTACCACTAGAGTTTATTTCTTTCCTATAGAGTAAGTGTATTTAGTGTTGTTTTGTGTTTATTTTGAATATTTTTTTTCCCATTTTTGATCAATTTTTTAAAAAATTTCAGACAACTCGTGATCCGTCATAATCCGGATGTTGAAACTGTGGATGAAGTTATTGTTCTTCCTGCTCCTTGGCCGTGATTTTTGTGGAAGATTCGTAGGATTTATTTTTATGAGTTAGAACAATTATTTTATGTAATATTTGATTTAGATATTTGATGTTGGATTTTTATTTTTAATGGTTGTTGACACTGTGTTGGATTTGGGAAGTGACATTTGTATTTTCAAACACACACCGAAGGAAAGACCCAGAAAAACTCTTCTCTCTTTTTTCTGGGTCTTCTTCTTATTCACTTTTATTTGGGCTTTCGAATTTTTGCAATTTATTTTTATTTATACTGTTTGCGGTTGCTGCTGTGTGTGGTTGGCCTTTTTATTTATACTGTGTGCGGTTTCTTCTTATTTTTATTTTTGCAATTTGGCCTTTTAACCTTGATGAGGAAGGGCGAGCAAAAAGCAACTGTGTGCGGTTGCTGCTTCAAATATCATCCGGAACTTTTCTTTTATGCCTGATAATGAAATTGAAATGGGCCAGAATCATCATTGTCGGGAAACAATGTTTCAATGTTTGGAAGATTATGTTACTGTTGCGGAATTCTTATTGAATAATAGTGTAAATCTCATATCAATCCATCAATCATGTCAAATATCTCTGCTTGGTGCATTGTGATCACCCCCCAACACGGCACGTCTTGTCCAAAATAAATGGCCCGTCTCTGCAGACACCAACTCATTATTAATAACCTCGGCAAATACGGTCCGTTACTGTTCAAACATAAGAGATCTGCAGACACCAACTCATTAACAACCTCTGCAAATACGGCCAGTTACTGTTCAAACATCAGAGATTGCAGGACAACGGTACAATAATCTGGTTGAATATTATTGGTTTGTAAATATATAATCAGGATCACAGTTTCTACCATTGATTATATATAATCCAATGTCTCAAAATCAATCCGGGTTTAATATTAATAACACAACTGCAGCAAACAATTTTACTTTCAAAAAACATTCTATCTTCCACTAGTCAGTTATATACAGTTAAGTAAGCCAATTTAAAACTACATATTTAAACTATTCAATGGCCGTTAATCAAGTAGCGATTCCTCCACTCGGTCAACCCCCACTAGCTCGACATTTTATTGGTAATTTTGTTGAAGGCACAATAATTTGTGCCACGTGTCGCGGAGAAGTAAGTAGACTTCACAAATATAAGGGGTTTGATGTTTTATCATACCCAAATGGAGAGGGTTTGAACAATAACTTCATGATTATACGTCGAGTGATGTAAGTTTTAAATTTTTTATGTTTTTTTACATGATTTTGCTATATTACAAGTCACATAATGAATTTTTATTATATTGCAGGTCTGGGTTTATTCGTGTGGGTCCACTTAATCGTGGACTTACTCCTACATATTGTGTATGTAATAGACAAATCGGCTGGTTTTTGGTAAGTGTAAAAATGTTAAATATAATTCTATTAATTTTTTTTCCTTTGTTAATTTTTTTTTTTGTTTTCAGCCTACCACTAGAGTTTATTTCTTTCCTATAGAGTAAGTGTATTTAGTGTTGTTTTGTGTTTATTTTGAATATTTTTTTTCCCATTTTTGATCAATTTTTTAAAAATTTTCAGACAACTCGTGATCCGTCATAATCCGGATGTTGAAACTGTGGATGAAGCTATTGTTCTTCCTGCTCCTTGGCCGTGATTTTTGTGGAAGATTCGTAGGATTTATTTTTATGAGTTAGAACAATTATTTTATGTAATATTTGATTTAGATATTTGATGTTGGATTTTTATTTTTAATGGTTGTTGACACTGTGTTGGATTTGGGAAGTGACATTTGTATTTTCAAACACACACCGAAGGAAAGACCCAGAAAAACTCTTCTCTCTTTTTTCTGGGTCTTCTTCTTATTCACTTTTATTTGGGCTTTCGAATTTTTGCAATTTATTTTTATTTATACTGTTTGCGGTTGCTGCTGTGTGTGGTTGGCCTTTTTATTTATACTGTGTGCGGTTGCTGCTTCAAATATCATCCAGAACTTTTCTTTTATGCCTGATAATGAAATTGCAATGGGCCAGAATCGTCATTGTCTGGAAACAATGTTTCAATGTTTGGAAGATTATGTTACTGTTGCGGAATTCTTATTGAATAATAGTCTAAATCTCATATCAATCCATCAATCATGTCAAATATCTCTGCTTGGTGCATTGTGATCACCCCCCAACACGGCACGTCTTGTCCAAAATAAATGGCCCGTCTCTGCAGACACCAACTCATTATTAATAACCTCGGCAAATACGGTCCGTTACTGTTCAAACATAAGAGATCTGCAGACACCAACTCATTAACAACCTCTGCAAATACGGCCAGTTACTGTTCAAACATCAGAGATTGCAGGACAACGGTACAATAATCTGGTTGAATATTATTGGTTTGTAAATATATAATCAGGATCACAGTTTCTACCATTGATTATATATAATCCAATGTCTCAAAATCAATCCGGGTTTAATATTAATAACACAACTGCAGCAAACAATTTTACTTTCAAAAAACATTCTATCTTCCACTAGTCAGTTATATACAGTTAAGTAAGCCAATTTAAAACTACATATTTAAACTATTCAATGGCCGTTAATCAAGTAGCGATTCCTCCACTCGGTCAACCCCCACTAGCTCGACATTTTATTGGTAATTTTGTTGAAGGCACAATAATTTGTGCCACGTGTCGCGGAGAAGTAAGTAGACTTCACAAATATAAGGGGTTTGATGTTTTATCATACCCAAATGGAGAGGGTTTGAACAATAACTTCATGATTATACGTCGAGTGATGTAAGTTTTAAATTTTTTATGTTTTTTTACATGATTTTGCTATATTACAAGTCACATAATGAATTTTTATTATATTGCAGGTCTGGGTTTATTCGTGTGGGTCCACTTAATCGTGGACTTACTCCTACATATTGTGTATGTAATAGACAAATCGGCTGGTTTTTGGTAAGTGTAAAAATGTTAAATATAATTCTATTAATTTTTTTTCCTTTGTTAATTTTTTTTTTTTTGTTTTCAGCCTACCACTAGAGTTTATTTCTTTCCTATAGAGTAAGTGTATTTAGTGTTGTTTTGTGTTTATTTTGAATATTTTTTTTCCCATTTTTGATCAATTTTTTAAAAAATTTCAGACAACTCGTGATCCGTCATAATCCGGATGTTGAAACTGTGGATGAAGTTATTGTTCTTCCTGCTCCTTGGCCGTGATTTTTGTGGAAGATTCGTAGGATTTATTTTTATGAGTTAGAACAATTATTTTATGTAATATTTGATTTAGATATTTGATGTTGGATTTTTATTTTTAATGGTTGTTGACACTGTGTTGGATTTGGGAAGTGACATTTGTATTTTCAAACACACACCGAAGGAAAGACCCAGAAAAACTCTTCTCTCTTTTTTCTGGGTCTTCTTCTTATTCACTTTTATTTGGGCTTTCGAATTTTTGCAATTTATTTTTATTTATACTGTTTGCGGTTGCTGCTGTTTGTGGTTGGCCTTTTTATTTATACTGTGTGCGGTTTCTTCTTATTTTTATTTTTGCAATTTGGCCTTTTTAACCTTGATGAGGAAGGGCGAGCAGAAAAGCAATTGTGTGCGGTTGCTGCTTCAAATATCATCCGGAACTTTTCTTTATGCCTGATAATGAAATTGCAATGGGCCAGAATCGTCATTGTCTGGAAACAATGTTTCAATGTTTGGAAGATTATGTTACTGTTGCGGAATTCTTATTGAATAATAGTGTAAATCTCATATCAATCCATCAATCATGTCAAATATCTCTGCTTGGTGCATTGTGATCACCCCCCAACACGGCACGTCTTGTCCAAAATAAATGGCCCGTCTCTGCAGACACCAACTCATTATTAATAACCTCGGCAAATACGGTCCGTTACTGTTCAAACATAAGAGATCTGCAGACACCAACTCATTAACAACCTCTGCAAATACGGCCAGTTACTGTTCAAACATCAGAGATTGCAGGACAACGGTACAATAATCTGGTTGAATATTATTGGTTTGTAAATATATAATCAGGATCACAGTTTCTACCATTGATTATATATAATCCAATGTCTCAAAATCAATCCGGGTTTAATATTAATAACACAACTGCAGCAAACAATTTTACTTTCAAAAAACATTCTATCTTCCACTAGTCAGTTATATACAGTTAAGTAAGCCAATTTAAAACTACATATTTAAACTATTCAATGGCCGTTAATCAAGTAGCGATTCCTCCACTCGGTCAACCCCCACTAGCTCGACATTTTATTGGTAATTTTGTTGAAGGCACAATAATTTGTGCCACGTGTCGCGGAGAAGTAAGTAGACTTCACAAATATAAGGGGTTTGATGTTTTATCATACCCAAATGGAGAGGGTTTGAACAATAACTTCATGATTATACGTCGAGTGATGTAAGTTTTAAATTTTTTATGTTTTTTTACATGATTTTGCTATATTACAAGTCACATAATGAATTTTTATTATATTGCAGGTCTGGGTTTATTCGTGTGGGTCCACTTAATCGTGGACTTACTCCTACATATTGTGTATGTAATAGACAAATCGGCTGGTTTTTGGTAAGTGTAAAAATGTTAAATATAATTCTATTAATTTTTTTTCCTTTGTTAATTTTTTTTTTTTTGTTTTCAGCCTACCACTAGAGTTTATTTCTTTCCTATAGAGTAAGTGTATTTAGTGTTGTTTTGTGTTTATTTTGAATATTTTTTTTCCCATTTTTGATCAATTTTTTAAAAATTTTCAGACAACTCGTGATCCGTCATAATCCGGATGTTGAAACTGTGGATGAAGCTATTGTTCTTCCTGCTCCTTGGCCGTGATTTTTGTGGAAGATTCGTAGGATTTATTTTTATGAGTTAGAACAATTATTTTATGTAATATTTGATTTAGATATTTGATGTTGGATTTTTATTTTTAATGGTTGTTGACACTGTGTTGGATTTGGGAAGTGACATTTGTATTTTCAAACACACACCGAAGGAAAGACCCAGAAAAACTCTTCTCTCTTTTTTCTGGGTCTTCTTCTTATTCACTTTTATTTGGGCTTTCGAATTTTTGCAATTTATTTTTATTTATACTGTTTGCGGTTGCTGCTGTGTGTGGTTGGCCTTTTTATTTATACTGTGTGCGGTTTCTTCTTATTTTTATTTTTGCAATTTGGCCTTTTTAACCTTGATGAGGAAGGGCGAGCAGAAAAGCAACTGTGTGCGGTTGCTGCTTCAAATATCATCCGGAACTTTTCTTTTATGCCTGATAATGAAATTGCAATGGGCCAGAATCGTCATTGTCTGGAAACAATGTTTCAATGTTTGGAAGATTATGTTACTGTTGCGGAATTCTTATTGAATAATAGTGTAAATCTCATATCAATCCATCAATCATGTCAAATATCTCTGCTTGGTGCATTGTGATCACCCCCCAACACGGCACGTCTTGTCCAAAATAAATGGCCCGTCTCTGCAGACACCAACTCATTATTAATAACCTCGGCAAATACGGTCCGTTACTGTTCAAACATAAGAGATCTGCAGACACCAACTCATTAACAACCTCTGCAAATACGGCCAGTTACTGTTCAAACATCAGAGATTGCAGGACAACGGTACAATAATCTGGTTGAATATTATTGGTTTGTAAATATATAATCAGGATCACAGTTTCTACCATTGATTATATATAATCCAATGTCTCAAAATCAATCCGGGTTTAATATTAATAACACAACTGCAGCAAACAATTTTACTTTCAAAAAACATTCTATCTTCCACTAGTCAGTTATATACAGTTAAGTAAGCCAATTTAAAACTACATATTTAAACTATTCAATGGCCGTTAATCAAGTAGCGATTCCTCCACTCGGTCAACCCCCACTAGCTCGACATTTTATTGGTAATTTTGTTGAAGGCACAATAATTTGTGCCACGTGTCGCGGAGAAGTAAGTAGACTTCACAAATATAAGGGGTTTGATGTTTTATCATACCCAAATGGAGAGGGTTTGAACAATAACTTCATGATTATACGTCGAGTGATGTAAGTTTTAAATTTTTTATGTTTTTTTACATGATTTTGCTATATTACAAGTCACATAATGAATTTTTATTATATTGCAGGTCTGGGTTTATTCGTGTGGGTCCACTTAATCGTGGACTTACTCCTACATATTGTGTATGTAATAGACAAATCGGCTGGTTTTTGGTAAGTGTAAAAATGTTAAATATAATTCTATTAATTTTTTTTCCTTTGTTAATTTTTTTTTTTTTTGTTTTCAGCCTACCACTAGAGTTTATTTCTTTCCTATAGAGTAAGTGTATTTAGTGTTGTTTTGTGTTTATTTTGAATATTTTTTTTCCCATTTTTGATCAATTTTTTAAAAATTTTCAGACAACTCGTGATCCGTCATAATCCGGATGTTGAAACTGTGGATGAAGCTATTGTTCTTCCTGCTCCTTGGCCGTGATTTTTGTGGAAGATTCGTAGGATTTATTTTTATGAGTTAGAACAATTATTTTATGTAATATTTGATTTAGATATTTGATGTTGGATTTTTATTTTTAATGGTTGTTGACACTGTGTTGGATTTGGGAAGTGACATTTGTATTTTCAAACACACACCGAAGGAAAGACCCAGAAAAACTCTTCTCTCTTTTTCTGGGTCTTCTTCTTATTCACTTTTATTTGGGCTTTCGAATTTTTGCAATTTATTTTTATTTATACTGTTTGCGGTTGCTGCTGTGTGTGGTTGGCCTTTTTATTTATACTGTGTGCGGTTTCTTCTTATTTTTATTTTTGCAATTTGGCCTTTTTAACCTTGATGAGGAAGGGCGAGCAGAAAAGCAACTGTGTGCGGTTGCTGCTTCAAATATCATCCGGAACTTTTCTTTTATGCCTGATAATGAAATTGCAATGGGCCAGAATCGTCATTGTCTGGAAACAATGTTTCAATGTTTGGAAGATTATGTTACTGTTGCGGAATTCTTATTGAATAATAGTGTAAATCTCATATCAATCCATCAATCATGTCAAATATCTCTGCTTGGTGCATTGTGATCACCCCCCAACACGGCACGTCTTGTCCAAAATAAATGGCCCGTCTCTGCAGACACCAACTCATTATTAATAACCTCGGCAAATACGGTCCGTTACTGTTCAAACATAAGAGATCTGCAGACACCAACTCATTAACAACCTCTGCAAATACGGCCAGTTACTGTTCAAACATCAGAGATTGCAGGACAACGGTACAATAATCTGGTTGAATATTATTGGTTTGTAAATATATAATCAGGATCACAGTTTCTACCATTGATTATATATAATCCAATGTCTCAAAATCAATCCGGGTTTAATATTAATAACACAACTGCAGCAAACAATTTTACTTTCAAAAAACATTCTATCTTCCACTAGTCAGTTATATACAGTTAAGTAAGCCAATTTAAAACTACATATTTAAACTATTCAATGGCCGTTAATCAAGTAGCGATTCCTCCACTCGGTCAACCCCCACTAGCTCGACATTTTATTGGTAATTTTGTTGAAGGCACAATAATTTGTGCCACGTGTCGCGGAGAAGTAAGTAGACTTCACAAATATAAGGGGTTTGATGTTTTATCATACCCAAATGGAGAGGGTTTGAACAATAACTTCATGATTATACGTCGAGTGATGTAAGTTTTAAATTTTTTATGTTTTTTTACATGATTTTGCTATATTACAAGTCACATAATGAATTTTTATTATATTGCAGGTCTGGGTTTATTCGTGTGGGTCCACTTAATCGTGGACTTACTCCTACATATTGTGTATGTAATAGACAAATCGGCTGGTTTTTGGTAAGTGTAAAAATGTTAAATATAATTCTATTAATTTTTTTTCCTTTGTTAATTTTTTTTTTTTTGTTTTCAGCCTACCACTAGAGTTTATTTCTTTCCTATAGAGTAAGTGTATTTAGTGTTGTTTTGTGTTTATTTTGAATATTTTTTTTTCCCATTTTTGATCAATTTTTTAAAAATTTTCAGACAACTCGTGATCCGTCATAATCCGGATGTTGAAACTGTGGATGAAGCTATTGTTCTTCCTGCTCCTTGGCCGTGATTTTTGTGGAAGATTCGTAGGATTTATTTTTATGAGTTAGAACAATTATTTTATGTAATATTTGATTTAGATATTTGATGTTGGATTTTTATTTTTAATGGTTGTTGACACTGTGTTGGATTTGGGAAGTGACATTTGTATTTTCAAACACACACCGAAGGAAAGACCCAGAAAAACTCTTCTCTCTTTTTCTGGGTCTTCTTCTTATTCACTTTTATTTGGGCTTTCGAATTTTTGCAATTTATTTTTATTTATACTGTTTGCGGTTGCTGCTGTGTGTGGTTGGCCTTTTTATTTATACTGTGTGCGGTTTCTTCTTATTTTTATTTTTGCAATTTGGCCTTTTTAACCTTGATGAGGAAGGGCGAGCAGAAAAGCAACTGTGTGCGGTTGCTGCTTCAAATATCATCCGGAACTTTTCTTTTATGCCTGATAATGAAATTGAAATGGGCCAGAATCATCATTGTCTGGAAACAATGTTTCAATGTTTGGAAGATTATGTTACTGTTGCGGAATTCTTATTGAATAATAGTGTAAATCTCATATCAATCCATCAATCATGTCAAATATCTCTGCTTGGTGCATTGTGATCACCCCCCAACACGGCACGTCTTGTCCAAAATAAATGGCCCGTCTCTGCAGACACCAACTCATTATTAATAACCTCGGCAAATACGGTCCGTTACTGTTCAAACATAAGAGATCTGCAGACACCAACTCATTAACAACCTCTGCAAATACGGCCAGTTACTGTTCAAACATCAGAGATTGCAGGACAACGGTACAATAATCTGGTTGAATATTATTGGTTTGTAAATATATAATCAGGATCACAGTTTCTACCATTGATTATATATAATCCAATGTCTCAAAATCAATCCGGGTTTAATATTAATAACACAACTGCAGCAAACAATTTTACTTTCAAAAAACATTCTATCTTCCACTAGTCAGTTATATACAGTTAAGTAAGCCAATTTAAAACTACATATTTAAACTATTCAATGGCCGTTAATCAAGTAGCGATTCCTCCACTCGGTCAACCCCCACTAGCTCGACATTTTATTGGTAATTTTGTTGAAGGCACAATAATTTGTGCCACGTGTCGCGGAGAAGTAAGTAGACTTCACAAATATAAGGGGTTTGATGTTTTATCATACCCAAATGGAGAGGGTTTGAACAATAACTTCATGATTATACGTCGAGTGATGTAAGTTTTAAATTTTTTATGTTTTTTTACATGATTTTGCTATATTACAAGTCACATAATGAATTTTTATTATATTGCAGGTCTGGGTTTATTCGTGTGGGTCCACTTAATCGTGGACTTACTCCTACATATTGTGTATGTAATAGACAAATCGGCTGGTTTTTGGTAAGTGTAAAAATGTTAAATATAATTCTATTAATTTTTTTTCCTTTGTTAATTTTTTTTTTTTGTTTTCAGCCTACCACTAGAGTTTATTTCTTTCCTATAGAGTAAGTGTATTTAGTGTTGTTTTGTGTTTATTTTGAATAATTTTTTTTCCCATTTTTGATCAATTTTTTAAAAATTTTCAGACAACTCGTGATCCGTCATAATCCGGATGTTGAAACTGTGGATGAAGCTATTGTTCTTCCTGCTCCTTGGCCGTGATTTTTGTGGAAGATTCGTAGGATTTATTTTTATGAGTTAGAACAATTATTTTATGTAATATTTGATTTAGATATTTGATGTTGGATTTTTATTTTTAATGGTTGTTGACACTGTGTTGGATTTGGGAAGTGACATTTGTATTTTCAAACACACACCGAAGGAAAGACCCAGAAAAACTCTTCTCTCTTTTTTCTGGGTCTTCTTCTTATTCACTTTTATTTGGGCTTTCGAATTTTTGCAATTTATTTTTATTTATACTGTTTGCGGTTGCTGCTGTGTGTGGTTGGCCTTTTTATTTATACTGTGTGCGGTTTCTTCTTATTTTTATTTTTGCAATTTGGCCTTTTTAACCTTGATGAGGAAGGGCGAGCAGAAAAGCAACTGTGTGCGGTTGCTGCTTCAAATATCATCCGGAACTTTTCTTTTATGCCTGATAATGAAATTGCAATGGGCCAGAATCGTCATTGTCTGGAAACAATGTTTCAATGTTTGGAAGATTATGTTACTGTTGCGGAATTCTTATTGAATAATAGTGTAAATCTCATATCAATCCATCAATCATGTCAAATATCTCTGCTTGGTGCATTGTGATCACCCCCCAACACGGCACGTCTTGTCCAAAATAAATGGCCCGTCTCTGCAGACACCAACTCATTATTAATAACCTCGGCAAATACGGTCCGTTACTGTTCAAACATAAGAGATCTGCAGACACCAACTCATTAACAACCTCTGCAAATACGGCCAGTTACTGTTCAAACATCAGAGATTGCAGGACAACGGTACAATAATCTGGTTGAATATTATTGGTTTGTAAATATATAATCAGGATCACAGTTTCTACCATTGATTATATATAATCCAATGTCTCAAAATCAATCCGGGTTTAATATTAATAACACAACTGCAGCAAACAATTTTACTTTCAAAAAACATTCTATCTTCCACTAGTCAGTTATATACAGTTAAGTAAGCCAATTTAAAACTACATATTTAAACTATTCAATGGCCGTTAATCAAGTAGCGATTCCTCCACTCGGTCAACCCCCACTAGCTCGACATTTTATTGGTAATTTTGTTGAAGGCACAATAATTTGTGCCACGTGTCGCGGAGAAGTAAGTAGACTTCACAAATATAAGGGGTTTGATGTTTTATCATACCCAAATGGAGAGGGTTTGAACAATAACTTCATGATTATACGTCGAGTGATGTAAGTTTTAAATTTTTTATGTTTTTTTACATGATTTTGCTATATTACAAGTCACATAATGAATTTTTATTATATTGCAGGTCTGGGTTTATTCGTGTGGGTCCACTTAATCGTGGACTTACTCCTACATATTGTGTATGTAATAGACAAATCGGCTGGTTTTTGGTAAGTGTAAAAATGTTAAATATAATTCTATTAATTTTTTTTCCTTTGTTAATTTTTTTTTTTTGTTTTCAGCCTACCACTAGAGTTTATTTCTTTCCTATAGAGTAAGTGTATTTAGTGTTGTTTTGTGTTTATTTTGAATATTTTTTTTCCCATTTTTGATCAATTTTTTAAAAAATTTCAGACAACTCGTGATCCGTCATAATCCGGATGTTGAAACTGTGGATGAAGCTATTGTTCTTACTGCTCCTTGGCCGTGATTTTTGTGGAAGATTCGTAGGATTTATTTTTATGAGTTAGAACAATTATTTTATGTAATATTTGATTTAGATATTTGATGTTGGATTTTTATTTTTAATGGTTGTTGACACTGTGTTGGATTTGGGAAGTGACATTTGTATTTTCAAACACACACCGAAGGAAAGACCCAGAAAAACTCTTCTCTCTTTTTTCTGGGTCTTCTTCTTATTCACTTTTATTTGGGCTTTCGAATTTTTGCAATTTATTTTTATTTATACTGTTTGCGGTTGCTGCTGTGTGTGGTTGGCCTTTTTATTTATACTGTGTGCGGTTTCTTCTTATTTTTATTTTTGCAATTTGGCCTTTTAACCTTGATGAGGAAGGGCGAGCAGAAAAGCAACTGTGTGCGGTTGCTGCTTCAAATATCATCCGGAACTTTTCTTTTATGCCTGATAATGAAATTGCAATGGGCCAGAATCGTCATTGTCTGGAAACAATGTTTCAATGTTTGGAAGATTATGTTACTGTTGCGGAATTCTTATTGAATAATAGTGTAAATCTCATATCAATCCATCAATCATGTCAAATATCTCTGCTTGGTGCATTGTGATCACCCCCCAACACGGCACGTCTTGTCCAAAATAAATGGCCCGTCTCTGCAGACACCAACTCATTATTAATAACCTCGGCAAATACGGTCCGTTACTGTTCAAACATAAGAGATCTGCAGACACCAACTCATTAACAACCTCTGCAAATACGGCCAGTTACTGTTCAAACATCAGAGATTGCAGGACAACGGTACAATAATCTGGTTGAATATTATTGGTTTGTAAATATATAATCAGGATCACAGTTTCTACCATTGATTATATATAATCCAATGTCTCAAAATCAATCCGGGTTTAATATTAATAACACAACTGCAGCAAACAATTTTACTTTCAAAAAACATTCTATCTTCCACTAGTCAGTTATATACAGTTAAGTAAGCCAATTTAAAACTACATATTTAAACTATTCAATGGCCGTTAATCAAGTAGCGATTCCTCCACTCGGTCAACCCCACTAGCTCGACATTTTATTGGTAATTTTGTTGAAGGCACAATAATTTGTGCCACGTGTCGCGGAGAAGTAAGTAGACTTCACAAATATAAGGGGTTTGATGTTTTATCATACCCAAATGGAGAGGGTTTGAACAATAACTTCATGATTATACGTCGAGTGATGTAAGTTTTAAATTTTTTATGTTTTTTTACATGATTTTGCTATATTACAAGTCACATAATGAATTTTTATTATATTGCAGGTCTGGGTTTATTCGTGTGGGTCCACTTAATCGTGGACTTACTCCTACATATTGTGTATGTAATAGACAAATCGGCTGGTTTTTGGTAAGTGTAAAAATGTTAAATATAATTCTATCAATTTTTTTTCCTTTGTTAATTTTTTTTTTGTTTTCAGCCTACCACTAGAGTTTATTTCTTTCCTATAGAGTAAGTGTATTTAGTGTTGTTTTGTGTTTATTTTGAATAATTTTTTTTTCCCATTTTTGATCAATTTTTTAAAAATTTTCAGACAACTCGTGATCCGTCATAATCCGGATGTTGAAACTGTGGATGAAGCTATTGTTCTTCCTGCTCCTTGGCCGTGATTTTTGTGGAAGATTCGTAGGATTTATTTTTATGAGTTAGAACAATTATTTTATGTAATATTTGATTTAGATATTTGATGTTGGATTTTTATTTTTAATGGTTGTTGACACTGTGTTGGATTTGGGAAGTGACATTTGTATTTTCAAACACACACCGAAGGAAAGACCCAGAAAAACTCTTCTCTCTTTTTTCTGGGTCTTCTTCTTATTCACTTTTATTTGGGCTTTCGAATTTTTGCAATTTATTTTTATTTATACTGTTTGCGGTTGCTGCTGTGTGTGGTTGGCTTTTTTATTTATACTGTGTGCGGTTGCTGCTTCAAATATCATCCAGAACTTTTCTTTTATGCCTGATAATGAAATTGCAATGGGCCAGAATCGTCATTGTCTGGAAACAATGTTTCAATGTTTGGAAGATTATGTTACTGTTGCGGAATTCTTATTGAATAATAGTGTAAATCTCATATCAATCCATCAATCATGTCAAATATCTCTGCTTGGTGCATTGTGATCACCCCCCAACACGACACGTCTTGTCCAAAATAAATGGCCCGTCTCTGCAGACACAAACTCATTATTAATAACCTCGACAAATACGGTCCGTTACTGTTCAAACATAAGAGATCTGCAGACACCAACTCATTAACAACCTCTGCAAATACGGCCAGTTACTGTTCAAACATCAGAGATTGCAGGACAACGGTACAATAATCTGGTTGAATATTATTGGTTTGTAAATATATAATCAGGATCACAGTTTCTACCATTGATTATATATAATCCAATGTCTCAAAATCAATCCGGGTTTAATATTAATAACACAACTGCAGCAAACAATTTTACTTTCAAAAAACATTCTATCTTCCACTAGTCAGTTATATACAGTTAAGTAAGCCAATTTAAAACTACATATTTAAACTATTCATTGGCCGTTAATCAAGTAGCGATTCCTCCACTCGGTCAACCCCCACTAGCTCGACATTTTATTGGTAATTTTGTTGAAGGCACAATAATTTGTGCCACGTGTCGCGGAGAAGTAAGTAGACTTCACAAATATAAGGGGTTTGATGTTTTATCATACCCAAATGGAGAGGGTTTGAACAATAACTTCATGATTATACGTCGAGTGATGTAAGTTTTAAATTTTTTATGTTTTTTTACATGATTTTGCTATATTACAAGTCACATAATGAATTTTTATTATATTGCAGGTCTGGGTTTATTCGTGTGGGTCCACTTAATCGTGGACTTGCTCCTACATATTGTGTATGTAATAGACAAATCGGCTGGTTTTTGGTAAGGGTAAAAATGTTAAATATAATTCTATTAATTTTTTTTCCTTTGTTAATTTTTTTTTTTTGTTTTCACCCTACCACTAGAGTTTATTTCTTTCCTATAGAGTAAGTGTATTTAGTGTTGTTTTGTTTTTATTTTGAATATTTTTTTTCCCATTTTTGATCAATTTTTAAAAAATTTCAGACAACTCGTGATCCGTCATAATCCGGATGTTGAAACTTTGGATGAAGTTATTGTTCTTACTACTCCTTGGCCGTGATTTTTGTGGAAGATTCGTAGGATTTATTTTTATGAGTTAGAACAATTATTTTATGTAATATTTGATTTAGATATTTGATGTTGGATTTTTATTTTTAATGGTTGTTGACACTGTGTTGGATTTGGGAAGTGACATTTGTATTTTCAAACACACACCGAAGGAAAGACCCAGAAAAACTCTTCTCTCTTTTTTCTGGGTCTTCTTCTTATTCACTTTTATTTGGGCTTTCGAATTTTTGCAATTTATTTTATTTATACTGTTTGCGGTTGCTGCTGTGTGTGGTTGGCCTTTTTATTTATACTGTGTGCGGTTTCTTCTTATTTTTATTTTTGCAATTTGGCCTTTTAACCTTGATGAGGAAGGGCGCGCAAAAAAGCAACTGTGTGCGGTTGCTGCTTCAAATATCATCCGGAACTTTTCTTTTATGCCTTATAATGAAATTGAAATGGGCCAGAATCATCATTGTCGGGAAACAATGTTTCAATGTTTGGAAGATTATGTTACTGTTGCGGAATTCTTATTGAATAATAGTGTAAATCTCATATCAATCCATCAATCATGTCAAATATCTCTGCTTGGTGCATTGTGATCACCCCCCAACACGGCACGTCTTGTCCAAAATAAATGGCCCGTCTCTGCAGACACCAACTCATTATTAATAACCTCGGCAAATACGGTCCGTTACTGTTCAAACATAAGAGATCTGCAGACACCAACTCATTATCAACCTCTGCAAATACGGCCAGTTACTGTTCAAACATCAGAGATTGCAGGACAACGGTACAATAATCTGGTTGAATAATATTGGTTTGTAAATATATAATCAGGATCACAGTTTCTACCATTGATTATATATAATCCAATGTCTCAAAATCAATCCGGGTTTAATATTAATAACACAACTGCAGCAAACAATTTTACTTTCAAAAAACATTCTATCTTCCACTAGTCAGTTATATACAGTTAAGTAAGCCAATTTAAAACTACATATTTAAACTATTCAATGGCCGTTAATCAAGTAGCGATTCCTCCACTCGGTCAACTCCCACTAGCTCGACATTTTATTGGTAATTTTGTTGAAGGCACAATAATTTGTGCCACGTGTCGCGGAGAAGTAAGTAGACTTCACAAATATAAGGGGTTTGATGTTTTATCATACACAAATGGAGAGGGTTTGAACAATAACTTCATGATTATACGTCGAGTGATGTAAGTTTTAAATTTTTTATGTTTTTTTACATGATTTTGCTATATTACAAGTCACATAATGAATTTTTATTATATTGCAGGTCTGGGTTTATTCGTGTGGGTCCACTTAATCGTGGACTTACTCCTACATATTGTGTATGTAATAGACAAATCGGCTGGTTTTTGGTAAGTGTAAAAATGTTAAATATAATTCTATCAATTTTTTTTCCTTTGTTAATTTTTTTTTGTTTTCAGCCTACCACTAGAGTTTATTTCTTTCCTATAGAGTAAGTGTATTTAGTGTTGTTTTGTGTTTATTTTGAATAATTTTTTTTTTCCCATTTTTGATCAATTTTTTAAAAATTTTCAGACAACTCGTGATCCGTCATAATCCGGATGTTGAAACTGTGGATGAAGCTATTGTTCTTCCTGCTCCTTGGCCGTGATTTTTGTGGAAGATTCGTAGGATTTATTTTTATGAGTTAGAACAATTATTTTATGTAATATTTGATTTAGATATTTGATGTTGGATTTTTATTTTTAATGGTTGTTGACACTGTGTTGGATTTGGGAAGTGACATTTGTATTTTCAAACACACACCGAAGGAAAGACCCAGAAAAACACTTCTCTCTTTTTTCTGGGTCTTCTTCTTATTCACTTTTATTTGGGCTTTCGAATTTTTGCAATTTATTTTTATTTATACTGTTTGCGGTTGCTGCTGTGTGTGGTTGGCCTTTTTATTTATACTGTGTGCGGTTGCTGCTTCAAATATCATCCAGAACTTTTCTTTTATGCCTGATAATGAAATTGCAATGGGCCAGAATCGTCATTGTCTGGAAACAATGTTTCAATGTTTGGAAGATTATGTTACTGTTGCGGAATTCTTATTGAATAATAGTGTAAATCTCATATCAATCCATCAATCATGTCAAATATCTCTGCTTTGTGCATTGTGATCACCCCCCAACACGGCACGTCTTGTCCAAAATAAATGGCCCGTCTCTGCAGACACCAACTCATTATTAATAACCTCGGCAAATACGGTCCGTTACTGTTCAAACATAAGAGATCTGCAGACACCAACTCATTAACAACCTCTGCAAATACGGCCAGTTACTGTTCAAACATCAGAGATTGCAGGACAACGGTACAATAATCTGGTTGAATATGATTGGTTTGTAAATATATAATCAGGATCACAGTTTCTACCATTGATTATATATAATTCAATGTCTCAAAATCAATCCGGGTTTAATATTAATAACACAACTACAGCAAACAATTTTACATTTAAAAAACATTCTATCTTCCACTAGTCAGTTATATACTGTTAAGTAAGCCAATTTAAAACTACATATTTAAACTATTCAATGGTCGTTAATCAAGTAGCGATTCCTCCACTCGGTCAACCCCCACTAGCTCGACATTTTATTGGTAATTTTGTTGAAGGCACAATAATTTGTGCCACGTGTCGTGGAGAAGTAAGTAGACTTCACAAATATAAGGGGTTTGATGTTTTATCATACCCAAATGGAGAGGGTTTGAACAATAACTTCATGATTATACGTCGAGTGATGTAAGTTTTAAATTTTTTAGTTTTTTTTACATGATTTTGCTATATTACAAGTCACATAATGAATTTTTATTATATTGCAGGTCTGGGTTTATTCGTGTGGGTCCACTTAATCGTGGACTTACTCCTACATATTGTGTATGTAATAGACAAATCGGCTGGTTTTTGGTAAGTGTAAAAATGTTAAATATAATTCTATTAATTTTTTTTCCTTTGTTAATTTTTTTTTTTTGTTTTCAGCCTACCACTAGAGTTTATTTCTTTCCTATAGAGTAAGTGTATTTAGTGTTGTTTTGTGTTTATTTTGAATATTTTTTTTTCCCATTTTTGATCAATTTTTAAAAAAATTTCAGACAACTCGTGATCCGTCATAATCTGGATGTTGAAACTGTGGATGAAGTTATTGTTCTTCCTGCTCCTTGGCCGTGATTTTTGTGGAAGATTCGTAGGATTTATTTTTATGAGTTAGAACAATTATTTTATGTAATATTTGATTTAGATATTTGATGTTGGATTTTTATTTTTAATGGTTGTTGACACTGTGTTGGATTTGGGAAGTGACATTTGTATTTTCAAACACACACCGAAGGAAAGACCCAGAAAAACTCTTCTCTCATTTTTCTGGGTCTTCTTCTTATTCACTTTTATTTGGGCTTTCGAATTTTTGCAATTTATTTTTATTTATACTGTTTGCGGTTGCTGCTGTGTGTGGTTGGCCTTTTTATTTATACTGTGTGCGGTTTCTTCTTATTTTTATTTTTGCAATTTGGCCTTTTTAACCTTGATGAGGAAGGGCGAGCAGAAAAGCAATTGTGTGCGGTTGCTGCTTCAAATATCATCAGGAACTTTTCTTTTATGCCTGATAATGAAATTGCAATGGGCCAGAATCGTCATTGTCTGGAAACAATGTTTCAATGTTTGGAAGATTATGTTACTGTTGCGGAATTCTTATTGAATAATAGTGTAAATCTCATATCAATCCATCAATCATGTCAAATATCTCTGCTTGGTGCATTGTGATCACCCCCCAACACGGCACGTCTTGTCCAAAATAAATGGCCCGTCTCTGCAGACACCAACTCATTATTAATAACCTCGGCAAATACGGTCCGTTACTGTTCAAACATAAGAGATTTGCAGACACCAACTCAATAACAACCTCTGCAAATACGGCCAGTTACTGTTCAAACATCAGAGATTGCAGGACAACGGTACAATAATCTAGTTGAATATTATTGGTTTGTAAATATATAATCAGGATCACAGTTTCTACCATTGATTATATATAATCCAATGTCTCAAAATCAATCCGGGTTTAATATTAATAACACAACTGCAGCAAACAATTTTACTTTTAAAAAACATTCTATCTTCCACTAGTCAGTTATATACTGTTAAGTAAGCCAATTTAAAACTACATATTTAAACTATTCAATGGCCGTTAATCAAGTAGCGATTCCTCCACTCGGTCAACCCACACTAGCTCGACATTTTATTGGTAATTTTGTTGAAGGCACAATAATTTGTGCCACGTGTCGCGGAGAAGTAAGTAGACTTCACAAATTAAGGGGTTTGATGTTTTATCATACCCAAATGGAGAGGGTTTGAACAATAACTTCATGATTATACGTCGAGTGATGTAAGTTTTAAATTTTTTATGTTTTTTTTACATGATTTTGCTATATTACAAGTCACATAATGAATTTTTATTATATTGCAGGTCTGGGTTTATTCGTGTGGGTCCACTTAATCGTGGACTTACTCCTACATATTGTGTATGTATTAGACAAATCGGCTGGTTTTTGGTAAGTGTAAAATGTTAAATATAATTCTATTAATTTTTTTTCCTTTGTTAATTTTTTTTTGTTTTCAGCCTACCACTAGAGTTTATTTCTTTCCTATAGAGTAAGTGTATTTAGTGTTGTTTTGTGTTTATTTTGAATATTTTTTTTTCCCATTTTTGATCAATTTTTTAAAAATTTTCAGACAACTCGTGATCCGTCATAATCCGGATGTTGAAACTGTGGATTAAGCTATTGTTCTTCCTGCTCCTTGGCCGTGATTTTTGTGGAAGATTCGTAGGATTTATTTTTATGAGTTAGAACAATTATTTTATGTAATATTTGATTTAGATATTTGATGTTGGATTTTTATTTTCAATGTTTGTTGACACTGTGTTGGATTTGGGAAGTGACATTTGTATTTTCAAACACACACCGAAGGAAAGACCCAGAAAAACTCTTCTCTCTTTTTTCTGGGTCTTCTTCTTATTCACTTTTATTTGGGCTTTCGAATTTTTGCAATTTATTTTTATTTATACTGTTTGCGGTTGCTGCTGTGTGTGGTTGGCCTTTTTATTTATACTGTGTGCGGTTTCTTCTTATTTTTATTTTTGCAATTTGGCCTTTTTAACCTTGATGAGGAAGGGCGAGCAGAAAAGCAACTGTGTGCGGTTGCTGCTTCAAATATCATCCAGAACTTTTCTTTTATGCCTGATAATGAAATTGCAATGGGCCAGAATCGTCATTGTCTGGAAACAATGTTTCAATGTTTGGAAGATTATGTTACTGTTGCGGAATTCTTATTGAATAATAGTGTAAATCTCATATCAATCCATCAATCATGTCAAATATCTCTGCTTGGTGCATTGTGATCACCCCCCAACACGGCACGTCTTGTCCAAAATAAATGGCCCGTCTCTGCAGACACCAACTCATTATTAATAACCTCGGCAAATACGGTCCGTTACTGTTCAAACATAAGAGATCTGCAGACACCAACTCATTAACAACCTCTGCAAATACGGCCAGTTACTGTTCAAACATCAGAGATTGCAGGACAACGGTACAATAATCTGGTTGAATATGATTGGTTTGTAAATATATAATCAGGATCACATTTTCTACCATTGATTATATATAATCCAATGTCTCAAAATCAATCCGGGTTTAATATTAATAACACAACTGCAGCAAACAATTTTACTTTCAAAAAACATTCTATCTTCCACTAGTCAGTTATATACTGTTAAGTAAGCCAATTTAAAACTACATATTTAAACTATTCAATGGCCGTTAATCAAGTAGTGATTCCTCCACTCGGTCAACCCCACTAGCTCGACATTTTATTGGTAATTTTGTTGAAGGCACAATAATTTGTGCCACGTGTCGCGGAGAAGTAAGTAGACTTCACAAATATAAGGGGTTTGATGTTTTATCATACCCAAATGGAGAGGGTTTGAACAATAACTTCATGATTATACGTCGAGTGATGTAAGTTTTAAATTTTTTATGTTTTTTTACATGATTTTGCTATATTACAAGTCACATAATGAATTTTTATTATATTGCAGGTCTAGGTTTATTCGTGTGGGTCCACTTAATCGTGGACTTACTCCTACATATTGTGTATGTAATAGACAAATCGGCTGGTTTTTGGTAAGTGTAAAAATGTTAAATATAATTCTATTAATTTTTTTTCCTTTGTTAATTTTTTTTTTGTTTTCAGCCTACCACTAGAGTTTATTTCTTTCCTATAGAGTAAGTGTATTTAGTGTTGTTTTGTGTTTATTTTGAATATTTTTTTTTCCCATTTTTGATCAATTTTTTAAAAAATTTCAGACAACTCGTGATCCGTCATAATCCGGATGTTGAAACTGTGGATGAAGCTATTGTTCTTCCTGCTCCTTGGCCGTGATTTTTGTGGAAGATTCGTAGGATTTATTTTTATGAGTTAGAACAATTATTTTATGTAATATTTGATTTAGATATTTGATGTTGGATTTTTATTTTTAATGGTTGTTGACACTGTGTTGGATTTGGGAAGTGACATTTGTATTTTCAAACACACACCGAAGGAAAGACCCAGAAAAACTCTTCTCTCTTTTTTCTGGGTCTTCTTCTTATTCACTTTTATTTGGGCTTTCGAATTTTTGCAATTTATTTTTATTTATACTGTTTGCGGTTGCTGCTGTGTGTGGTTGGCCTTTTTATTTATACTGTGTGCGGTTTCTTCTTATTTTTATTTTTGCAATTTGGCCTTTTTAACCTTGATGAGGAAGGGCGAGCAGAAAAGCAACTGTGTGCGGTTGCTGCTTCAAATATCATCCGGAACTTTTCTTTTATGCCTGATAATGAAATTGCAATTGGCCAGAATCGTCATTGTCCAGAAACAATGTTTCAATGTTTGGAAGATTATGTTACTGTTGCGGAATTCTTATTGAATAATAGTGTAAATCTCATATCAATCCATCAATCATGTCAAATATCTCTGCTTGGTGCATTGTGATCATCCCCCAACACGGCACGTCTTGTCCAAAATAAATGGCCCGTCTCTGCAGACACCAACTCATTATTAATAACCTCGGCAAATACGGTCCGTTACTGTTCAAACATAAGAGATCTGCAGACACCAACTAATTAACAACCTCTGCAAATACGTCCAGTTACTGTTCAAACATCAGAGATTGCAGGACAATGGTACAATAATCTGGTTGAATATTATTGGTTTGTAAATATATAATCAGGTTCACAGTTTCTACCATTGATTATATATAATCCAACGTCTCAAAATCAATCCGGGTTTAATATTAATAACACAACTGCAGCAAACAATTTTACTTTTGCATTTTAACTATATTAACATTTACTCTTTTTCTATTGTTGTAATAGTTTGTTTTAAGATTAAAATTATCCGAACTGTATTTACAATCGACTACAAGAAAGATCAAGTGCATTGAAAATTTCTCTACGGAATGTTATAGAAAAAATAGAATATGAAAATAAATCAATACTTTTGCATATAAATACAATAAAAAGGCCTCGATTTTGAATTTCGTTTAACTACTTCTTTATAGTAACATTTCATTCTCTCATTTTATAACTACTTCTTTACTCGTGATAGGTGGGGTGAGAAGTATGACGGACAAGGGGGCAGCACGAAATACACCGACAAATGGGCCGAGCGTTTTGAGGGCGATGGCTGGGCCAAATGGGGTGACAAATGGGACGAAAATTTTTAACAATTTGTAGTATCTTAATTGTAATTAACAATTTGCCTATAATTGTTGTACTTAACAGTTTATGCTTATAATCTTTCCTAATGAACTTGACCAGGGGTTAAGAATGTAAGCTCTTTCTCACCTCAGTCAGGAAGCTCGAGTATAGGGACACCGGGTCCTAGTTTCTGGTCCTGGACACCTCCTGCAAATGAAGATGACCCATCAAATGAGATCGAACTAAAACCATCCGCACAAGCTTCTCCATCTCCATCTCGAAGCAACCCTATTCTCGAAAAAGAACGAGGTTTGGACTTTTTAACAATCCCATTTCAAAGTTCAATGCTTCCACCTCTTCAGTCACACGACAAAGTCGAGAAAGTGGACCAAAAAGAACCTCATTTGGAAGAGGAAAACGAACTCGGTGTTCAATTCTCAGCACATGCGGCTGAAGCTGCCGAAGCACTTAGTGAAGTGAACGAGGTTTCGACCCAAGGAGTAAATGTAAATGGATCGAGGTGGTGGAAAGAGACTGGAATCGAACAAAGACCCGATGGGGTTTTATGTAAATGGACGCTTATTAGAGGTGTAAGTTCTGATGAAGGTGTTGAATGGGAAAACAAATATTGGGAAGCTGCAGATGAGTTTGGGTATAAGGAACTGGGTCGGAGAAATCGGGTCGCGATGCTGTGGGGAATGTTTGGGGGAGTATTGGAGGGAATCAATGATGCAGGTTAGACATTATCAAATTCAAATGCTTTATGAGTGAAATGCAAAAATCCCCCTAATGCTTTGCCTAATTAGCAAAAATATATGAAGTTTTCATTGTATTTTGTGTAGTTGGCTTGAAACACATTTGAATAGTTTTAATTAATGGCTTCATTTATTGTGTGTAAGTGGATTTTTGTTGTTGCAGAATGAAGGGGTTGTTAATATTGAGAAAACGGCAGATAAGTGGGGAAAGAACATACAAGGAGACGAGTGGCAAGAGAAGTGGTGGGAGCATTACGGTGCTTCTGGCCAAGTGGAGAAGTGGGCTCACAAGTGGTGCAGCATTGATCCAAACACTCCCGTAGATGATGGACATGCTCATGTGTGGCACGAAAGGTACCAAAAGTGTTTGGCTCTGTTTTACTATACATTAGCAAATTTTATGTATCTTTCTCAGACACACATACAAAGGGGGAAACACACACACACACACACACACAAAACACAAAATTAAATGGAAGCTCACTTTGAAGTCGAAATGTATCCATAAGACTTTAATGTAATTGATCTACACACGTGGGCAATAGGAAAAGGCACACTGCTAAATACCTAGATCAAGGTCTGTACTAGCATCGGGCAACTTAGGTACTTGCTTACACCCCATATTCTAGAAGGCCGCTAACTTTAAGACGAGGCTGTCTAAGGCTAAAATATGACATGTAATTTTTTTTTTAATTACTATTAACAATTGCTTTAAATGATGAAACAAGTCTTTTAAAATGAATATTGTAACAGATTATTTTTTTATTTATTAAATATAGATTGTAGACAAAAATTATGAACGAATATGTAATAAAAAAGATTAGGAAAATTGGTCCTCCTTTATTTATAGAAGAAGAAATGGAGGCTCACATTGACCTGTCGAAATCTATTCATGAGACATCAATATAATCGATCTACACACAGGGGCTATAAGACAAGGAACATTGCTCTTAGCTACCTGGATCGCTACTCTACAATGACCCTATTATATCGTGAGGGTATTCTAGTCTTTTTATCCTAACAAATAACATGTACTCTTTTTCTATAGTTGTAATAGTTTGTTTTAAGATTAAAATTATCAGAACTGCATTTACAATCGACTCTGTCACAAGAAAGATCAAGTGCATTGACAATTTCTCTACGGAATGTTAGGAAAAATAGAATATGAAAATAAATCAGTACTTTTGCATATAAATACAAAAAAGGCCTCGATTTTGAATTTTGTTTAACTACTTCTTTATAGTACATTTCATGCTCTCATTTTATAACTACTTCTTTATTCGTGATAGGTGGGGTGAGAAGTATGACGGACAAGGTGGCAGCACGAAATACACCGACAAATGGGCCGAGCGTTTTGAGGGCGATGGCTGGGCCAAATGGGGTGACAAATGGGACGAAAATTTTGATCCAAACGGACACGGAGTAAAACAAGGGGAGACTTGGTGGCAAGGCAAATACGGGGACCGTTGGAACCGAACTTGGGGTGAAGGTCACAATGGTTCTGGTTGGGTCCACAAGTACGGCAAAAGTAGCAGTGGGGAGCATTGGGACACTCATGAACCGCAAGAAACTTGGTACGAGCGGTTTCCACATTACGGTTTCTATCATTGCTTTGAGAATTCAGTTCAGTTACGTGAAGTCGAGAAACCATCTGAATGGGACTCGAATGATCTGTGATGGTCCTATTAGCTTATATTGGTAACCTTTTAATGTGTAACAAATTCAAAATAAATAGTAGTATTGTTTACATAGTTGATATTTGGGTTGTATTTGTTTGACATAGAGAAGCCCATTTTAAATAAATACATAGTTGTGCCAGTGCTCTTAGTTTTATACTGCATACATATCCATGTTTCTTGTTTTTTATTTTGTTTAATGCAGTTTCTTTTGTACAAATCTGATCCTGAGGTAATTAAGTTGATTTTCACAATTAGATTTCACATGAATTATTAAATTTATTTATTTTCATATCTGGAGTCCTAATTTTGAGAAGGGAGAGTGGAATAGATAAAACTCGTGATTGTCTTTCAAAGGTAGCACTTTTGGTCCTTAGCAAAATATTACTCCAAAGTTTTATCATTTAATACATTTTCCTTATGTTTTACTCTGGTGAAATTCAAATCAAGCATAGCCTTAAATATTCCGATTTATCTTATGTTTCTCATCTAATGTAATTTATTTTGTTCTATAACTCGAAATGTTCAAATTTATAATGTTTGTAAACATGCATATGCTATCGATTGAGTACATTTGCGAGTACGTTTGCAACATTAAAGTTTAACACGAATATGGAATATAAGATCTTATACTATCCAAGTAGATGAATTTGGTGAAAAAAATGGTAATAACCATAAGAGATGCTCTTAGCCTTCCGAGTTTATCTAGGTCGATTTTGAATGGATTATATTGGGCTTCAAAGTGCTTTCTACTGTGTTGGGCTTTACTGTTTACATTATGTGGTCTTGGGCTTTATTTTCCTTTTCATTAAACAATAGAATTTTGAGCTATACTGTTGCTTGTTTTAATTTCTAAACTCCATATTTCATATTTTATTTCATACTAAAATCTAATTTCAAAACACATTATAAGCTGTTTATAATCTTAAATGCCCGTAAGTAAAACACTAGAGTTTTTTTATTTGCATATTATCAAAGAACTTTGAACCTTTTTATTTTTTTTTATTTTCCCACCAAAATATGATTCCATATTTGTCCTTTATATATTTCCTTCTCCCCCCTTCTATTTCCCTTCTCTTTGGGTAAAACTATAAGGGACAAAGTTACATTGATTCTCATAATAAGGGTTCGCTACGAATTAACAAATTCATCTTCGAATTCTTTTTGTGAGAGATTATCACTTATATATTCGATACGCTTTGAAAAAAAATAAATCAATATAAGAATTCGTGAAACTAAAAAAAAATACAAATTACTAACATAAAAAGAAAAAATACAAATTACTAACATAAAAGAAAGAGATCTACCCCTCCCAATACGTGTAGTCAAAGTTTCCAGCTAGAAATTCATGAAACCTTAAATTTGATTGGGCACCAACCTGAACCTGGTCTGGGTCACCGGTCACCCTATGAGGCTATGACGAAACCTTGACCTTGAAATGGGCTAGAAACTTGGCATTTAAATTAAAACTTCTCCGTCGAACCTCTTTTTGTCTTTTTCAATCAATTATTAATATTTTCGTCGTCTAGCATTAATAAATTTCAGTTCGAGAAACCTAAATTTGTTCTCGAAGTAGTAGTATATTAAGTTATAGTCTTATATAAAAGGGTTAATTACATGGACCTCCCCTGAGGTTTGGTGAAACTCGCGTTCATTCCCCTCTAAGAATACTAATTACTCGGACCTCCCTCGAGGTTTGAAAAACATTACAACCGTTAGGATTCCGTTAATTTTTGCTTACGTCATCATAATTTTTTTGAAGATTGCCAATTTTGCCCCCGACTTACTGTAGCAAATATGTATGGACTATATTACCCCTCTCAGCAAATGTTACATTGTTGCATGAGAATGGATCTAGTAGCAATGTCAAATTACATTTGAGGATTAAAATGTTGTTAAATTTATATAAAATGTGTAATGACTTTATTAATGTATATTTATATTTAAAATAACATTTTAAATATTTCTAAAGTATTTTCTTACTTATTGTAAAATATATGCAAAGAGAAATACACTACTAACTCTTACAAAAAATTATTTTTATTCAAATAAATTTAAACATTGAAATTTATTTTTAATGTATAGATTTCCACATTGTCCCTCTTATTTGTGTATATAAATTAAAATAAATATAAACATTCAAATTTATTTTTATTATTATTTTTAGTGTTCTTATATTTTACTTGATAGAAAAATATTGAAAATATTCAAGTTTAATTTTTATGTCTATAAATATAAAATTTTATAATGGTCAATAATGTTTTAGAAAAAATATTACACATGTTTATAAAATTTTATATTATCCAATAATGTTTTAGAAAAAATATTACACATATATCAACTCAAGTTTTATTGATATGAAATAATTAAAGAACTTGTGGGAAATTATTATTTTTTAATTATTCATAAATATAACATAACAATTTTTAAAGAAAAAATATATATTCAATAATATTTTAATTTTTATAATAAAAATATAAATATAATTTTTTTTTTTAAATCCTAAAATCACCCCACCCCACCCCAAACCCCCAACCCCGCCGCCACCACCTTCCCAGGCCGTCCCGACGGTCTGGGATCACCGGATCCAGGCCGGCGACGACCTGGGGAGAATATCCCAGGCCGTCGCCGGCCTGGAACCAGCGATCCCAGACAATAATTTATTGATTACTTAAACCCAATACTATTAAATAATATTTACTATAAAATACTAAAATAAATCTTGTTTACATAATTAATAAATTATTTTTTACACTATAGATAAATTATAGTATTGAAATATGTATTTTATAAAAATTTAACTAAAAAAAATCAATAAATATTTTTTTCACAAAATTTAAAGATATTAATTCAAATACCCTTTTATAAAATAATTATCTATGAGGTATTTGTAAATAATTAGATTTATGGGTTATTTCAGTTTTAAACTTAAATATATATATATATATATATATAAAATAAAAAATAAAATCTTATTTACATATTTATTATTACTATTAATTGCATAATTAATAAACTATTTTTTTCTTTTTTATATGATATAAATCGGGGTGGGGTTAGTTATTCTTTTCTTTTTATGTGTAAATTTAATTTTATTAAAGTGTGGGGATTAATAGGCAAATATAAATTTTTGTAAGGTTTTGTAAACCTTAGGGGAGGTCGAAGTAATTAAAATTGATGAGGGCAAGAGGGTAATTTCACGCATTCCATCCACCTCCGTTAGTCTCCGTTAGGGTTTTGTAAGGTTTTGCAAACCTCAGGGGAGGTCCGAGTAATTAGTATTCTTAGAGGGGAATGAACGCGAGTTTCACCAAACCTCAGGGGAGGTCTCTGTAATTAACCCTATATAAAATTGACTCAATCGCACTTTTCGTTCTACTTATTGATTACTCCCTATGTCTCAATTTTTTTGTCATTTTAGAGAAAAAAGTTTGTCCTAATGTATTTGTCACTTTAGAATTTCATTACACTATTAATTATATATTTTAAGTATGTAAGAGAAAAAGTAAGAGAGAGAAGTAAAACTTGAATAACGTATAAATATCTAATGATGAGATAAATAACAAATAAGAGTATTTTAGGTATATAATTTATGTTTTCCCTAAAACTGGGGCTATTTAGTAGGTACCTTAATACATGAGAAAATATGTAAAATGACAAATAATTTGGGACAAATGGAGTAACTTTTGTGAATTCGTCTCTCTTAAATTTTTAATAGCATATTCGTCCCTCTTATGAATGGAGTGTAACACATTCGTTCCTTCTTAAATTTGTCGAATCAGATGAGTCTCTCTCTTATCAATATAGTATAATGTTCGACTTAAAACATCCTAAAATGGACAAAATTGATGTATTCTGATTTAAGAATGACAAATGTGTTACACTACATTGATGAGAGGGATGCATCAAATACAAAAAAATTAAGAGGGACAAATGTGTTACACCAAATTGATAATATGAATGGATCTATTTCGAAAAATTTAAGGGACAAATGTGTTACACTACATTGATAATAGGGACAAATCTGCTATGAAAAAATTAAGAGGGACAAATGTAAAAAAATTGACTCATGAGGAGAACGAAAAGTGCGATTAACTCTATAAAATTATAGAATGATTAAATTGTAAATTCGATCCGAATTACATCTCTTAGTCAAAGTTCCAGGAAAAAACATGAAATACCCTTGAATTTAGTAGACTAAAGTATGAATCGCATTTTTGGTCTCTTTTATGACTTAGATTTTATCATTTTCGTCCATTTTAAATGTAAATATATTATATTAGATTCTTATCAATATAGTGTGACACATTTATCCCTCTTAAAATTTTCATAGCTGATTCGTCCCTTTTGTCAACGTAGTGTATCACATTTGTCCCTCTTATCAATGTATGCAACACATTTGTATATCAATTTTTGTCCATTTTAGGCAATTTTTTTTATTTTTGGCCCTCTAAAGTGGATGCTTTTCAAACTTGGTTATTTATTATGTTACCTAACAATATACGATGATGACAATAAATGACGTATATTTTCAAGGTAACACAGATAATCAATTTTGAAACGCAAAAAAAAATTTGCCTCCATTTTAGGATGTATTTTGGATTTAAGAAGAAGGAAGTGTTACTGTATATTGACAAGAGGGACGAATCTGTTATGAAAAATTTAAGAGGGACGAATACGTTACACAACATTGATAAAAGGACTAATGTAATATATTATATTGATAATATGGACGCATTGTTATGAAAAGTTTAAAAGGGACGAAAGTGATAAAGTCAGGCAATAAGAGGGATCAAAATACGATTCACTCTATATATATATGTGTGGATCAATGAATTTGTTTAGTTGAAGTGATTTCAAAGATGATATATATATTTATGAGGTCTACGGTCTCACATCTTACAATTTAAATATTTATAGACTTCTTAATCGTCTTAAAAGAAAAAAATCCATTTATGTTACAACTTACATTTATATTAACATCGATGTATAGTGCAAAATAGGATTGTTTCAAAGTAACAAAGAAAATTAAATTATAAAAAAATGAAAATTATTATACACTTATATAACGAGGAAAAATACTTTTGATACTAAATTTTAGTCCAAAAAATACAATTGGTATCAAATTTTTTGAAAAATACAGTTTGTACCATGATTAACACCCTCTTGACACATTTAATTTTGCCGTCAATTTTTGGACAAAATTCAGCACACGTCGCTCACGTGTCCATTAAGTTGACAATGGGGGAAAACAGGCACGGGTTTTAAAGATCCATCATTGTTAATTTAACAGGTACGTGCTGAATTCGTCCGAAAATTGATCAGGAAAAATAGATGTTTCAAGAGGGTATAATCATAGTATGAAATATATTTTTCAAAAAATTGATATATATCTAATATGTTTTTTGGACTAAAGTTTGATATTAAAAATTATCCCTCTTTATAAAATTTGAGTAACTTATTTTCTGGTAAATTCTCAAGCTTTGTTTTGATAAAAATCCTTAATTCTTCCACAATATTCTGGAGAAGAAAATTTTGTCGGCCAAACATATATAATTATTAGTATATATAACAATTCTTTTTATAATTAGAACAATTTCTACTTTAGAAATCCATTTGTTATATTTCTCTAGTCTAACAATAGATTCTTTATTCGGTCACATCATCACTTTCAAAATTTCTAAGAAAAAACAGATTTTCCACCCTTTTCTAGTTAGTCAATCCGAGAAAATCTTTAACAATTTCCCATATCTTTTGTCTTTTTACAAATAAAGGTTTGATGCATTCACGCATCTGTTGAGATAGTAACTTTATGATATAAATTTTAATGAAATTCTAAGTATTTGATCTTTGTAATAAAAAAATTAAAATGACAATTGATTTATACTATATGTAGCTTCTGAAAAATTATTGCCCTTTTTGTCTCACATTTATGTGAGAACTTCCAGAAATAAATTGAGATTATTATAGAATGAAGAGAAATAGTGTAATGTATAAAATATTTTATGTCAAATCATGTTTGTTATGTTAGTTAAGTTACTTATGTCAAATCAATGTAGAGTTTGTATATTTTTTTTTAGAGATAATAAAATAAAATGCAATTTATTTGTGAAAATTGGGGAAAAATAAGTTTATTTTTTAAAATAAAAAATATTGTTTGTTTGATTTTTAAGAGAGCATAAAAATACTCTCTGAAATATGAGATAACAAGTGTTTTACTTTAGGGATTTTTGCTCATCCCCAGAAAAAGTTTTATTTTCGCACTTTATCCCTATAATTGAAAAAACATGAAAATTCCCTCTAAAAGATGACAAATTAGTGAACTTTGCCTCCTGATTATTTTTAAGTAATTTTTAAAAGGTAAAAACGTCACTTAGGGTTTTTGTGCAATAACAAAAAACTTTTAGGGAGTTAAGTACACGAAATTTTAAAATATCCAAATGTGACTTACGATTTGAAAAAAAAATATATCTAGTTATATTTTTGTACGAAAATTCAAATTTAGAATTTTTTAAAGAAATATTCATTAGTCCTAATTATTTATTTATTTATTTACAAATGAATCATCTCTATACTAAAAATATTTTAATCAAAGAAAGAAATTTGAAAGTAAAACAATTAAAATAAAAAATATGTTATAAGGCTAAAATTAGATTACGAAGATTATGAATGTAAGGAATTCTATTGAAAATGTGCTTTGAAATGTTAATATTCTAATTTCTTAAATTAATAATATTTTGTGTACTTAGTCCCAAAATATTAAAGTTATTGCACTAAACCTCAATTTAAATTTCTACCCTTTGAAATCCAATAAATTATTGACCGGGGGCAAAATGCACTCATTATCAATTTTTATGGGGTACTGTCATGTTTTCTCAATCATAGGGGCAAAATGCAAAAAAAAACTTTTCTGGGGATGATGTGCAAAAGCCCCTTTACTTTATGATTATAAATTATTTTTTATATATTACAAAAGAAAAATCAAAATTTAATTGAAACTAAAACTGTTATATATCCATATGATCAACACGCCCTTAAAAGCAATTTTCTTTATTTAACAAAAGTCAGTCCAGTCGTACAAGTATGTACAAAAAAAGGACAAATAATAATAATAATAATAATAATAATAATAATAATATCTTTCCGTTTCTTAATTGACATATTTGTCAAATTTTTTTTAAATTAATTAATATGTTTGGATTTTCAAAGTATCTTTTTTCAATTTTATCTCTTTCTCTCGTTGGAGTTTGAAAACTCAATGGTATACTCACTAATAAAAAATTAAAAAAATAACCATCATTATAAACAATATTTGAGATATTATAACATAAAAAAATATTTAATCATAAAATTTTTTAATTTGTGTGAAAAATAAAATATTGCCAATTAATATAAAACAATGGAGTAATAAATACCTAAAAGTTAAAGGAAATTAATTTAGTTAAAAATATGCAAGTACAGGTGTGGTACCTCGTCATATGAGCCGGTGGCAAGCAAAACGCGTTGACAGCCAAGCACTTTTATGACGTTTTGACGTGGTATTATTTTATTTTTATTTTTTTTAAATTTTATACTCATCAAACTTGTGGATTAAAGAGCTGTAGCACATTTATCGAAGCTCAAGCTGTTTATATTAATTGTTAATACTGCACTTAACCCAAGCTTAGTTGATAGGTTGGAATGTTATAAGTGGGGCGTTAATGTTTGCTGAACCAATGGACACACGACTAATTAGATTAGAAATTGGAATTATATTGGCTATTTAATTAATTGTACCCAAAAAAAAATAAAGAAAAGGAGGGTGTAGAAGCATGCATTAAAATTTCGAATTTTTTAAGTGTTTCAATCAAATAATATTTAGAAACTTTTTGATAGACTTTTTGACGATGTTTAAAAATATAAGTAAATCAAAGAAAATTTGAATAAAACTACAATGTAATTTTGTTTGATTAAAAAATAAAAGCATTTTTTTATTTCAGTGAACACGTATGAAAATTTTGATCCATACATAAAAATATGAAAATTTTGATCCATACATAAAATATGAGTCAATTAAGAGAAAATTTTTAAAGCTTTCTAATTATGTATTTAGAACATTTGTAGAACAATACTATAAAAGAAACTTAGTTAAGAT
Source organism: Penstemon barbatus (assembly GCA_003313485.2). NCBI lineage: Eukaryota > Viridiplantae > Streptophyta > Magnoliopsida > Lamiales > Plantaginaceae > Penstemon > Penstemon barbatus. The sequence continues at coordinate 7,304,265 of CM064884.1, forward strand.
ATGAAGTCATACTAATAAAAAAAAAAGGTTAAAATATAAAGCAAAAACTAGGGATTTCATGGCCAATTGGGGTCGTTATTGACATGGTCCAAGTCCAAATCAAAAATCAAGACAATCAAATGAGGTAGTCTTCATATATTATT